>CM067168.1:156085764-156251773 GCA_034093135.1 Erigeron breviscapus
ACCCTAATGAAGTACCACTTTTTCATTTCTTCAGGAGAGACGACAGCAGAGGGAGGAATAGAGACTTCAGGTTTCACCTCATCATTGAACAAGTCAGAGAGAGAGGCAGCGGCTTCAAAGTCACCGCCTATTATTGCCTGAACTTGGGCAGGCACTTGTTCATTTAGACATTGGTGGTGAAACCTGGAGGCTTTCGACCAGGAGGTCACAATTTTCTTGAGACTGGCAACTTCAAGCTTGAGTTTTTCATTCTCAAATTGATTTTTGTGCCAGCAACTCATGAGATGAGTTCAACGTGAACATTTCTCAACTCATTGAGTTTTTCAGATTTTTCACTCAACTCTAAACTGACAGAGTCAAGTTTGGATTGGATATCATCTCGTATAGATTCAACGAACAGGATATCACAAAGAAGAGATTCGAAGATTTTAGGTTTATCTTCATCAGAGGCAGAAGAGTGAGCACATACCTTTTTGATGGTGACGTTCACCCACTGACTGGAAGAGACTTGATCTTTCGTCAATGCATCCCCATCAGCAAGTGCCATAAGACACATGGCATCAACGTACTCTTCACTGTCTGAATCATCTGATTCAGCCCAGTCATGTTCTTCAGTGACCAGCCCTTTTGCTGGTGTTTTTGCCTCCTCCATCTTAGCAACCTTTGCTTTTAGCTGATAGAATTTATTCCTGTACTCATCAGCGGGTTTAGATATGTTAGCTTTAGAAGCAGCAGGAGTTAGAAGAGCAACTCTGCACTCCTTCTGGTAGTGTCCCTTCCTACCACATCTCCAGCACTCCTCTTGCGATTTGTCAATAGGAGGCTTATATGGAGCAACCGACTTACGGTTGTTCCATTTTCTGGAGTACCTGTTTCCAGCGACCAGGGCAAATTGCATAAAGTCACTGAACATCTCTTGTTTCTCTTCAGCATCAAGATCATTAACAAGAGATTGAATAGAGGATGGAAGATTAGAGGGGCTGGTACCACTATTTAGATTAATGGGCTCAGCAGAGACAAGGGCAAGTGGGTCATTGACAGAATAAGCAGAAGTACTGGTAGAAGATGAAGCATAGGACTAGTTGTGCTTCAGCAGCAGCTCTTAGGTTTTGAGCAAGAGCTCTCTCTTCAAATTGAAGCATACCAAAGAGAGACTCAAGATCAAGACCTTGGAGTTGCTTTGTGGTTCTAAGGATTTGTCTAAATCCTTGCCACTTCATAGGAAGACTGTCAATGAATTTGTGGCATACTTCAAAGTCGTCATGAGTGATGCCAACAATTGTCATGTCATTCAGCAGTCCTTTAAATCTGGTATACGTGCTGTTATGTATTTCATTTGGGAGATAGAGAAATTTTTCATAAGCACATTTTAGGTCAATCTTTTTGGTAGCAATTGTATCGACTGAACCTTTATACATGCTACATAGCCTATCCCAAACTTCTTTAGAAGTGGGATATTTGATGATGAGCTTCATGATGTCAGTGGGAAGAGTGGTGACAATCATGTTTTTGAGCCTAGAATCAAGATTTACTAATCTCCGCTCATCATCAGTCCACTGTACCTCAGGTTTGACAATGTCAAGCACAATCTCAGGAGCATCAGTAGTTGCTCCTGGTGTTCTTTGCACCAGAGTGGGAATATATGGACCAACGGTCAGAATTGACATAAGGTAGGGTTCCACACCCACTATGTGAAGTAACATCCTTTCCTTCCAAGACCCAAAGTCATCGGGCTCGAATCTTGGAGGAACAGACACGTAACCAAAGTCACGTATGTTAACAAGGGTGGGAATAGCAGACATGTTCTTATATTAAGAAACTATAAAGAGTTTAGAAAGAAAAGAAAGTACAGAATTAGAAAGAAATAAGTATGCAAATAGATCTTGTTTCAATGAATAAAAACAGTGGCTCTGATACCACTTGACAGTCCACGATTGCACACTTATATTTAATTACAAGACAAGAAAGTAAAGTAAGAAAGTAAATAACAAGAACAAGAATTAAATTCAAATGCAAAGATCTAAGCAAGTCTAATCATATGTATCATTGATTAAACAGTGAATACATGGCCGATATTACAACTTGACTTACAAGAATACAAATGAACAAACAATTGCTAATTGCTAAGACTAGACAAACTAAAGACTTTAGCAATTACATAAAATATAAGTGACACACACTTGAGGTGACAAAAACACACTCTGTTAATGGTGCGGCTGTGTTGCTTTATATAGGGGAGGAATTAGGGCAACACAGCCTTACAATGATAGTGATAGATGGTGGTTGTCGACATTCCATTGGCTCGAAGTACTTTGATCCAGGAGCCTTTGTCTTCTTTACCAAAACGGGTATGAAAGAGAAAAACCCTTGTTTTGATCCCAACTATACCTTTGCCATAAAAGGTAATATGTGAGTCCCTTAAGTTCGATGGTTAACCAGGAAAGTGCAAAATACAACAAGTCTAATAAGCACTAGAATGGACTAGTATTACTTTAATATAAATGCAAGTATACAAATAAAGTAATACAAGACTTAAAGCAATAAACAAATAAAGTGGAACATTATGTTTTTTTCATGGGTATTTTATTTATGATGTTAAATAAAACACAAGGTTGTTGCGGAATCAAGATAATACAAATAAGTATGTATCCTAACAACCTATGAGTTACAATGATCTATATTTGTCAAATAACTCTTTTGGATCGAGATACTTAAAGTTGTGAAGTATCCCAGTTTAAGATCGAGAGTATTTGGACAAATTCACTTTCATGCAAAGTGTATGTTTAAAAGTATTTATGTCAAGGAAATGACTTTGTATTTATAGGCAACAAAATTCACCAGTGAATTTTGTGCCGTACAAATATGGTTGCATACATTTAATGATCCGACAAGAACATTAAATGTATTGGATAAGGAATAAGGATAAAGTCACATCAAGTGCAATTGTATCCTTTTATCCAACCACCTTTACACACGTATACTTTGGTAAAGAACAAGTGGATTGTTCTTTGGAAAGTGTGTAAAGGGAAAAGTCAATCCTTGATATCAGTGTTCAGACTTGTAGGATCTAGAACACTGACAATCCTCCAGTGTAAAGATCTGGTAAGACTTTCCAGTGGACTCCGCCATTTGTTAAGTCTTCTTTCTTCAGACTTCAGTCTTTGACTTCAGTCAAAATGTCTTCAGTAGAGTTGATCTGGACTGGGTGAAGTCCAGTGAGCTAATCTGGAGAATACTCCAGATTTCCTATACAAGTATTTGCTCACTGGTCTTCCATTATTTCTGACAAATCTTCAGAGGGACTCCAGATTCCAAGTCTGGAGTAGGTCCAGTAGAACACGATTCTGGTCAGATCTTCAGTGAGGCTCCAGTAGTCGAGTCTGGAGCGAGTCCAGTAAATCTGGACTAAATCTGGACCTAACAAATTCCCCCTATTTGTTTAGAAATAATGCAAGTGTTTTCAAGCTTGAATCTATACATTTGTAAGCTTGAAAAACACAAGTTTCGATTTGTCTAAAAAATCTAAGTTACTGGAAAATTTGAAAGATTTGGGAGTAAATATGTTCGAAGTAAATGCAATTGAAATTGAAAGTGGGTATTTATAGGAGAAGGAATGTGGAACTCAAACGGTTTATTTGAAATTATCAAATAACATTTTTGATCGGGTTCTGAGATCCGCATTAATTACATCACATCACACATAAATGCATGACGGTTTACAGCCCACAAACAGTAACAAATTGTACTTTTTGTTTTCCCAAAGTAAAAAGACCATCATTACGTTGAAAAAGTTTACATGCCACATAGGATTAAGAAATTTTCAAAAAGATTTGCTTACGTGGAACACACAAAGACCAAGTATTTAGAAAATATTATGACATATTTCAGTGCATCTGGAGGTTGACTGGACCTTCCAGTATCACTGGTGGATTAGTCCAGTGAACATGTACTGATGGTACACTGGAGGGACACTCCAGTAAAGTACCAGTGAAACCATTTTGAAAGACTGGTAACCTCAAACGTGCACGTCAACTAATACAGACAAATGAGAGGGACACATTTACAAGAAGACATAAGTCAACTCAAACACGCACTTCAACCTGTCCAGTTACCAGTGAGAGGGACATTTACAAAGCACCAGTAATATTTTCTGAAGAATTTGTCCAGTGAGAAAATAAATTCCCCTTGAACTTAAAACACTTTTAATAGGAAAATATTTTTTCAAGTCTTCCCTGGAATGTTGTTCCAGAAATCTAATAATGCAAAGATAGTACACATAGGCGTTCAATATCTGAGCAGTCACCAGATTTAAGGATTTAACATTCCCAACTCACCAACAAGATATTCAAAAGTTTTGACATCCAGAGGTTTGGTAAAAATGTCAGCGAGTTGTTTGTCAGTGGGAATAAAATGGAGTTCAATGTTGTTTTTCATAATATGATCAATGTGCTTTGTTCTGGAGTGCATGACTGGATTGTTTGAGATAGCGATGGCACTGGTATTATCACAAAAGATTGGAGTCTTTGATTATTTAATACCATAATCAAGCAACTGGTTCTTCATCCAGAGTATCTGAGCACAACAACTGGCTGCAGACACGTATTCAGCTTCAGCAGTGGACAATGAAACTAAAGTTTGCTTCTTACTGGTCCAGCTGACCAGTTTGCCACCTAGGAAATGACATCCACCAGTTGTGGATTTCCTATCTATCTTACAACCTGCATGATCTGAATCTGAATAACCCATTAGATCCATGCCTGTGCCTTTGGGATACCAAAGACCTAGACTGGGGACACCTTTAAGGTACTTCAGTATGCGCTTTACAGCAAGCATATGAGATTCCTTTGGATTAGACTGATATCTGGCACATAAACATGTTTAAAACATAATATCTGGTCTACTGGCAGTTAAATACATCAGTGAACCAACCATGCCTTTACAGACAGTGGTGTTCACTGGTTTACCATCTGGATCGGAGTCCAGTGTCAGTGGTGTAGAAATTGGAGTTGGTTTAGATGGTGAAGAGTTCATATCAAATTTCTTTAAAAGATCTCTAACATATTTCTCCTGATTAATAAAAATGCCATCTTTTGTTTTGTTTAATCTGGAGTCCAAGAAAATATGTTAGTTCACCCATCAAACTCATCTCATATTCAGTGGACATGATTTTTGAAAATTTCTTGCACATGTTTTCATCAGTAGACCCAAAAATAATATCATCAACATAAATTTGTAACAGTAACAGATTACCTTTCTCATGAAGAATGAACAAGGTATTGTCAATTGCACCTCGTTTAAAACCATTTTTCAACAAATGTTTAGTCAGAGTGTCATACCAGGCACGTGGGGCTTGTCTGAGGCCATATAGCGCTTTGTCCAGACAATATACCCAATGTGGATGCTTTTCATCAACGAAACCTGGAGGTTGTCTGACATAAACTTCTTCTTCAAGCTTTCCATTCAAGAAAGCACTCTTTACATCCATCTGGTAGACCTTGAACTGATGATTAGCAGCGAATGCTAAGAATATTCTGATCGCTTCAAGTCTAGCCACTGGAGCAAATGATTCATCAAAGGCGACATCTGACTGGCAGTAGCCTTGTGCTACCAGTCTGGCCTTGTTTTTGATTACGTGGCCATCTTCATCTACTTTGTTTCTGAAGACCCATCTTGTTCCAATTGGTTCTTTCTTTCCAACTTGGAAAGGAACCAGATACCAGACCTTGTTCCTTTCAAACTGGTGAAGCTCTTCTTGAATTGCAGTCACCCAGCTTGGATCTTCCATAGCCTCGTCAATCTTCTTTGGTTCCATCAAAGATAGAAAACTAACGTATAAGCATTGATTACTGGAGGCTCTTCTGATCTGAACTCCTCTACTGGAGTCACCTATGATTTGATCAATAGGGTGAGCTTTTGTCCATCTGGAGTACTGACCAGGATTGTTACAGACAACAATATCAGTGCAAGAATTCAGTTGAGTCTCCTCTGGAGTTGCAACTGGAGGAGGATCTTGCCAGACTACTTTAGTATCTTCATCTGAATCATTAAATCACGATTTGCATCATGAAATTCTTCATTTGAAGGCATTTCCTGGAGTACTGGTTCAGTTTGGAATTCTTCATAAGAAGATAATTCTGGTCTATTCTCAATTGACACTGATACTGGGGGAGCAGTACGCACATCTGAACCAATATTAATTTCAGAGGGTAGTTTGAAATCAATAGAAGGATAGAATGGAGTACTACTGGAGAGTTTCTTTTTCTGAACAGGTTCCAGATCAGGATGACTGGAAACTGTGTCTTTTGAATCTTCAGTTTTGTCGTTTATAGGATCAGATTCACAAAAGACAATTGGAGTTACTGGGGGAGTATCAAGGGCTGGCTTCTTGTTGATTACAGCATTTGATTCATCAAATGTGACATGAATTGACTCATGGACCTTCTCCAGTCTCTTGTTGTAGACTCTGAAGGCCTTGCGAATGGCTGAATAACTAAAGAAATACCCTTCATCAGCTTTGGCATCAAATTTACCTAGCTGACTGGAGTCGTTCAGGATGTAAACTGGACATCCAAAAACGTGAAAATAACCATTATTTGGTTTTCTATTTCTTAAGACTTCATAGGCTGTCTTTTTGTGTCTCTTGATGTACACTGATCGATTCTGGGTGTGGCAAGCAGTTGCAATTGCTTCCGCCCAGAAACTAGTAGACAGTCCAGATTCAGCAAGCATACTCCTGGCAGCTTCTATCAGCGTTCGATTCTTCCTTTCCACCACTCCATTTTGTTCTGGAGAGCGGGCTGATGAGAAATTCTGGGAGATGCCAGTGTCAGTACAGAATGACTCCAGAGTTGCATTCTGGAATTCTGTTCCATTGTCACTTCTTAACTGACACACTTTTCGACTGTACTTGAGCTCAATTTGCTTGATAAGACTGATGATTTCAGCAGCAGCTTCACTTTTAGACCTAAGAAATATCACCCAACAATATCTGGAGAATTCATCTACGATCACCAGGGTGTATCTTTTACCAGCACGAGTCTGAACATTCACTGGACCAAAGAGGTCCATATGAAGCATATGAAGAGGTTCAGATATGCTAAAATTCTGACTGGTCTTGAAACTGGTACGTTTTTGCTTACCCATCTCAAATCCTGGACATGGCCTTTCCTTTTTGAAGGAAACTGAAGGTATCCCATCTGCAAGTTATTTTCTGGACAACTTATTAATGTTCTTGAAATTTAAATGGGATAACCTTTTGTGCCATAACCAGTTTGTGTCTTCATCAGCTTGAGTATAGAAACACTGCTCTGAAGGAGAGTTTTCCATATCCATCACGTACACATTCCCTTTTCTGGGAGCAATCAACACTACCTTCCAGTCCTTGTTGAATACGATACCCTGAGCAATATTGAATAAGACTTGATAGCCATCATCACACAGTTGGCTTACACTGATCAAGTTATATTTCAAACCATTCACAAATGCAACACGTCTGAACTTGACTTGTCCATTGTTCAGAACACCATATCCCTCAGTCTTTCCACAACCATCATTTCCAAAAGTAATGGAGGGTCCATCAGAAATGGTGAACTCCTCCAGCAGGGTCTTACATCCGGCCATCGTCCTGCCAGCAGCACTGTCAAGATACCAGATATATTTCTTTCGATCGCCCTGCACATACACCAGATACTTATCAGTTAGATTTGGGAACCCATCGACTGATGGGTTCACTGGACCCTCCCTTATAGGTCCCTGGGGCAATCTGGTTAAGTTCACTTTCTTCAACAGTGGTCTTAGTTGAAAAGACCACTGGGATTGATAGTTTTAAAACCTTTTTCTTTTTCTCAACTGGAGAAATAGATTTAACTTTCTTAGCAAAAGGTTTTGTATTTTGTCTAGGGCCAGATGAAGTACCCTCAATAAAGTTTAATCTTGCATTAAAACTTTGAGATTGACGAGTCAGAATTTGAATCTGGCTCTCTAACCTGGACAAAATATTTTTTCTTCAGATGACACCTTAGCCTTTCCAGTCCTAGGCATAGGTAGGGGATTGGTCTGAGGCAAAGGTTTATTCCGATAAACCTCTTTAACTGGAGCAGTCATCTGGAATGCTCCAGTCTTGACCTCTGGGATTGAACTGGGTAAAAATTGGTCTTGGGAGTTATAGGCTCATCATAGACAGTGGTGGGCCTGAACTCCTCTGGTAATCGATCGATTACTGGTATTAATGATGCTACATGAGTATTTCCATCTAAGTATGCACGTTTTTGAGCAGGAAATTGTTTTACTCCAGCATCATATGGCTTTTTGGTTTCTAGCCATGATTTAATCACCAGTTTTTCTTTCTCTAAAATGATCTCAAGATCTTGTTTTTCTTGAATCAATTGTTCAGTTACCAGAACCTGGGCTTGAAATGCCAGTTCAATATCTTGAAGTTCTTTTAACTTTGATTTTAAAGCAGTTATTTCAGAAGAATCTGTTTCTAGACCATTTACACAATCAGATCTAACAGTTTCTACAAAAATCAAATCAGAATTAAGAGCTTCAGCTATGTCCAATTTTAGTTCTTGGTCAGTTGCACAATCATAATCACTAACCTTCTTAATAACAATGTCTACCCATCGTCCAGATGTGACATCTTCCTTCACCAGGTGCTCATCATCTTCCAGAGCCATGTAACAGCAATCTCTTTCTTCTTCTTCATCAGCAGATGATTCATCAGAAGAAACTCACTTCTCTTCAGTTGTTGCAATCATGCACTTATTATTGTTTTCAATTTGTTGTGCCATGAGAGCAATCTGGGCCTTAAGCTTTTTATATTTCAGTTTACAGCAATCATTAGGCTTATTATTTGAGGAGAATAGACCAGGCTTCGATACAAACTGGTTGGACCTGCACTCTTTCATGAAATGACCCTTTTTGCCACACTTAAAGCATGTCAAATTGGTCTTATCAGTGGAAGAACTGGATGCAAATTGTCCAGATGGCCTATCTGCTCTTGCTTTGAAACGGTTAAACGTTTTAGCAATCATTGCAATAAGGTCATCATCTTCAGTTTCATCACAACAGTCTGGAGAGATATGACTGGACTCTCCAGAATCCATGAGTTCAGACACCATCTTCTTCATCAGCAGATGATTCATCAGAAGAAACTCACTTCTCTTCAGTTGTTGCAATCATGCACTTATTATTGTTTTCAATTTGTTGTGCCATGAGAGCAATCTGGGCCTTAAGCTTTTTATATTTCAGTTTACAGCAATCATTAGGCTTATTATTTGAGGAGAATAGACCAGGCTTCGATACAAACTGGTTGGACCTGCACTCTTTCATGAAATGACCCTTTTTGCCACACTTAAAGCATGTCAAATTGGTCTTATCAGTGGAAGAACTGGATGCAAATTGTCCAGATGGCCTATCTGCTCTTGCTTTGAAACGGTTAAACGTTTTAGCAATCATTGCAATAAGGTCATCATCTTCAGTTTCATCACAACAGTCTGGAGAGATATGACTGGACTCTCCAGAATCCATGAGTTCAGACACCATCTTCTTCATAGAAAATACATTCTCAGAAGATATCAGTGCTGTACCTTGTGGTTCAGTATGACTAACCACATTAGGACTACTGGAGGCATGGTTAAAAGCATCTTGTTCTGCTACCACTCTCTGAGCTTGATTTTCTTCAGTGTACCTGAAAGCTCCATATAGAGTTGAGAGAGTGTGTGTGTGCAGAGTTTTACCTTGTCGTAAGACCAGGATCATGTGAGACCATTTGGTGGGTAGAATGTCACAGAATTTCTCCAGAAGTATATCCTTGTCCTTCTCAACCCCAAGACCTCTTAATTGGTTTATGATACTCATAAATCTAGTGTAAGTACCAGTGAGAGACTCGTAAGGTTGAGCAAAAAATGACTCATACCTCTTGTTTAAGGAGACCTTTCTGGTGACAATGGTGTCATCTCCTCCTTCATGTTGGTTTAAAAGTTCATCCCACATGGTTTTAGCACTAGGAAAAAGAACTAGTGTGGGAATTAGGGTTTCTGGAATGGCCCAGAGGATCATGTTTTTGAGAAGGGTGTCTAGATTCACCAATCTCCTCTCCTCTTCTGACCAATGTTCCTCCCTCTTTTCCCTTCCTCTTCTAGATCCAGAAGGATCAAGAAGGGGATTGAGAGGTGATGTTGGTACATAAGGACCTTCATTTAAAATTTTCATCATATTCCTCTCAATACCAGTGACATGCAACACCATCCTAGCCTTCCACGTACCAAATTCATCACTGTTGCCACTGAATTTAGGAACAGGATTATTTGAGTAGTGCACATGCACGTGTGGAGAAGCAGGAGAGTAGGAGAAGGAGGTGTATTAGTGTTATTAACAATTGGTGGTTCATTTTGATCATTAATATTTTCATTAGGATCGGGACCAAGACTAAAACCTTGTGTATTTTCTTGGTTAGCCATCAAGAAACAGATCTAGGCAATGTTTAGCCTTCTGCTTTGATACCAAATGTGAGTCCCTTAAGTTCGATGGTTAACCAGGAAAGTGTATAATACAACAAGTCTAATAAGCACTAGAATGGACTAGTATTACTTTAATATAAATGCAAGTATATAAATAAAGTAATACAAGACTTAAAGCAATAAACAAGTAAAGTGGAACATTATGTATTTTTCATGGGTATTTTATTTATGATGTTAAATAAAACACAAGGTTGTTGCGGAATCAAGATAATACAAATAAGTATGTATCCTAACAACCTATGAGTTACAAATGATCTATATTTGTCAAATAACTCTTTTCGATCGAGATACTTAAAGTTGTGAAGTATCCCAGTTTAAGATCGAGAGTATTTGGACAAATTCACTTTCATGCAAAGTGTATGCTTAAAAGTATTTATGTCAAGGAAATGACTTTCTATTTATAGGCAACAAAATTCACCAGTGAATTTTGTGCCGTACAAATATGGTTGCATACATTTAATGATCTGACAAGAACATTAAATGTATTGGATAAGGAATAAGGATAAAGTCACATCAAGTGCAAGTGTATCCTTTTATCCAACCACCTTTACACACGTATACTTTGGTAAAGAACAAGTGGATTGTTCTTAGGAAAGTGTGTAAAGGGAAAAGTCAATCCTTGATATCAGTGTTCAGACTTGTAGGATCTAGAACACTGACAATCCTCCAGTGTACAGATCTGGTAAGACTTTCCAGTGGACTCCGCCATTTGTTAAGTCTTCTTTCTTCAGACTTCAGTCTTTGACTTCAGTCAGAATGTCTTCAGTATAGTTGATCTGGACTGAGGTGAAGTCCAGTGAGCTCATCTGGAGAATACTCCAGATTTCCTATACAAGTATTTGCTCATTGGTCTTCCATTATTTTTGGACAAATCTTCAGAGAGACTCCAGATTCCAAGTCTGGAGTAGGTCCAGTAGAACACGTTTCTGGTCAGATCTTCAGTGAAGCTCCAGTAGTCGAGTCTGGAGCTAGTCCAGTAAATCTGGACTAAATCTGGACCTAACATAATATCCAGTTGGAAGAACCACCATGTGACTCTTGTCTTAACTTGATTTGAATTCTTCCCGCATCGACTCACAATTTGGAAAGAAACCATCCGCTGATGAAGAGTCACTGGACCCGCTAATGACTCGCTAACGACACACGTCAGCGACCAAGTCTGGTCAGCGAATCCAAGACTCAACAGTGATTCACTTGTAACTGAGGGATCCAGAACCGTAGTAATTAGGATGAATAGAACATGAAGCTTAACAATGTGAGACGCGATCCAGTGACTTGGAAACGAGCACTGTGGTCACTGGAGAGAATTATTATCTGGTCATGGCTTAAGAGCCGGGTAACTAAAAGATGAACTAGTAACATAAACTTTAGGTCTTTAATGCTTAAACAATGAATCTAACGAGAATTTGTTTATAGAGTAGTGTGAGTCTAGGGACAGCACTAGTTATTTAAGCAAAGTGAATCTAACGAGAATCTAATCCGTGATTAAGTTTCCAGCAGTCTAGCAAGTAGGTAGAATGATATTTGGTCGTACCATGAGATCGGAGATGCCAAACAAGTAATTTAATTTAATTATTGTTATTTGCTTTCAAAACTATTTTCAGATTAAGTCTCTCGCTGAATAAGCGGTTGTGGCTTAGATTTACTTTTTATTTGCATTAGTTTAATAGGAAATCGTGACAACCCCCAAATCCTAGAATTACACCTAGTTACTTTCTTAGACATAGTCCCTGCGAACGATCCTGGTCTTACCTATTTACTATACTACAAACGAACGGGTCCACTGCCCGTGAGTGAGTGTAGTAGAGAAGTTAACCTTGAAATTATAAATTTAAAACTTGTTAGGAAATTAAGTTAAACTTCTAGCTCATCAGTAACCACTCGAGTACTTTTGAAACCGTGGTACAAGTTGTCACATCACTTATTTTTATACGTTACTCACATACGTATAAATATTGTATATATATATATATTCGTATAAATATTAATATACTATATTTTCGTTAAAATTATGTCCTTTTATCTCAAATACGTATATTGATTTATTACGTATGAGAGAGAAAGTATGTGACAGTTCACTTTTGCAGTAATGAGGCCTACAACCATACCACATATACATCCAAATCTCTCCATTTTCCGTCTTCTATGCTTTCATTTTCCTCTCTCATTCCAATCGCATATCTATATTCTCTCTAATAATCTCTAAATCCTCCCGTTTTCCTTAACTATTCATCTTCTTCATATCTCGATTTATCATTTCAATGGCTTCCTCTTCTGAACATCAACTCCCTGAACAACAAAACCCAGAAACACAAACCCAAATTCAAGATCCTGAAATATCATCCGAGGATCTTGAAATTCAAGAGGCTCTTAAAGATGTTCCTGCCTCTCTACATTCGAAGGTCTTTGATACAAAAGGTATTGCAGGGTCAAGCAAAGTGACCTTTCAACCACAAAAGTTAGTTATTAAGGCGAATAACTATCTTGGCTCGCTTGAAGTGCCTCCGGGCATAAAAGGGTATCAGCCAATGCTTGACTTTCTCAAGGCCTGTTCAGTAAAGAATGCTCTCTACATGGACCCAGAAGATATGTGTGTTCATCTTCTGAGGGAATTTTGGTGGACGTATGATTATGATGGTGGGACTGGTGCTATATCTGGTACATTTATGAAGAAGGAACATACTATTTACATCAATGAAGAAACTATACGAAAAGTTCTTCATCTCCCTTCTCAAACTACAGAAAGACCCTTCGTCGAACTTGTCTCAACCAATCTATGGAAGAAGTGGTTGCCTTCCATTGCTTATGGTACGAATTTGGTGCCAGCACAACCTGTACCAAGCAATCCCACCAAAAAGAACCTACCTGGAGTATGGAGGTTATTATTCGCACATGTCATTCAATGCCTTGGCGGGAACAACGGCTCATATGACCAAGCTACTGCAGCGTCTATGCAGATCATCTATGCACTGGCAAACGGTCGATTCATTGACTTTTCCAGTGTAATTTCTGAGGACTTGAAGTCTAAGGTTCAAGCCAGCAATAGGTCACACACAGTGCCTTTTGCACGATTTTTGTCGCTGATATTTAAGCATGAGCTGAAGGAAAAATACATGCCGTTTGGTGCAACAGTCTGTAAGGTACCAAGAATTGGACTCTCAGTGTACAAGCAACCTGCTTGTGATGCTGAAATTTTTGATCAGAAGTATGTTGATCTCACTCCAGCGATGAAACAGGTACTATTCTCCTCTCATCCCCCAATCTACAAAAAAGATAGTGCTGGTGGGTCAGCACCACAAACTCATGTGGCCGCTGACTCCATCGCTGTACACACTTCTGGAGCTGGTTCACTGGAAAACCCCCCAGCAACCTCCAAAGCTCCCAAACAAACCAAAAAATCAAAGGCAAAATCTAAGACAACATCCACTTCCACTTCACCTCCAGCTGATGTCCAAAATCAAAAGCAGCGAGTACCAAAGGGCTTACCCACTAAGTTTAAGATGTCCTCACAGCCCAAGGACTCTAGTTTACCAGCCAGCCCATCAGCAGCCTCAAAAAAGGCTGCTGACGAGAAAAAAGGTAACCGTAAGTAGCCACCTCAATTTTCTGTAGGAGAGGTTGGTGAAGAACTAGGGTCACCCCAGCCCTCTAGAGTTGTGTCTGCCGAACAAATAATTCCATCTTCTTTTTCTCAACCATCTGAGTCGATGTCAGCATTGGTCAGATCACAGGTTGTGCTAGAGACATCAAAATCTACGGCTGATGACGTTTCAGTGCAACAACACGTTGAGACAGAGGCACTTCATTCTCCTAACCCTATCAATTTTTCTATAGATGAAAGGAATACAACCACTGATGTTGATGAAGGGCAGGTTTCTGGTTTTGATGGTTTCAATGAAGGTGCTAGGAATAATGTAGGTGAAGTTGTTGTTGAAAATGTGGAAAGAGGTGGTGTAGGTCAAGCAATTACTACAGTGGTAACTGCTAATGATGAAGATGAGATTGTGAATATGGAAGTTGAAAATGTGGAAAGAGGTGGTGTAGGTCAAGCAATTACTACAGTGGTAACTGCTAATGATGAAGATGAGATTGTGAATATGGAAGTTGAAAATGTGGAAGATGAAAGTGATATTGATTTAGAAGACTTTGTGACTGATGAGTTCCAGCTTGATTCTTATAATCATGCCGATGAAAAAGAAACGAGTGACATGGAGGTTGAAGAGGATGATGTAGTGGTCTCTGAAGAAATTCCTGCCACTGAAAGTCTGAAACCATACATGTCACTGAAGAAGAAGCTGCTCCAGTGACTCACACTGTCAGGCCTCAACCTCTACCAATTCAACCAGTGAACACCATGCTATCTTTAGGCATACCCTCATCCTTTCAAGTTGTTCCTGGTTGCTGGTCTACATTGCCAAAAGAGGTTGAGCCCCTTCCTGCAAAAGACTTGGGTATTTCTTACTCAACATACTCGTCCAGCAGGTTGGAAAGGGGCGAGTATCAGCTAAATGATCTCACCAAGACAGCCACTCTGGCTGTAGAATTGAAGGAAAAGGAGTCTGGAAGACTGGTAGATACATTGACCAGCTGGTATAAGAAGCAGGAAGAGAATAACACACACATTGAGACACTCAAAGAAAATTCAGTCTCCATGGCCAAAGATCAAGAAAAAATTCGTGCTACAAACAATGTAATTCGTCGATACCAGCAGATTCTCAAATCCGGTGCCATCTCGCTGCTCAAAATTGCTGGTGCCACAAGCTACTCTGCCAAAAAGACAGCCTCCATCAGCACCAACACTGCTTCTAACATTAAAAAGCTCAGCGAACTTATTTCTCCTCTGGCCACCCAAATTGAAAACCAAGCCAAAGCAATCAATGCTTTAGAAAAACAAGTCACTGATCTTCCCAAACCTCAAGTTTCATTCACTGAGGAAGATCGTCTAAGGCATGTCAAACTGGAGAAGGAAGTGGGGGATATAAAGAACTTATTACTTCAGCTGGTGGCTCAACAGGGCACCAAGGCTGCAAGGGTGGAAGTTGCTACTGATGATGCAACTTCCAAGAGGGAGAAAGTTGATAAACCAGAAGAACCCTCCACTGCTATTGTGATTGTCCCTCCAGCTGGTGAAAAGGAGGATGAACAAGAAAAAGTGGTTGTTAATGCTGGCACATGGGAGGGTCATGAAATAAATGAAGAACATGCTGATGTTGAGGAGGAGCAACCACTTATCCAGGCTGCTACTCAGGGGGAGCTTTAAATAGTTGATGTTGAGGGGGAACATGTTGATCCAAATGATCCCCAAGCAGTTAAGGCAGCATGGGAGGCTGGCATGGCTGTTGAGATGGCCACTGATAGGTTGAAGGAAACTCTTCTAATTTTCCATAGATGCTTCCTTAATCAAGCTGTGATAACTCCCATGACTGACTCTCAACGCAAAATACTCGAGGTTCTCAAGAAACCTTCCTCTTCTCATCCAGCTGCTCAGTTATTAAAACCTCAACCATCAGGCTCAGAAGCAGCAACCTCAGCAGGTCAAAAACATCAAATTATTGACATACTTGCCATGACTGCTGAAGGAAAAACACAAGAAGAAGCCATAAAAGAGCTGGACAGGATAAAGAAGAATCAAGAAAATGAAAGAAAGAATTTGGAATACATCCAGCAGCTGGCTCTTTTTGAGAAAGATCAATAACATGGTGAACAAAGAATGCTTCTAAAAACTGTTGGTTTTGCTGGTGTGTACAAACAGAAGCATGAAGAAGTTGAGAAGCAGTTAAGTGAGAAGAAAAAGGCCTTCATAGAAGAGAAAGAAAAATGGATAAGGCATATGATGGCAAGGAAAAGGCCAGAAAAGATTGTCGCTGCTCAAGCTTTTCTTGCTGACATGGGAATGAAAACAAATTTGAAAATCTTGAGAGAGGGGACAGACAGACCAGTAATGATTGAAGGGATCAAAAAAACTAAGCTAGGTGCTTCTGAATGGCTTGAAAGACACATGCTGGTTAAAGATAAGACTGCTGTTAGTTATGCCCCTCTTCAAAGACTACTCAAAGAATATTTTGACAAGGCAAGAGAGTTTGAAATAAAGTTTAAAGCAAACTTACCAATGCTGAGACAATACTTTGGAACATCAGCATCCACCTCCTCGACAGCTGGCCAAAGGACTCAAAGAAAAGAAAAGTTGATTACCAGTTTGTGCCAGCTGACCTCCCTCCCATCTCTGGTGATGCCTCGCTGAATACCAGACTTCCTCCCAGAAGTTTCTTTGAAGAACGGAGAGTTCTGGAGAACCCTGCTGGTATGTTCTATACCAACATCAAAAATGACCAGCTGTTCTTTAGACTTGAAGAAGTAAAGAAAGCCTCCACTGGGTTTCTAATCAGTATAAGGAAAAGGTGTGATGGCACTTCAAACAACATGTGGTTCATCAGGAAGATTGATGAAGAACTGATGAAGCCATACAAACGTGATGATCCAATTCTGAGGATTTCCAAGCAAGAAGATGCTTGGGAAATTGAAGCTGCTAATCTTTAAGTGCTTTATAGTTCAAATGTAAATGTTCTGAATAGTCAGTATGTAAAATCTCTTTGAGAAATACAAGACTTATTTTTCTCACACTTGTATTTAATTTTAGTCTAAGTCTACTCAGCGAATAGGGGGAGATTGTTGAGTCAAGGATTCGCTGACAAGACTTGATCACTGATGCGCTTCATCAGCGAGTCCAGTGACTCTTGATCAGCGGGATGTTCTTATCCAAATTGGTTGTCAAGGCGGGAAGAATTTGAATCAAAAGAAGGCAAGAGTCACATGGTGGTTGTTCCAACTGTAATGTACCTTGTATGGCAAAGGTGCAGTTGGATCTAAAAGGAAGTGTTTCTCTCTCATACCCAATTTGGTAAAGAAGACAAAAGGCTTCTGATGCAAGTACTTCGAACCAATAGGATTTCGACAACCACCATCCATCACTATCAAGTTAAGGCTGGGTTGCCTTAATTCCTCCCCTATATAAAGCAACACAACCGCAACTCAAACACTTTGTGTTTGTCACCACAGGTGTGTGTCACTTATTTTCTCTCTTGTAATTGTTTAAGTTTTTAGTTTGTCTAAACTTAACAATTGTATGTTCATTTATATTCTTGTAAGTCAAGTTGTAATATCGACCATGTATTCACTGTTTAAATCAATGATACATATGATTAGAGTTGCTTAGATTGTTGTATTTGAACTTCACTTGTTCTTGTTTTTTACTTTCTTGTCTAGATTATTAATATAAGTATTGCAAATTGTGGACTGTCACTCATGTTGTAGCAAGTGCAAACAAAGTCAATTTTGTCTTAAGATTCACAAATTAACAAGAAACGTTGTTTAATTATGTACTCCGTATATACTTGTTTTGCAAATAAATCAACAATGTTAGATTAAGTGGTTAATGACCTTTATACATAGAATTACAGGTTCGATCCTCACTTAATTAATTCTTGTAAAGGCGAGAGTTTCTTTTCTAACTTAGGATAAACCTAAAAGCATAAGTAATGGTAAAACTGTTTAAACCACCCACATACAGCGTCATATACGGTGATGGTATTGGTATCCAAAAATAATGTAATTTTCATGTTACAACCAATTATATCAACGTTGACTACACCACTATACGAAGCCAATATATAGATGCAAACAACATTCAAACAACTACAAAGTTAATAATAATAAAGAAAAAAAACCTTAATTTACTTACACAAATATAAACCGAAAAAGAAATCAGACCTGGCATCATTTTTAGTGGGCTCAGCATTGGTTTTGAAACCATGATCTTGAATGACCCATGGGTCGAAGGTGGACAGGTTCTGAAAGTTTAAACCCAGCGGTTGTTCGATGACCAATTATGTACAATGCGAGAACATCTTAGGGGTCAGACTATGATTGAACTAAACAACATAGTCCTGGCATTGGGCTTGGGGTACAAATGACATTTTTATCACTGTATAGAAATATTCCTGGCTAAAGTGTTATTGGAGATCGAATTCAATAGGACATTAGTTCTGCTGGAAGACATGTACTATGTATATATCATCATCTTGAGTTATAACAAAAACCAACATAATTAACAATCTTATATAGAGTAAGTAATTAATCCTTTACTTATGTTTTGGTGTCTATAAAAACTAGATTAGGATTCTCTAGAATTATAACTTTTTAGGTAAAGTTGAGAGAATTTCAACCTTTGCATTAAAATCAAAGGTCAAGATTCAAACTTGATTTTTCAAATCTTATCCAAAGGTTGAGATTCTCTCAGCTTTACCTCTAAAGTTGCTATAACTTTAGAGGATCCCTATATCCATAAAAACTGGTCTCTTGCTCGACTCTATTTTAGTATTCATATATTTTCACTTAGCAAATTGTCTAAACGGTTATATAATTAAGCTTAGATTTTCCAACGTGTAATGCATTTTTGAGTTTTTTGATCAAAAGCATTTCTTGATTAAGATGAAAAGATATTATATCTAAACATTTGGTAAAAGGTCCATATAGTTGACAAAAATTATTTCCTAGGAGTAAATCTATTCCAGATTATTGCTGATAAATTGTAGGAATCTGGCAACAGAAAGCTTCGTCAAAGGTGGCAGACATGAACGACGATGAATGGAGCTTGTTTAATTTTTAAAAGAAGTTTGTTGCACTGCACCATGCTTTCATGCAGCCTAAGTCCGGTCGCGCTGCCCCCCCCCCCCCCCCCCCCCCCCCCCAAACCCCAAACAAGTTAGGGTACACAACACCCCTATAAGCCTCATAATTTTGGTACCGGGCATACATTATTGGTTTATACAGACATGCACTTCGTACCTATTAACTCGTAAGGTCAAATGTCCAAAGTATATTAAAATAGTAACATAAAGTCTGTTTTACCTAAATTGATCAAGTAAAGCGGGTTAATTGATTCCACTAAAACTATCGACCCTAGGTACATGAAATCATGTTGTAAGGTGAAAAGAAGATAATAATTGTAACATACGTACATATAAGAGCATGAGATTGGATTTGTGTCATTTGTTAGTTATCTTTATTAGACTTTACATTTATATGTACAACGTCCTATTTGAATAATATATAGTAATGTATTGTGTCATTTTTTCCGACTCAGAGAAAAAGCCAAGGGAGACTTACAAAAAGTCAGGCCTGCATACTAATCTTTTTGGCAAATTGATTAGATAAAATGATGCAAGTTTGAATATATTGAGCAAGTGGAATATGTGTTGAGGCTCACAAGGCTTCTTCCTTCAACTTGTTACATTGTTCACACATGTATAAAAGTATACATATACTTAATTGTAAAACTTTTCATAATTGTTAAAATGTAAAACAAATATATATTTGCATATATGCATCAACTTGACTTGCATAAAGAGTTAAAGACATTCCGATTAATTATCTGTCCCTTTTTTTTAACATCCAATTATCTAACCTAGCTAGTCCATTGATATGTAAGATAGGCATACAAAGAAAAATTTATTTAATGCGAGTTTTTTTATAATATCCATATATAGATAGATATATAGATATTGATATTATATATAGATATTGAATTGAATATAGAGGTTCATGCATATATGTTTTCAAGTATACCGTGTACATCTTTTTCTTGTTGAACAGAAAGTGTATAGTACCGTGTACATGTGAACAAGTAGTGAACAAATAACTTCAAAGTGTTTCCATTATTTTCTGTTAATTGCTCTACCTCTATAAATTACTAGAAATTAATTAACAACCTTGCCTACACACACACACACACACATTTATCAATTAATACAAAACATATATGGCACCTTCAACAATAATATTCATACTTGCTAGTACTTCACTTTTCTTAACCATATTTGTTAATTTTGGTTCTTGTACTGAAGCTGATGCCCTCCTAAGATGGAAAACAAGCCTCTATACCGAAAACAATACCACTATTGATGATCTTCTACCTTCATGGACAAATATTAATCTCAATAATCCAAACAATAATTCATCTCAAAGAACATTGGTGTCTCCATGCAACTGGTATGGAATTTCTTGCAATGTTAATGGGAGCATAAACCGATTAAACCTTTCGTCGTCTGGATTAAGCGGTACACTTGATAATTTCCCATTCTCTTCTTTTCCGAATCTTGCTTATTTTGAGCTTAGTTTTAACATTTTTCTGGGAACATACCGCCGGAAATCAGTAACTTGTCTAAACTTGTTTATCTTGATTTTTCTTCTAATCAATTTTCCGGGATAATTCCACCGGGAATTGGACAGATAAAAAATCTTGTCACCCTTTACTTGTATAATAATCAGTTAAATGGTTTGATTCCGCCATCCATTTGTCAGTTAAGGTCGCTAAGTTTGCTTGCTTTGAGTAATAACTCTCTTTACGGTTCAATTCCTACATGTTTCAGTGTGTTGTCCAATCTTACTTATATTCGTCTCAACGACAATAGTATTTCTGGTTCCATTCCTTCTGGACTAGGAAACCTTTCTAATCTAAATGAGGTTTATTTGCACAACAATTTTCTCACTGGGTCTATTCCAAAAACTTTTGTCAATCTAAAGAAGCTAACCGACTTAATTATTGCCAATAATCGGTTAAATGGATCAATCCCCATGGAAATAGGTACCTTGGCTTTACTTGAACGGATTGAGCTACAAATGAACGATATCACTGGTTCAATTCCTACGTCTTTAGGTGAGCTGAGATCCCTTTATCTTCTTCGTCTCTACGAAAATAAACTTTCTGGTCCCATTCCAGAAGAGCTAGGAAATTTGGTATCCCTTTCTAGTCTAGAATTGAGTGAAAACCGACTCAATGGTTCAACCCCAGATTCATTTGGTAACCTACAAAATTTGGAAATCCTGAATCTCAGGGTTAATCAATTATCTGGTCCTATTCCACAAGATTTAGGGAAGCTGAAATTAGTTACGATAGACATTAGCGAGAACAAATTTACTGGTAGTTTACCCGATAATATCTGCAACGGAGGGAAACTTGAGACTCTCATAGTCATTAACAGCAAATTGACCGGTCAAATCCCCAAGAGCTTGTACAACTGTTCCAGCTTAATCCGACTACGATTAGATGGAAACGAGCTCACTGGAGATGTTTCTCAGAGCTTTGGTATTTATCCACGCCTCAATTACATCAGTCTCACCGATAACAAGTTTTTCGGTGAGATCTCAGATAGCTGGAGTAAGTGCAAGAACTTAACTGCCATACAGATGGGAGGGAATCAAATCAGTGGCAAGATACCTGCATCCCTTGGAAACTCTCTTCAACTAGAAGTACTTAATTTTTCTTCCAACGATTTGGTTGGAGAGATACGGAAAGAACTTGGAAGATTGACTCGCTTGGGGGTACTTCTTTTGAGCAATAACAAACTGTCTGGTGTCGTACCCCCTGATCTAGGATTGCTAGTTGACCTCTCGTTGCTAGACCTTTCCACGAATGTGCTGAACGGGCCCATTCCATCCTCACTAGAGAATTGCTCCAGTTTATTCAGCTTAAACTTGAGCAACAACAGATTTACTGATAAAATTCCAGATCAAATAGGTAGATTGCATCAACTATCTATTCTTGATCTGAGTCTCAACTCACTCACCGGAGAGATACCTTCTGGATTTTCTGGTCTAAGTAGTTTGGAAAACCTCAATCTTTCACATAATAAACTTTCTGGTTATATTCCAAAGAGCTTGGAATCAGTGAATGCCTTCTGGAATATTGATTTTTCATACAACCAGTTAGAAGGTCCCATTCCCAATAGCAAAGTCTTTAGTAATGTTTCAATAGAAGCATTGAAAGGGAACAAAGGTTTGTGTGGCGATGTCAGCGGATTGAAACAATGTGCATCAGAGAGGCAAGCCTCGAACAAGAAGCGCAAGCTTGCGCTCACGATTTCACTTCCACTTATTGGAGCCCTTTTACTTGGCGGTCTCATGGCAGTTTTCGTTTTCTGTAGTTGGAAATCGAAGAGAATGTTGTCATTACCACAAATGGTAGATGAAAATAACTATATTGAGGATTTCTTTTCGATTTCAACGTTTGATGGTAGGGAGACTTACCAAGAAATCCTAAAGGCAACCAATGAGTTTAACGAAACATATTGCATTGGTAAAGGTGGGTGTGGAAGTGTCTACAAAGCAAGGTTGACATCTGGTGATACTGTAGCGGTAAAGAGACTTTACTCTTATGCGTCCTCTGAGTTAATCAATCGTATGGACTTTCTGAACGAGATCAGAGCATTGACCAGAATACGCCACCGAAACATTGTAAAGCTACTTGGCTACTGTTCACACGCTGAAAACTCGTTTTTGATTTACGAATATCTTGAGGGGGGTAGTCTAGCTAGTATTTTGAGCAACAGCAACAGTGCTCAAAATTTGGATTGGAGGAAAAGGGTGAACATCATCAAAGGTGTTGCATACGCTTTATGTTACATGCACCATGATTGTTCACCTCCTATCGTTCATCGAGACATATCAAGCAAAAATATTTTGCTTGATACAGATTATGAAGCGTGTGTTTCCGATTTTGGTACATCAAAGATTTTGAACCAAGAATCTTCGAATTTGAGTCAATTAGCAGGAACATATGGATACCTTGCACCAGGTACTTTATTTTATTTGTCACTAATATTTACACAAATTAACACCTTATATCTTCCGTAAGAGCACTAGCTAGCTAGCAGCGCGCCTACCACTAGTCCCTGTGGTAGTCCCTGTCAGCGTCACATTAGAAAAGTGCTCTAGTCTGGTACGTACCCACCACTTATTTAGTCCCGGCTGTTGAACTTAGAAAAGAAAAAAAAAGCACCCCAACAACTCATGTTTGCAACCACGAATGGCTCAAAAATGAGTGGACCGCGAGTTAGACCCAATAGTGTGACTCGTAGTCAAGGGGATCACAAGTAGACGACGACCCACTTGTGGTGGCAGTGCTACTGCTCTAAGGACATTACATTAATCGTGTTGTTATTTTTTTATTTTATTTTTTTTTATAACTTTTGCAGAACTAGCTTACACAATGAAGGTAACAGAAAAGTGTGATGTGTATAGCTTCGGGGTTCTAACATTCGAAGTCATCAAAGGAAAGCTTCCAGGTTATAGATTAACTTCTTTAATATCTCCACAGCTGAACAACAAGGTTGACCTTAAAGATCTGATAGATCAACGTCTGCCTGTTCCGCTCCCAGATATCATAAAAGTTATAACGTCATTATTGATTCTAGCACAAAGATGTGTTAATCCAAATCCCGAAACAAGGCCTACAATGTATGATGTTTCGCAAACAATTGCATTATTTCTTTGCGACACAACGTACAAACAGTAATAAGGTTGTGTTGTATGCTCATCAGTTTTAATGTTTTTAATGAGTAATGTAAAATTTTATTTTTTTTTTTTGAACGGCAAAGAAAGTATATATAGATATATTGATAATAACCTCTAGTAATGAACTAGAGACAGAAAATTACAACAATACAATTCTAGAATTACAACAAATTACAAATTTTAGAACCAACTTAGAACTTTAACTGCAAAGGTCACAAAATGGTTGAAAAAACTTATGCCACTTACAGCGAACCGGGACATAAGAAAAAACCCTATTTAAATGTCCTATTTTGACTTTTGAAGTTTGTTTTTCGTATTTTTGACCGTAAGTTATTTCGTGTGTGTTATAGAATAATTGATGTAAAATATATGGATAGATTGAGCATTGACGGATCCACAAGCAAATTACGGGGGAGATAGGCCCACCCTCAATCAAAGCCCAAAGTGAAAGAAAAAAAAATTAACTCTAGATTTTAACCAAAAATACCTTATGCCCCTACACAAAAACTCAATAAACAAAAGAAAACCTAGTCGAAAACCTATAATCTCGATAAAAAATAAAATAAAATTTGGCCCCTATCCTCTAAAATTTCTGGATCCGCCACTGAGATTGAGCTTTAGGTATTATATTATACAAACAAACAAAGATATTTACGGTCAAAGTTAGAGAAGAAAGACTCAACAAGTCAAATTTGGACATTTAAATTGGGACGAAGGGGGTAATTATTAGTTATTGAGTACCCACAATAACACCAAAATGGGTAATATGCAGACCTGATCAACCATCCACATTCTATCGTAATCATCTCCAAGGGAAACTCTTAATGGAAGAAAAAAAAAAAAATACTTCTTTTGTTAATTGGTTGTAATGAAGAATGAGTAAGAGATGTGAAAATGAGAATCATTTTTATTCTCTCAATTTTTTTATAAAATTACAGAGGATAGAATTGCAAAATTACAAGAACTACTTAATCCCATTGTGATTCTTGCTTGGTTTCAATGTATGCTTTGCCTTTTGTCTTTCTGGCTTCAGCAACTCACGATCAATTAGCTTTATGAATTTCGGATCATTGGTAGTCTTGATACACCATTTTCTATTTTTCACAAGGAACCCAGCACGTGCTTTTTCAATCTTGTTGATCTTGAAGAAGAGTTGATGATTATGTACATTTGTGAAGGAGATTCCCCCAAATCTCTGATCATAAGCACCCTCTCTGAAAGAGACCATGGTAGGAATACTTAGATCTTGAATCGGATCTTCTACAACATCTGAGATATGTGAGAATCTCAACGAAAGAGGAATCCGAAAAGAGTAAGAGGTGGTTGCTGGCCTCTTAGCTGAGAGCCTTGCTGGTGGAGGTGGAGGAGCTGGAATTGGATGTCTGGCAGCGATAAGAAGATAATCCCTTATCTTGTACTTCTTCTCCATTCTCATTACCTTTAGAGTTGCTCACCAGCCATGTTGATTAGTAGTCTGTAGATGTCAGTTATCTTGTCTTTGATCAGCTTGTAGATTTCAATCCACTCAGTTGGGCCAAGGTGGTCTTCAACAATATCTTCCAATATCAGCACTTTGTTCACACCTTGCCTTTACAAACAAACAAACATTCATGCTGTAAACTTTGACAGACAAGATTTCTTCAAGCATTTTCCCGATCATTCTTGATTTGAGGTAACACTCTCTACCTTCATTGAAGTTTTGTTTTAATTGGGCTCTTCAAGTAAAGAACTCTTCCTCTTTCTCCTTTAATGCTTTAAGGCCTCCTGTCTGTTTAGCAATCAACTTGAACTCACCATCAACATCCTTCAGCTCTTCATTCACAACTGGCTCACTAATGAACCTCCTTGAGAGCTCCTCCCCTCTTGTTTTCATTTGTTCATCTTGGTAAGTTGTTTTTTCAGGAGTCATGCCAGCAGCAGCGACCTTCAGTTTTTCTAGTGTACTAGCCAATGGTTGTGTGACTGAAGTTGCTGCTGGCATGGGGAAAGCTCCTAAAATATGCTTTTCTTCTTGCTCTCTTCTATCCTGGGCACTTTGGGTGGCCTGCCAACAATTGAAACCTTTCCCTTATCAGCATACTTCTTTGCAAGGGCAGCTTGGAACTCAGTAGTTGTGCTAAATTGTAACATCCCAAACTTTTCAAGTTTGACTTTTGACGTTGACCGTCAACTTGTCGTTAGTGACCGTTAGTAACTATGTGTTGTATATGTGCTTATGTGAATTAAACGAATTACGTGAGTTATGTGTTAAAATGATTTAAAATAATTTTATCGATAAAGTATAAGAGTCGATAAGTGTTCCCGTAGGCGTTAAACGAGCCGTTAAGTGCCGAAACGAGTTATAACAAAGTGCGAGGGCCTAGATGTAAAGTTGGGAAAGTATCTCCAGTATATAAGGGACCCTTTGCACGAAATAATTCAGAGAAAAACAGATCCAAACCCTAGAAAAGTCTTACACTCAAACCCTAGGTCAATTCCTCAATTCTAGTCGATTTCGGGGCTTTTTCGGAAGGGTTTTTGCTTGCTATTCGATCCGTTAATCAATCCTACAGGTATAATATCATTAAGTGAATGTTGATTAAGTTTTAAAGTAGGTTTTGTTTCTGTAGATCCGACCTTGAGGGTTGGGGTTGTTTAAAGTTGATGATTTCGGTTAAAAACGATGTTTTCGTGAGTAAAATCCTTAATAGAGTTGATTAACTATGTCAAGATGCAAACTTTAATGTTGAATAATGTTGTTTATATGTAAATAAGTGAATCTCAGGTGTTTAATTAGATCCATGTGTGTTCAATTGTGTTTTTGGAACCAAACGTTGCGGTTTCGAGTCGTTTTGATGATCAAAAAGAGGGATTCATTTATGCAATTGATTCAAGGATTAATTGATGTTTTCAAATGCTTAATTGTGACCTATTTGATGTCAATTTAATGGGTGTAAGTCGTGGTGGAGGTTTGGGATCCGTTCGGAAGGTGAATAAAGAGAAACGAAGTTGGTTTTGCTGGTCGACACCCGAGGTGCGGCGCACCTGGTGCTGGGCTGAAGTCACTGGTTGTTTGGTGCGACACACAGATGGGGGGTGCGGCGCACTTGGAGGTCTGGTGGTCAGTTAGGATTGTTTTAGTGCTCATTTGACCCATAGACCTTAGGTATAAGTTACCTTGATGTTTAGGGAACTTGGAGATGTTCTTTAAGGTCCCGTTTATGTTACATGTCGATTATATGTGTGTGATAGGTAGTTGGGAACTCAAGAAAGATACGTTAAAGTTGCTTGTTGATCGTTGTGTTCGTCGTCAGGTAAGATACATGACTTTTCTCACGCTGGAGGCACAACAAAAAGTGGTTTTCTATAATTAACCTCTTAATTGGATTATCTTATGTGTGTTGGTTTTCCGGGTTATGCGGGAGGTTATGTGGGAATGTATGCATGCTGAAGTGGTTTATTATGTTATGATGACGCTCAAATATGAAGTAGTTATGTGCATATGTAGTACTATGAACATAATGTTGCTGCTATGATATCTTAACGATATTTATTGTGATGTTGATTATATTGATGCTATGATTGATTATGATATATGATGAAATATATGTGGGATTTAAGTGTGTTACACGTAGGAATGCTATGATCTGTACACGTTAATAGGATTAAACACTAAAGTAGATGTAGGATTAATGATGTTGATGTTATGATTTGATGATGATACGTGATGAATTATATGTGAGACTTAAGTGTGATAATGTCTAGTTCACTAGATACACGTGAGAAATGTTATGAGTTGTGCACGTTAGTGGGATTAAACGTTAAATTAGATATGGGATTAGTTAGGTAATGAATATACCTAATGTAAAAGTGAAGAGTGAAATGTGGGAAATCGTTCTAGCCTTAGTGTTAGTGCGTAAACGTAAGAAAGATATAAATACGTGGGAAATGCTATAGCTAAATACGTGAGATTGACGTGGGAAGTGTTAAGCTTAACCCGTGCTAGTTGTAAAACTAGTGCGTACGTGGTCGCTTGAGTGGCTCCTTGCGGCATAGTTACGTGGGACTAGTATTTCCGGGTGGACTGACTAACCACCAATGTTAAAAGCATGACGGGATACTATGGAAATGGCTTTGCCTTTCCTAAAAGTTAAGACGTGGAAAATCGTGCTAGTTGTAAGGTAGTGCGTAATATGTAAACTGATTAAAGATGTAAGATGTGGGAATAAGTTGACTAAGATAACTATATGAATATGTGAGAAAGATGTACATGTAATTTAAGACGTGGGATTACAATGTGATGTGAGATTTAATGAGATGTGTTGAGACGTGTGATAAGAACGATACATAGGCACAATTAGGAGTATATATCCTACATGTGCTATACATATATGTGCGATATGTTTATGTGTGATATGTAAGACGTGAGATGAATTTGATTAAGCTGATTAAGTTGATAATAAGATATGTGTGAAAGAAGTATATATGCTTTACGTTGTGAGATCACAATGTGACGTAAGAATATGTACTAATATGAATACGTGTGACAAGTTTATGTGTGATATGCCAAGATATGATATGAAGTTACGTTTAGTGGTAAGTCTATGTTGATATGATATAAGATATTGATTAAGATGTGGGTATATGATGATAAGATGTATACGTTGATATGAAATGAAATGTGATGCAATGTGGGAAAAGGGGAGTATGAGTTGATCTATGATTGTTGTGGATGATATGTAATGTGGTTACGTTTTGATAAGTAAAATATGACGAAGTTTTATGAAAGTAAAATGAAGAACGTTTTATCAAAATGTGTGTATCTTACTTAGCTAATTTTATTAGCTAACACTTGCTTTTATGAAAATGTTGTGTCCTTCAGGATATGCAGGTATAAGCTAGTGAAGTGCGTGGATCGTGAGATGGGTAGAAGAATAAAGGAAGATTAGCATTAGTCTCCCTATGATTAGACTTTACCCATAGCCATATGTTCGGCTACTTTATTTATGATTTACGTCTCTTGTAGTGTTGATGGCAATTATGTTAGTGCCATAACTTGGATTTTACTTTGACTATTACGATGATGCTATTAGTAACACCAAACTTTAATGAAAGGTACCATCCGTTACGGATGAAGCAGTTTTTTAAGTGATCCTATTTCCGCTACGTTTTAAACGCCGTTTGGCAAAAGTTTTTTGAAATCCAGGTTTTTAAAATGACGGGTGTTACATAAATTCAGTGGCTTTCAGATTAATTAAAGCCTTTCCCTTATCATTGGACTATTGCGCCATAATGACCACATTATTATAACTTTCTTATAACGAATGGACAACCACAAAAAAGATAAAGAAACAATCGAATTAAAGACGTTGTCACCCGTCTTTTCACCTTTCTCAAAAACCACGTTATTCTGATGTTTCCATTGTTGAGTCAAGGATTCGCTGACGTGTGTCGTCAGCGAGCCATCAGCGAGTCAATGACTCTCGTCAGCGGGTGGTTTACTTTCCAAGTTGTGTGTCAAGGCCGGAAGATTTCAAACTACAAGAAGACAAGAAGTCACATGGTGGTTCTTCCAACTGTATATTACCGTATATGGTAAAGGTACAGTTGGGACCAAAACAAGGGTACTCTCTCTCATACCCGTTTTGGTAATGAAGACAAAGGCTCCTGGATCCAAGTACTTCGAGCCAATGGAAGATCGACAACCACCATCCTATCACTATCATTGTAAGGCTGTGTTGCCCTAATTCCTCCTCTATATAAAGCAACACAGCCGCACCATTTATACTTCGTGTTGGTCACCACAAAGTGTGTATCACTTTATTTGTAATTGCTTAAGTTTTTCTTTCTTTCTAGACTTAGCAATTACATAGTTCATTTGTATTCTTGTAAGACAAGTTGTAATATCGACCATGTATTCATCGTTTAATCAATGATACATATGATTAGACTTGCCTAGATATTTGCATTTGAACTTATTCTTGTTCATGTTCTTTACTTTCTGTTCTTAAATTCTTGTCTAGATTAATTGTATTATAAGTGTGCAAATCTTGACTGTCAAGTGGTATCAGAGCCATCGTTTCTAAATCATTGAAATAAAGATCTGTTTGCATACTTATTTCTTTCTTAAATTCTTGTCTAGATTAATTGTATTATAAGTGTGCAAATCTTGACTGTCAAGTGGTATCAGAGCCATCGTTTCTAAATCATTGAAATAAAGATCTGTTTGCATACTTATTTCTTTCTAAATTCTTATTTTCTTATCTTTTCTTAAAACAAGAACATGACTGTTGTTCCCACCCTCGTTAACACACGTGACTTTGGTTACGTGTCTGTCCCTCCAAGATTCGAGCCCGATGACTTTGGGTCTTGGAGGGAGAGGATGTTACTTCACATAGTGGGTGTGGAACCCTACCTTATGTCAATTCTGTCCGTTGGTCCATATATTCCTACTCTGGTGCAAAGAACACCAAGAGCAACTGTCGATGCTCCTGAGATTGTGATTGACATCGTCAAACCAGAGGTTCAATGAACTGACGATGAGAGGAGACTTGTTAATCTTGATGCAAGGCTTAAAAACATGATTGTCTCTACTCTTCCTACTGACATCATGAAGCTTGTCATCAAATATCCCACATCTAAAGAAGTCTGGGATAGACTATGTAGCATGTATGAGGGCTCTGCTGCTACAATCGCCACTAAAAAGATTGATTTAAAAAGAGCCTATGAAAAATTCTTTTCTCTCCCTTCTGAAGGTCTAAATGGCACTTATACCGGATTTAAAGGGTTACTAAATGACATGTCCAATGTTGGTATCACCCATGACAACTTTGAGGTGTGCCACAAATTTATTGATAGTCTTCCTATCAAGTGGCAAGTATTGAGACAAATCCTTAGGACCACTGAGCGACTCAATGGTCTTGACCTTGAGTCTCTCTTTGGGATGCTTCAGTTTGAAGATAGAGCACTTGCTCAAACTCTAAGAGCTGCTGCTGACGCACAACATAGTGCTGGTCTCTCCTCTTCTACATCTTCTTCTGCTTATTCTGTTCTTAACCCCCTTGCCCTTGTTTCTGCTGATCCCATTAATCTTGATAATGGTGCCAGTTTCTCCCATCTCCCACCTCCTATTCAATCTCTTGTTAATGATCTCGATGCTGATGAGAAACAAGAGATGTTCAGCGACTTTATGGACTTTGCCTTAGTCGCTGGTAAGAGGTACTCTCGAAAATGGAACAACCGTAGGTCGGTTGCTCCGTATAAGCCTCATGTTGACAAAACTCAAGAGGAGTGCTGGAGATGTGGTAGAAAAGGACACTACCAAAAGGAGTGCAAAGTTGCCTTACCAACTCCTGCTGCTCCTAAAACTAGGGATGTGCATGGTCCGGTTTGGACGGTTTTAGCCAAAAATCTCAACCAAACCAATACATACGGTTTCACGATTTTTCAAACCAATCCGTCCAAATTGTTATGTCGAACCAAACCAACTAAAACCAATTAATCCGGTTTGGTTTGGACGGTTAAACGGTTTTTTATTTTTTTTTTGAAATTAAATGTATAAAAGCATAAAATAATACGTAGCATTTAAGATTCGATATCATGACATAACAAAATATTCATAAGTCTTATTAGACAAAACAAACATAACAATTTAAGATTCGATATCATGTCTACAACTTTGACAAATAATAAGTATATATAATTTACATTATTAACTATTAATATAAATATAAACTTACAATTATTATAACTAAATGGTCCGGTTTGGTTTTACCGGATTGTATAATATCTAAAACCAAAACCAAACCATACAAATGGTTTACGGAAAAAACAAACCGACGGTTCAAAATTTTGATTTAAAACCAACCAATCCGTCCAAATACCTCGGTTTAAATGGTTTAGCTGGTTTGGACCAAACCGTGCACATCCCTACCTAAAACTAATCCTTCCAAACCTGCTGATGAGTACAGGAACAAATACTATCAGCTAAAAGCCAAGGTTACTGAAATGGAAGATGCAAAAACTCAAGCAAAAGGGCTAGTAGCTGAAGAGCATGACTGGGCTGAATCAGATGATTCAGACAGTGAAGAATACGTGGATGCCATGTGTCTTATGGCACTCGTTGATGGTGATGCTCTGACTAAAGACCAAGTCTCTTCCAGTCAGTGGGTAAACGTCACCATTAAAAAGGTATGTGCTCACTCTTCTGCCTCTGACGAAGATAAACCAAAAATCTTCGAATCTCTTCTCTGTGATATCCAGTTCGTTGAATCTATATGAACTGATATCCAATCTAAACTTGACTCTGTTTGTTCAGAGTTGAGTGAGAAATCTGAAAAACTCAATGAGTTGAAAAATGTTCACGTTGAACTTCAATCTCATGAGTTGCTGGCACAAAAGGTTCAACTTGAGAATGAAAGACTCAAGCTTGATGTTGCCAACCTTAAGAAGATTGTGACCTCCTGGTCAAAAGCTTCCAGGTTTCACCACCAGTGCCTAAACGAACAAGTCGCTGCCCAAGTTCAGGCAGTAATAGGCGGTGACTTCAATGTCGCTGCCTCTCTTTCTGACTTGTTCAATGATGAGGTGAAGCCTGAAATTTCTATCCCTCCGTCTGCTGTCATCTCTCCTGAAGAGATGAGGAAATGGTATTTTGTTAGGGGTCTTAACGATTACCATAATGAAATGGAAGCTGGTACTACCTCTCCTACTACCAGCAACCCATCTGATCCTGCTGAGGAAAATGGTGCTAGCACTTCAGCAAGCACCAGCAACCCCTATCCTCATCTTCCCATTGTTGGCATGATACCAAATGAAGGAAGAGTTCAATACTCTTCTGGGGAATCTTTTGAAGGGGATATTGGTAGTGATGGTTTTAAACCCATCGCTCCTCAGCAGCTCACTATCAGACCTACTGAACCCTTCAGAAGAAGTAAGGTTGCTGTCCCCTATGACTATAGCATGCCTCAGCAAGCTAATCCTGTCAGTCAGCAACCTTAACCAGCTGCTCAACCCTCTTCCTCTTCCTCTTCATCTTCTCAGCAAGTTCCTGCCCATGCTGACAGTAAAACTGTGCAGGATGACCATGCCTTAAAGAGACGCGTCAGGTTCGGTGACGCTAGATATCAGCAAGTTGGACCTTCTAAGGTCCGACCTGCTGATAGACAGGTCTACCAGCAGGCACCCCAATCGATGCCTACTCTTATTTTGAGGCATAAATCTCCTCAAAAGGAAAGAATGCCTCATGCACAAAATAGGTCTATCACTCCTCAGAGAGGATACTTGCCCCATCAGCAAGTAAGACCTATCACTCCTCAAAGAGGACACTTGCCCCATCAGCAAGTGAGATCCACCACCCCAAATAGGCAGTACCTACCTCATAGGAAAATGAGGTCAGCTACTCCCAATCAGCGACCTAGATCGATCACTCCTAAAAGAGTGCATCCATCTCAGCAGGTCCTTCTTCCTGCCCATGCTGACAGTAAAACTGTGCAGGATGACCATGCCTTAAAGAGACGCGTCAGGTTCGGTGACGCTAGATATCAGCAAGTTGGACCTTCTAAGGTCCGACCTGCTGATAGACAGGTCTACCAGCAGGCACCCCAATCGATGCCTACTCTTATTTTGAGGCATAAATCTCCTCAAAAGGAAAGAATGCCTCATGCACAAAATAGGTCTATCACTCCTCAGAGAGGATACTTGCCCCATCAGCAAGTAAGACCTATCACTCCTCAAAGAGGACACTTGCCCCATCAGCAAGTGAGATCCACCACCCCAAATAGGCAGTACCTACCTCATAGGAAAATGAGGTCAGCTACTCCCAATCAGCGACCTAGATCGATCACTCCTAAAAGAGTGCATCCATCTCAGCAGGGTCCTTCTTCTTCTTCTCACCCTGCTGTTAATCAAGAGTGTAGTGTAGTCAAGGGATCAAAAAATCCCTCTACCTCTCAATCAGAGGATCCAAAAGGAAAATCCATTTTGGGTCGTGCTCCTAAGATGCTTCAGCTTACACATAAGCATAAGCAAAAGTCTAAGCAAAAGAGAAAAGCATCTTCCTCCTCTGACCCTAAAATTAACGAGCTAGCTCAGCAAGTTAATGATCTTTCTTCTCAACTGAAGGAATTCTTCCTTCAAAATCAAAAAGGCAGCATCTCTGTTAAAAAATGCTACATATGTGGCAGCAGAGGTCATGTCGCTTCTCATTGTGATAACTCCAGGGATGCTCCTGAGGTTGTCATTCAACCCAATCCTTCTTCCTCAGCGGCTGCTCCTTCCTCCACTATGTTCAGCGAAAGTTATGCTTCTGCTGATCATGTAAATAGTGTAGGAGAGTCAATCGATCTCACTGAGAAGAACATTGCTGACTTCATTGCTGCTCAGCGAATCTCCTTTCCCCCCTCTCAAGAGATCATTACTAATGATCATGGTAGCATTCTAGTGGAGTATGGGAACAACAATCAAGTCAGCAACTTGACTGTTCTAGATACTGGAACCACTGTCACCTCTGCTGATCAATATTATACCTATGTGATTGATCGTGACATGCTCCCTTCTCATTAACTTGTTGATAACACTCCAAGAGATGAGATTACAGACCCTAGTGCTCCTTTTCCTTTCTCTACTGATGACACTATCAATAGAGAGGAACCCTCTGAAACTCAAACCTTTAATCCCACTGACATGGCTGTCAGCGAGTTCAACAGTGAACCTGTCTAAATCCTTCTGTTATATCCATGCAGGGCTCGCTGGGAAAAGGTGTGTGGTACTTGGACAGTGGCTGTTCAAAGCACATGACTGGCACTAAGACCCTGCTGGATAACTACGTAGAGGCCACTGGCCCTACTGTAGTGTTTGGTGATAACTCCACTGGACAAACAAAAGGATATGGCCTTCTCTCTAATGGTCTCATCAAGTTCACCAAAGTCGCTTATGTAAATGGATTGAAACATAATCTTATCAGCATAAGCCAACTTTGTGATGCTGACTACAAAGTGATTCTTGATAAACATCAAGGCACTGTTGTAAATATAAACAAGGAAGTAGTCTTGGTTGCCCCAAGAAAACGAGATGTATATCTGGTTGACTTCACTCCTATTAAGACTGATAGTGAGACTTGTTTCTTTGCTAAGTCGGCTGCTGAACTAAATTGGTTATGGCACAAGCGTATGTCGCATGTGAATTTCAAAACCATCAACTCACTGGCCAAAAAGAACCTTGTTCGTGGCCTTCCTCATCTCTCGTTTGAAAAGGACAGACTCTGTGGTGCTTGTGAAAAAGGTAAAAGCCACAGAGCCACTTTCAAAACCAAGCAGGTCAATTCTATCTCTGGCTGCTTTCATCTTCTTCACATGGACCTTTTTGGTCCAGTGAATGTCCAAAGTCTAAAGGGTAGCAAATACACTTTAGTTATTGTGGATGAATATTCACGATACACTTGGACTATCTTTCTTCATTCTAAGAGTGATGCTACTGAAGAGATTATCAATTTCATCAAGAAAATAGAGAATCTCAACAGCATAAGGGTGAAAGAACTCAGGAGCGATCATGGTACTGAATTCAGAAACCACACTCTTGAAACTTTTTGTGTTGATCAAGGGATCTCACAAAATTTCTCTTCCACCAGAACTCCTGAGCAAAATGGTGTCGCTGAAAGGAGAAATAGAACTCTCATTGAAGCAGCACGCACCATGCTCAGTGAGTCTTCTTTGCCTAGCAAATTCTGGGCTGAAGCTGTCAACACTGCTTGTCATACTCAAAATAGATGTCTTATAGTTAAAAGGCATGACAAGCCAGCATATGAAGTATTGAAAGGTAAGAAACCTCAAATCAAATACTTCCATGTCTTTGGATGTCCTGTTTTCAGCTTAAACAACAAGGATCATCTAGGAAAATTTGATCCTAAAGCTGATGATGGATACTTTGTTAGCTATTCTTCCATCAGCAAGGCATTCAGAGTATTCAATACTCGCCTTCAAAAAGTTGATGAATCTATTCATGTCACTTTTGATGAAAGTTCATCAGCCCTTAAGGACATTCAATCTTCTTCGTCTGAGGTCATTTTCAATGAGCTTGCTGACCCTCTTACTGAGGAAGCTGACTTATTTGTTGATGCTTCTTGCTCGTTGCCTGATACTACTCAGCATATCACAAAGGATAGTTCAGCTGATGTTGAACTGGAGCAAGTTGCTGCTCATATCTACTCGATTGAGCCAGTTGAGCCTATCTTAAGATCAATCCATGCAGCATCAGCCAAACCTAGATCACTGGCTGATGACGTGCATGCTGATGACTCTACTGAGGATGAGTTTCATGATGCTTCAGCAAATGCTGAAGAAATGGAGTCTGCTGACGACTCCTCCTTCAATGATAACTCAAATCAGTCGAATGGCTCTGCTGATCATTTTCCTGAACCCATTCTTACCATTGACCTCTTTTCCTATAATGCTCCTGCTGATCCCATCGCTCCGATTTCCGCTGCCACTCAACTTGGTGTCTCAAATGCTCCTGCATTAAGTGGACATCTAGTCATCCAGCTCACCAAGTCATCGGTGATCCTCAGCAGGGGATTATTACTCGATCAGCGACAAGAAATACATGTCTGTATGTAAACTTCTTGTCTATGATCACTCCCAAAAATATAGGAGAAGAAATGGTTGATCCCTTATGGGTTGCTGCCATGCAAGAGGAACTCACCCAATTCAAAAGACAAAATGTCTGGTTTTTGGTTCCTCTACCTCCTGGAAAAGAACCCATCGGAACTAAATGGGTTTATAGGAATAAAATGGACGAAGATGGTGTTGTTACACGTAACAAGGCTAGGCTGTTTGCACAAGGTTACCTTCAGGAAGAAGGTGTTGATTATGATGAAACCTTTGCACTAGTGGCCAGATTGGAAGCTATTCGCTTATTCTTGGCACATGCTGCTTACAGAAACTTCACTGTATATCAAATGGATGTAAAGAGTGCTTTCCTAAATGGAAAACTCGATGAGGAAGTTTATGTTGAGCAGCCACCTGGTTTTGAAGATCCAGCCAAGCCACACCATGTCTATCACCTCTATAAGGCACTCTATGGTCTTAAACAAGCTCCCAGAGCTTGGTATGACACACTCTCTGAATTTCTTCTCTCTAATAAGTTTCAGCGAGGATCCATTGACAGCACCCTCTTCATCTATAGAAAGGGTGCTGATGTCCTATATGTTCAGATATATGTAGATGACATCATTTTTGGGTCCTCCAGCAAGAAACTTTGCTCTAAGTTCAGCTCACTGATGTCTTCTCATTTCGAGATGAGCATGATGGGTGAGCTGACCTTCTTTCTTGGCTTACAAATTCGTCAACTCCTGTTAGGTCCAGTTCACCTGGAACTGGCCAGTCACCAGTTTACACTGACCAGTTCACCAGTTGCATCTGGTGACCAGTAACTGGTGACCAAGAAGATTTGTCGAGAAATATATTGAAGTCCAGTTGCACCGTACAGTTAACGCAACTGAAGACTTCCTCCAGTTGAGAACTGACCAAGTTGAAGAAACATTCCAGTTGAAGTCGAAGACAACAAATGGAAGAAAGAGAATGACAATGGCAGCGAAGCCCAGTTGACATTCTAGTCAGTTACAAACTGGAGACCTTCAGTGGAAAGCCCTTACAAAGCTTTACACTGATTACGAGGAATTGACTTGTATACTTTATGTACCTTTACCCGGATAATAAGCCTTATCTTATTATTTAAGTATTAAAAGGTACATAAAGGTGGTTGTGTAAAGTCACTGTAACATGCGACTTTACAACACTTTTTAAGGAATTAAATGCTATTCCTTAAATGCTTCCAACCACATTTGTACGGCTAAAGTTAACATCCCAATGTTAACTTTGCCTATAAATACAAGTCATTGCACAACCAAGAATCATAAGTTATTCGACAAGTATTGCACAACCAAGAATCATAAGTTATTCGACAAGTTATTCACGAGTTATTTCTCTCACAAACGAATAACTTCATACTTTGCAAACCTGCAATATTCTTGGTGAACTTGTGCAATATTCTCTCAATCGCTAAAAGGAACATTTCACTACTTTAAGTGTTTCGATTGTAGAAGAGAAATTCCGAGTATAGATCAATTGTATTTCATAGGTTGTTAGGATATTTACATTCGTGTATTATCTTGGTTCCGCATCAACCTTGTAATTTGTTTAATATCAATAAATAAATTACACTTGAAAACTACATATTGTCTCATCAAGATTGTTTACAAGTTATTTGTATTATTGCATTGTTCTTTACTTATTGTCTTTTATATAAGTAATCTATCTAGAACTTGGTATATACTTATCTAACTGGTCGTCTCCAGTTTAGTAAGTATATTGCAAAGTAACTCCACCATCGACATAGAGGTGTCTTCAGTAGTACCAATCTAACAAGTTGGGACTTACAAGTGGTATCAGAGCAGAAGGCTAATAAACTTGCCTAGATCTGCAAAGATGAACACTACTGAAGGTGGAGATGGTTCTGGTTTAGGTGAAAACCCATTGAACAATAATTCACCACCTTTTCAAAACGTTAACACCAACCCTCCTCCTCCTTCTACCCCAAGCCACGTCCATGTACATTACTCTAACACTCCTGTTCCAAAATTTGATGGAAACAGTGAGACCTTTGGTACATGGAAAGCTAGAATGCTGTTGCATTTTGGTGGTATTGAGAGGTATATGTTGAAAATCCTTAAGGATGGACCATATATACCTATGTCTATTGGGGTGAGTCCTCTTCTTGATCCAACTGGAAGAAGAGGCTCAAGGGAAAAGCCAGAAGACCATTGGTCTGATGAGGATCGCAGACTGGTGGACTTGGACACCAGACTGAAAAACATGATCCTTGGGGCTGTCCCTGAAGACCTAATTCCAACACTTGTGTTGTTTCCCAGTGCCAAGTCTATGTGGGATGAATTAGTGATTCAATTTGAAGGAGGTGATGACACCATTGTCACCCGTAAAGTTGCATTGAACAAGAAGTATGAATCCTTCTTTGCCTTGCCCAACGAAAGTTTAACTGGTACATATACCAGATTTTCTAGCCTCATCAATCAGTTGAGAGGTTTGGGTGTAGAGAAGGATAAGGATATTCTTCTTGAAAAGTTTTGTGATATTCTTCCATCTAAATGGGAAAACATGGTTCTTGTCTTGAGACAAGGTAAAACCTTGCACTCTCACACTCTTGCATCGCTCTATGGAGCCTTCAGATTCACTGAAGATAATAATGCTGCAAGACTTGTGGCTGAGCAAGATGCCATGAACCATGCTCAGAGTCCCAAGGTTGCTAATGTAATTGAGCGACCTTGTGCTGCTTTAATGTCTGCTGAGAGTGTCCAGGCACACTCGATGAAGGAGATGTTGAACAGTTTCTTAAACTCTGGGCTGACCACTGAAAACAGTGAAGGTTATGATGAAACTGACGATGATGATCTGGTCGCCATGATTGCTAAAACCTTTAATAGGTTTAAGCATAAATCTAAAAGATTTAATGGCCCCAACAATGCTTCCAGCTCCAGCTCTCTGGATAAGACCAATCTTACATGCTATAAGTGTGGCAAGAAAGGTCATTTTATGAAGGAATGCAGATCTAGTCAGTTGAATAACCAAACTGGCCCCTCTGTCCCTAATTACAATCGGCCTGATGATAGCTATAAAGCTAAATACAAGCAGCTTAAGGCCCAGATTGCCCTTCTGTCCATGGATAAGAAAAAGGACCAGTGCTTAATTGCACAAACTGAAGGAAAATGGGAGTACTCTGATGACTCATCTGAGGATGAAGAAGAGGAAAGGGACATGTGTTTCATGGCCTTGGAAGATCAACAACAACAGCAGCATGTGGTGAAAGATGATGTCATCTCTGGAAGATGGGTGGACATCATACTGAAAAAGGTATGTGATTATGATCACCAGGTTGACCCTGAATTAAAACTGGACCTGGCTGAATCATTAAGTGGTGATTTGGCATTTGTAGAAACTGTTAGAGCTGATAGTGAAAGATATTTAGACACTATCTTAATTGAACTAAACAATGTCAAACCACAACTGAATGATTTGCAAAGTGTCCAGTTGGCTCTCAAGGAGTCAGTTTTAAAAATTGAGGCATTAGAACTTGATAATCAAAAACTTTCTGATGATTTTGAAAAAGCTCAAAAGATTATCAAGTCCTGGGTAAAAGCATCTGGCAAAAACTATGATGCATTTTCAAGAACCATCGATGCCCAGAAAAATGCATGGAAATCTGAAGATCTGAAGATGGCAGCTCTTATACCAGATCTTCATGCATTGCCTCCAGCTCTCCAGGTTGAAACACCTTATGATCAACCTGAAGCTGTTGAAACTGAAACCATTGAGACCTCCCCCATTGAGGTTAAAACTGGACCTGGCTGAATCATTAAGTGGTGATTTGGCATTTGTAGAAACTGTTAGAGCTGATAGTGAAAGATATTTAGACACTATCTTAATTGAACTAAACAATGTCAAACCACAACTGAATGATTTGCAAAGTGTCCAGTTGGCTCTCAAGGAGTCAGTTTTAAAAATTGAGGCATTAGAACTTGATAATCAAAAACTTTCTGATGATTTTGAAAAAGCTCAAAAGATTATCAAGTCCTGGGTAAAAGCATCTGGCAAAAACTATGATGCATTTTCAAGAACATTAACAAGTTGTCTCGCAAACAACTGGTTGATGGGATACCCCAGATTTCCTTCAATAAGGAAAAGCCATGTCCAGGGTGTGAGATGGGTAAGCAGAAGAGAGCCAGTTTCAAAACTAGGCAAAATTTTAGCATCACTGAACCTCTTCACATGCTTCATATGGATCTTTTTGGTCCAGTGAATGTTCAAACTAGAGCTGGAAAGAAATACACTCTAGTTGTGGTTGATGAATTCACCAGATATTGCTGGGTGGTATTCATCAGATCCAAAAGTGATGCACCTGCTGAAATCATCTCCCTTATCAAAAGAATTGAGCTCAAGTACACTCGAAAAGTTTGTCAGTTGCGAAGTGATAATGGTACTGAATTCCAAAATAAGGTACTTGAAACATTTTGCACTGACACTGGCATTTCTCAAAACTTCTCATCAGTTCACTCTCCAGAGCAAAATGGAGTTGTGGAAAGAAAGAATCGTACACTGATAGAAGCGGCCAGAAGCATGCTATCTGAATCTGGTCTTCCCACCAGTTTTTGGGCTGAGGCAGTTGCAACTGCTTGTCACACCCAAAACCGGTCAGTCTACATCAAGAGACATAAGAAGACTGCCTACGAAGTACTCAGGAATCGTAAACCAAATATTGGATACTTCCATGTATTTGGTTGTCCAGTTTATATACTGAACGATTCCAGTCAGCTTGGAAAGTTTGATGCAAAAGCTGATGAAGGGGTATTTTTAGGCTATTCAGATATTCGAAAGGCCTTTAGAGTTTATAATTATAGACTCCAAAAGGTGCATGAGACAATTCATGTCACATTCGATGAATCAACTGAAGCAATCAACAAGAGACCAAGCCTTGATATTTCTCCAGTCATTCCAATCAACTTTGGTGAAACTGACCAAGTTCATCGGTCAGTTGTTTCACCAGAAGATGCTTCCAGTTACAACAAACTGGAACCAGTCAAGAAGAAGAAAAGCACCAGTGACACATCATTTTATCCCTCCATCAATTTTAACTTACCACAAGAATTGGTGATTGGATCAGATGTACGTGCCACTCCAATATCAGCACCAGTTCAAGCCCCTACTGGAAGAGTTCACTGTCCAAGATGGACCGACAGTGACGTTTGGTAACGATCAATCTGGAAAGACTGAAGGATATGGTGTGCTCAATAATGGACAAGTCGAATTCAAAAGAGTTGCATTTGTGAATGGTTTGAAATATAACTTGATCAGTGTAAGCCAACTTTGCGATGATGGCTTCAGAGTATTGTTCGATATTGCACAAGGCACCATATTTAACAAGGATTGGAAAGTGGTGATGATTGCACCAAGAAAAGGGAATGTGTACATCATGGATATGGAACCAGCTCCAAAAGAGCAATGTTTCTATACCAAAGCTGATGAGGACACCAACTGGCTATGGCATAAAAGGTTATCCCACCTTAATTTCAAGAACATTAACAAGTTGTCTCGCAAACAACTGGTTGATGGGATACCCCAGATTTCCTTCAATAAGGAAAAGCCATGTCCAGGGTGTGAGATGGGTAAGCAGAAGAGAGCCAGTTTCAAAACTAGGCAAAATTTTAGCATCACTGAACCTCTTCACATGCTTCATATGGATCTTTTTGGTCCAGTGAATGTTCAAACTAGAGCTGGAAAGAAATACACTCTAGTTGTGGTTGATGAATTCACCAGAAGATGCTTCCAGTTACAACAAACTGGAACCAGTCAAGAAGAAGAAAAGCACCAGTGACACATCATTTTATCCCTCCATCAATTTTAACTTACCACAAGAATTGGTGATTGGATCAGATGTACGTGCCACTCCAATATCAGCACCAGTTCAAGCCCCTACTTCTCCAGTTACTCATGAAATACCTTCAACTGAGGAATTTCATGATGCCAATCGAGACCTCATTGACTCTGATGAGGATGTAGAAGCTGTTTGGACTGATCCTTCTCCAGATGCTGCTGCAACTGAAGAAGATCTCCAGGTACCTTGCACTGATATTGTAGTTCACCAGCCTAGTCAATACACTAGATGGACTAAAGCCCACCCAATTGAACAAATTGTGGGTAATCCAACTAGTGGGGTTCAGACTAGAAGAGCCACCAGTGAGCAATGCTTAAACGTCACCTTCTTATCTTTAATTGAACCAAAGAAGATTGACGAGGCTATGGCAGACCCAAGCTGGGTGGAAGCTATGCAAGAAGAGCTCCTCCAGTTTGAAAGGAACAATGTTTGGGAGCTTGTTCCTTGTCCACCAGGGTTAAAGAAAGAACCTATTGGTACCAGATGGGTCTACCGAAATAAAATGGATGAAGATGGCCATGTTGTAAGAAACAAGGCCAGATTAGTTGCCCAGGGTTATTGTCAAGCAGAGGGCGTTGACTTTGATGAGACTTTTGCTCCAGTTGCAAGACTTGAAGCCATAAGAATTTTCTTGGCTTATGCAGCCCATCTGCAGTTCAAGGTCTTCCAGATGGATGTCAAAAGTGCGTTCCTTAATGGAACATTGGAAGAAGAAGTTTATGTGAAGCAGACTCCAGGTTTCATCGATGAGAAGCATCCTCATTGGGTTTATAGACTGAACAAAGCATTGTATGGTCTAAGACAAGCCCCAAGAGCCTGGTATGATACTTTAACTAAACATCTTCTTAAAAATGGCTTTCAAAGAGGTGCAATAGATAATACCTTGTTTATCTTGAAAGAAAGAGGTAATATCTTATTGGTACAAATTTATGTTGATGACATTATTTTTGGTTCAACTGATGATGCAATGTGTAAAAAGTTTTCTAAAATCATGTCATCTGAGTATGAGATGAGTTTAATGGGTGAATTAACATTTTTCTTAGGTCTTCAGATTAAGCAAACTGAAAATGGAATTTTCATAAACCAAGGAAAATATGTCAGAGATTTGTTAAGAAAATACAAATATGATTCAATCCCATCGAAAAACACACCTATTGCAGCACCATTGAATTTGGACTCTGACCCAACTGGCAAACCAGTTAATGTAACTGACTATAGAGGTATGGTTGGTTCACTAATGTACTTAACTGCCAGTCGACCAGATATAATGTTTGCAACATGTTTATGTGCCAGGTTTCAGGCTAACCCTAAAGAATCACATTTGCACGCTGTAAAGCGTATCTTTAGATACCTGAAAGGGTGTCCTAATCTTGGTCTTTGGTACCCCAAAGGCTCAGGATTAGATCTAATGGGTTATTCAGATTCTGATCATGCAGGTTGTAAGATTGATAGAAAATCCACAACTGGTGGTTGTCATTTCCTTGGAGGAAAACTGGTGAGTTGGACCAGCAAGAAGCAGACTTCAGTCTCTATGTCCACTGCAGAGGCAGAGTACATTTCTGCGGCCAGTTGTTGTGCCCAGATTCTCTGGATCAAAAACCAGTTACTAGATTATGGTCAGAAGTACACCAAGACCCCAATCTTTTGTGACAACACCAGTGCAATTGCTATCTCTCACAATCCAGTGATGCACTCAAAAACAAAGCATATTGACATCAGGTATCATTTTATTCGTGATCATGTTATGAAAGGTGATATTGAAATTCATTTCATCCCCACTGACAAACAGTTAGCTGATGTTTTTACTAAACCTCTCGATGAGAAAACTTTTAAACATCTCATCAGCGAACTGGGAATGCTAAACCCTTAACTGGAGCTTTCTTTGTTATTGAACGCGTCAGTGACACTGATGAAGTTCTCCAGTTGAGGAGGTCCAGATTATCTTTGCTCGCCAGGCTATCGAACGCCTTTGTGATACTATCTTGGCACTAATTGATATCTGGATCATCATTTTAGGGGGAAAGACTCAAAATAATTTTCTGACTAAAATTCGTTTTTGTTTGAAAATGCAACTGGAGAACTCTTCAGTTGGAAACTGGTACTGGATTGATCCTCCAGTTACCAGGTTCAGTCTTTGTCAAATTTTTATAACGTTACAAATACTTGGTCAATTTATGTGACACGTGATGATACTCGAGTGTTTTTAAACTACTTGATATCGTGATCTGACGTGTTGAAACCATTTTTAGTACTTGACAACTGTTTGTGTTGGGAAAACAAAAAGTGTGTGGGGTTATGGGTAAAGTAAGCCGTCGTAGCATTTAATGCTGACATGGTAACATTTAATGCTTACATGGAAAATTATATTTTATTTTCAAAATATCTTCGAAAATATTTGGTTTAATAAAATATGATTTGTGGGTTTACATTGGGATCTTGAATCCCCTTATAAATACCCTTATTTACTTCATAACACATTTACTTTCTTTTTCATTCTCTTCATTTACTCTCTTCATTTACTCCAATCATAAATCACTGCTTCATTTCTTCTCTTTGCTCTCTTCAAATTTACTCTCTTATTTACTCTTTCTTCCCCTTATAAATACCCTTATTTACTCCAAAACTCATTTACTTTCTTTTTCATTCTCTTCATTTACTCTCTTCATTTACTTCCAATCATAATATTCCTTATAAATACCCTTATTTACTCCAAAACTCATTTACTTTCTTTTCATCCTCTTCATTTACTCTCTTCATTTACTCTCTTCATTTACTCTCTTCATTTACTTCTTCATTTACTCTCTTCATTTACTCTCTTCATTTACTCTCTTCATTTACCTCTTCATTTACTCTCTTCATTTACTCTCTTCATTTACTCTCTTCATTTACTCTCTTCATTTACTCTCTTCATTTACTCTCTTCATTTACTCTCTTCATTTACTCCTTCATTTACTCTTTCATTTACTCTCTTCATTCTCTCTTCATTACCTCTTCATTTACTCTCTTCATTTACTTTCTTTTTCATCCTCTTCATTTACTCTCTTCATTTACTTCTTCATTTATCTCTTCATTTATCTTGAATCTCCTTATAAATACCCTTATTTACTCCTCATTTATTCTTCTTTACATTCTCTTCATTTACTCTCTTCATTTACTCTCTTATTTACTCAAAACTCATTTACTTTCTTTTTCATTCTCTTCATTTACTCTCTTCATTTACTTCTCATTTACATTCTTCATTTCTCTCTTCATTTCTCTCTCTACTTCTTCATTACTCTTGGATCTTGAATCCCCTTATAAATACCCTTATTTACTCCAAAACTCATTTACTTTCTTTTTCATTCTCTTCATTTACTCTCTTCATTTACTTCCAACTCATAAATGCTTCATTTACTCTCTTCATTTACTTTCTTTTTCATTCTCTTCATTTATCTCTTCATCCTTATAAATACCCTTATTTACTCCAAAACTCATTTACTTTCTTTTTCATTCTATTCATTTACTCTCTTCATTTACTTCTTCATTTACTCTCTTCATTCTCTTCATTTACTCTCTTCATTATCTTCCAAATAAACCTTATTACCCTTATTTACTCCAAAACTCATTTACTCTCTTCTTCATTCTCTTCATTTACTCTCTTCATTTACTTCTTCATTTACTCTCTTCATTTACTTTCTTTTTCATCCTCTTCATTTACTCTCTTCATTTACTTCTCATTTACTCTTCATTCTTCTCTTTATCCCCTTATAAATACCCTTATTTACTTCTCATTTATCTTCATTTACTCTCTTCATTTACTCTCTTCATTTACTTCTTCATATCTTCATTTACTCCTTCATTAAATACCTCTTATTTACTCCAAAACTCATTTACTTTCTTTTTCATTCTATTCATTTACTCTCTTCATTTACCCTATTTACTCCAAAACTCATTTACTTTCTTTTTCATTCTATTCATTTACTCTCTTCATTTACTCTCTCATTTACATTCTTCATTTTCTTCATTTACTCTCTCTCTTCCTTATAAATACCCTTATTTACTCCAAAACTCATTTACTTTCTTTTTCATTCTATTCATTTACTCTCTTCATTTACTCTCTTCATTTACTCTCTTCATTTACTTCTTCATTTACTCTCTTCATTACCTCTTCATTTACTCTCTTTTTACATTGGGATCTTGAATCCCCTTATAAATACCCTTATTTACTCCAAAACTCATTTACTTTCTTTTTCTCTCTTCATTTACTCTCTGATTGTTCATCCATCAGTTTCACTTTAAAGGATGGAACAATCAAGTGTACTCTGGATGTAGAAGTGTTGAGGGATGCTCTTCGCCTCAATTACTGGAGAGAGGGTGAGTCTCCAGTTGTTCTAGCCCCAAATATTAATTTTCGTCAAGTACTCCTTGAGATGGGTCATAAGGAGTGCTTGGACAATGATGGTGTGTTAAAGACCAAGGGGGCTATGACCATGAAGGGCCTTACACCTTCATGGAGGTATTTCTTTGTACATCTGGTTGAAAGTCTGGGTGGTAGTTCAGGTGGTCTTGACCAGATCAACTCTTCACAAGCTGAAATGGCTTATTGTTTGTGGAAGGGGTTGAGGGTGGATTTTGCTGACATACTGTATAGGAGTCTTGTGCAGAAGCTGAAAGGCTCCAGGGGTGTATGTATCCCCTTTTCCAGATTTCTATCTCTATGTTTTAAGCAGATTCTGGGTGAAGAAGAGTATAGAAATACAGACTCTTCGTTCACAAGGCCGGATGTTTTGAGGAATCTAGACTCACTAGTATCTGAAGCTGGTGAGGTTGAAATTCCTGAGCAGATGCAGCTGGCATTTGCTAAAACTGGTGCACCTTTGGAAAGTGAACCAGAAAGACAACTGGGCGGGCCTCAAAATAATGAGGGACCCTCCAGTTCGTCTCCAGTTGTGGTTGATGATAGAACAACCATAACTCAAGCCGTTCCTATCACGTCTATCCCTGGTGACGATACTTCGGTATCTGATCCACCAACAGATGTACCCATCCAGGAAACTGGGGAAGGTCATCTGGAGACTGACCAGGTAACTGGTCAGCCCTCTGTCACATTCATGGATCTGGACATGGGTGTTAACGACGAGGAAATCCTTATTGAATCTTCGGATTCAGAAGGTACAGAAACAGACTTGGAGATTCTTGATGCTTCTGTACAAGCACAAGACCCTTCATCTCCAGTCTGCCCTCCAAACGCATCAATTTCACTTTCACCATCTGAGCAAAATATGCCTACAAATATTTCCTTACCAATATATACCGCTCCTTTACCAACTGGGCAATTCTCCTTTGCTCGAGAAATGCCCCCACCACCGTCGCCGTTGTTCACACCTGAGCTTTCTCAGCATGAACAACACATTGAACTTCCTATCCTTTCTTCTTCTACCACTCCTCCCATATATTCAACTGCTGGCCTGACAACTGGGGAGACTTCCATTAGTTTGCCTCCTCCAGTTGCTCCAGTAGTAACTGCTCGTGGTCCAGTGACACCTTCTTCCTTGTCACTGGACACTCAAGTTGTCTCTATACAATCCGATCTCCAAAACCTTCTAACCAGGGTGGAGGAGATTCAGAAGACACTTGAGAAGAACACCAAGTCCTTCTCCAGATACCACAAAGACTCATTGACAAATATCAAGGTGGTTGATCTGGGGATAAACAAGTTCTCATTAAATGAGGACTTGGTGTTTAATAAATTGAATGAGTTGGTCACTGGCAGTAATAATCTGGCAGGTACATTGAAGGAAGCCTTTGACCTAACTCACTCCAAGGTCACCAGTTCTATCTCAAGTCTACTTACCAATACTGTCAGAACTTCTGAAGTAGATTTGAAGGAAATTGAAAGGCAGGTCAAGGAACTTGTTGAGAGACCTGGCCTAGATTTAACTGGCCTTGGTGAGCAGATGATATCTTCAGTTGGTCAGAAGATGGAGGATATGTTGGGTGCTAGGGAAGATCGTTTGGTTGAAAGGGTGATATCTGAGATCACCAAGCTGGCCACTCCTCAGGTTGATCTGGCCCCACTTACCAGTGAGATCAACCAGTTGAGGGGCAGCATTGAAGGTTTAAGCACCCAAGTATCTCTTCACACTGAAACATTGAATAAACTGGCCAATGAAGTGGAGACTTTGAAGAAGAGGGATGATACTTTGAAGGAAAAGGTGGGTGCTGGTATTGATGAAGAATCAAAGGTCTTAAATGAATTAAAAACTGGTCAAGACAACGTTATTGCAAATGTCTTGGCCCAGTCTAAAGAAACCAGCCACCTTTGGAGGTCCTTCCGAATGATGTGTGGGATATTTAAAGAGTGCAAGGATGTACAGTCGTGGCAGCCTCTTGACCGGTTGCCATCACACCCCACTGAATGGGAAGCAATAAGGGCAGGTCTAGAAGCTGCCAAGGGGGAAAGAAGTACAGTCCTTGCACCACCAGTTGTACAAAGAAGGATTCCACAACCTAGAAGACCACTGACCAAAGCTGCCAGGGATGCTGATCTTCGAACATTCGTTGAACCAACTGGCGAGGTCACAAATGAAGACATTAAGTCCGCCGTACTGGCTGCTGGTGCTGGGAGTATTAAAATCACTAATGAAACTGAAGCAAGAAACTACTACTCCCAGATCATGTCAACCAGGAGACATGGTGGTACTATAACAAATGTCAACATTACAATTAAGCCAGGCACCAAGGTCTTTCAAGTTGAAGTAAAGTATGCTGGTGGGCCACTAGTGAGAACTGATGATCCTGGTGTGTTGCAGTTTGGGTTCAGTGAATGGGTCGAGATGGTAAAGGTGCTGGATGCGAAGGCACAAAAGAATAGGTTTGAAAAGGCATGGGTAAATTTTCTAAAGGGCAAGATTCAACATAAAGAGAATCTGGAGCAAAGGCTGAATATTGACCCTGAAGACACTCAACCTATTTCTCTTGTGACCAAAAGAAGAAGAACTGGCGAAGGGCCATCTGTTTAAGTTCTGTCTTCATTTTTATCTTCTTGTAATTTGTTTTACATTCTGTTGTAACTTGTGTAAATTTCACTCCTTGTATAAAAGAAGTTACCAGTTTGTAACCACAAGGTAGATAAAAGATTAAAATCTAACAAACACAAAAGAAAAACCTAAGGCATTTGTTGATCTATAAAAATGCCTTAGATACCTTAGATAGATTTAAATCAAACAAGTCTCTATAGTTCACACTTGTATAGATACAAGAACTAGAAAAGACTTAGACTATATTTCTAGACAAATAGGGGGAATTTGTTAGGTCCAGTTCACCTGGAACTGGCCAGTCACCAGTTTACACTGACCAGTTCACCAGTTGCATCTGGTGACCAGTAACTGGTGACCAAGAAGATTTGTCGAGAAATATATTGAAGTCCAGTTGCACCGTACAGTTAACGCAACTGAAGACTTCCTCCAGTTGAGAACTGACCAAGTTGAAGAAACATTCCAGTTGAAGTCGAAGACAACAAATGGAAGAAAGAGAATGACAATGGCAGCGAAGCCCAGTTGACATTCTAGTCAGTTACAAACTGGAGACCTTCAGTGGAAAGCCCTTACAAAGCTTTACACTGATTACGAGGAATTGACTTGTATACTTTATGTACCTTTACCCGGATAATAAGCCTTATCTTATTATTTAAGTATTAAAAGGTACATAAAGGTGGTTGTGTAAAGTCACTGTAACATGCGACTTTACAACACTTTTTAAGGAATTAAATGCTATTCCTTAAATACCTCCAACCACATTTGTACGGCTAAAGTTAACATCCCAATGTTAACTTTGCCTATAAATACAAGTCATTGCACAACCAAGAATCATAAGTTATTCGACAAGTTATTCACGAGTTATTTCTCTCACAAACGAATAACTTCATACTTTGCAAACCTGCAATATTCTTGGTGAACTTGTGCAATTATCTCTCAATCGCTAAAAGGAACATTTCACTACTTTAAGTGTTTCGATTGTAGAAGAGAAATTCCGAGTATAGATCAATTGTATTTCATAGGTTGTTAGGATATTTACATTCGTGTATTATCTTGGTTCCGCATCAACCTTGTAATTTGTTTAATATCAATAAATAAATTACACTTGAAAACTACATATTGTCTCATCAAGATTGTTTACAAGTTATTTGTATTATTGCATTGTTCTTTACTTATTGTCTTTTATATAAGTAATCTATCTAGAACTTGGTATATACTTATCTAACTGGTCGTCTCCAGTTTAGTAAGTATATTGCAAAGTAACTCCACCATCGACATAGAGGTGTCTTCAGTAGTACCAATCTAACAAGTTGGGACTTACAACTCCCAAATAGGATTTTCATTAATCAAGAGAAGTACATTCGATACATGCTGGCTAAATTCGACTTGTCCAATGTGACCACCAAAGCCACTCCCATGTCTCCTCCTAATAATCTCCATGCTGACCCTGATGGTAAGCATGTGAATCCTACTCTCTATAGAGGAATGATTGGCTCGCTGATGTATCTCACAGCGAGTCGTCCTGACATCATGTTTGCCACTTGCCTATGTGCAAGATATCAAGCCTCTCCCAGAGAGTCTCATCTTCTCGCTGTCAAGCGAATCTTCAAGTACCTAAAAGGTACCCCCACACTGGGTCTCTGGTATCCCAAAGATTCCAGCTTTGAACTAGTTGCATATTCTGACTCTGACTATGCTGGTTGCATGTTAGATAGGAAAAGCACCAGTGGTGGATGTCAACTGTTGGGGGGAAGCTGACTAGTTGGTCTAGTAAGAAACAGCATACAGTATCCATCTCCACTGCTGAAGCAGAATATGTATCAGCAGCGAGTTGTTGTGCACAAGTCCTTTGGATGAAAAACCAACTCGCTGACTATGACTTAGAATTTTCTAAGATTCCTATTATGTGTGACAATACAAGTGCAATTGCTATCACACACAATCCTGTTCAGCATTCTAAGACCAAACACATAGACATTAGGTACCATTTCATTCGTGACCATGTCATGAAAGGGGATGTTGAAATTTACTTCATTCCCACTAATGACCAACTTGCTGATATTTTCACTAAACCATTAGATGAAACCAGATTTAAATATCTGGTCAGCAAGTTGGGAATGCTGAATGGTGAATCAGCGACATGACTTGTCATATCTACTGATGCTTCAACTTACATCTCTCTTATAAGTTGAAAAGTGACCTTATGGTCAAAAATTTCTTACAGCAAGTTCAAGTGTGTCTTACTTGCTGAACTCAAAAGCAATAGAGAGCTAAAAGTCTCTATCTAGTCCAGCAGCAAACGGTGCTGGTAAAGACACATCAAATCCGTTAAATATCCCTGCTGCTTTGGGAAAAAGCAAATAAAAGTAATAGAGAGCTAAAAGTCTCTATCTAGTCCAGCAGCAAACGGCTGCTGGTAAAGACACATCAAATCCGTTAAATATCCCTGCTGCTTTGGGAAAAAGCAAATAAAAGTAATAGAGAGCTAAAAGTCTCTATCTAGTCCAGCAGCAAACGGCTGCTGGTAAAGACACATCAAATCCGTTAAATATCCCTGCTGCTTTGGGAAAAAGCAAATAAAAGTAATAGAGAGCTAAAAGTCTCTATCTAGTCCAGCAGCAAACGGCTGCTGGTAAAGACACATCAAATCCGTTAAATATCCCTGCTGCTTTGGGAAAAAGCAAATAAAAGTAATAGAGAGCTAAAAGTCTCTATCTAGTCCAGCAGCAAACGGCTGCTGGTAAAGACACATCAAATCCGTTAAATATCCCTGCTGCTTTGGGAAAAAGCAAATAAAAGTAATAGAGAGCTAAAAGTCTCTATCTAGTCCAGCAGCAAACGGCTGCTGGTAAAGACACATCAAATCCGTTAAATATCCCTGCTGCTTTGGGAAAAAGCAAATAAAAGTAATAGAGAGCTAAAAGTCTCTATCTAGTCCAGCAGCAAACGGCTGCTGGTAAAGACACATCAAATCCGTTAAATATCCCTGCTGCTTTGGGAAAAAGCAAATAAAAGTAATAGAGAGCTAAAAGTCTCTATCTAGTCCAGCAGCAAACGGCTGCTGGTAAAGACACATCAAATCCGTTAAATATCCCTGCTGCTTTGGGAAAAAGCAAATAAAAGTAATAGAGAGCTAAAAGTCTCTATCTAGTCCAGCAGCAAACGGCTGCTGGTAAAGACACATCAAATCCGTTAAATATCCCTGCTGCTTTGGGAAAAAGCAAATAAAAGTAATAGAGAGCTAAAAGTCTCTATCTAGTCCAGCAGCAAACGGCTGCTGGTAAAGACACATCAAATCCGTTAAATATCCCTGCTGCTTTGGGAAAAAGCAAATAAAAGTAATAGAGAGCTAAAAGTCTCTATCTAGTCCAGCAGCAAACGGCTGCTGGTAAAGACACATCAAATCCGTTAAATATCCCTGCTGCTTTGGGAAAAAGCAAATAAAAGTAATAGAGAGCTAAAAGTCTCTATCTAGTCCAGCAGCAAACGGCTGCTGGTAAAGACACATCAAATCCGTTAAATATCCCTGCTGCTTTGGGAAAAAGCAAATAAAAGTAATAGAGAGCTAAAAGTCTCTATCTAGTCCAGCAGCAAACGGCTGCTGGTAAAGACACATCAAATCCGTTAAATATCCCTGCTGCTTTGGGAAAAAGCAAATAAAAGTAATAGAGAGCTAAAAGTCTCTATCTAGTCCAGCAGCAAACGGCTGCTGGTAAAGACACATCAAATCCGTTAAATATCCCTGCTGCTTTGGGAAAAAGCAAATAAAAGTAATAGAGAGCTAAAAGTCTCTATCTAGTCCAGCAGCAAACGGCTGCTGGTAAAGACACATCAAATCCGTTAAATATCCCTGCTGCTTTGGGAAAAAGCAAATAAAAGTAATAGAGAGCTAAAAGTCTCTATCTAGTCCAGCAGCAAACGGCTGCTGGTAAAGACACATCAAATCCGTTAAATATCCCTGCTGCTTTGGGAAAAAGCAAATAAAAGTAATAGAGAGCTAAAAGTCTCTATCTAGTCCAGCAGCAAACGGCTGCTGGTAAAGACATATCAAATCCGTTTATAGCTGACAATTTGCTAAAAATTGTATTCCTTACTCATCAGCAACCATCGTTTGTCGAAAAGTCGTTGATTAAAATTTGCTTTCTTAAAAAGGTAACCATATTTTCTAACTTTGTCAGCGGATATACTTAGATCTCAACTTATCTTTTATTTGAGCATATCCACTAACCATTTATATTAATATTTTAATAAGAATATAAAACGGTTACCTCGGTTTTCTCCCAAATGGACAACTTGTACACTGTACACGCCGTAATTACTCGAGTACATTTGAAATTAGGGTACAAGTTGTCACATCAAACTACTTTTATACGTTACTCACATACGTATTTCTTTAATTAATAAATGAGTATTTTGTACATATTACGTATGAAAGAGAGTCATTGTGACGATTCACTGTTGCATTAATGGGGCCCATATCCATGTCATATATATATACATCATTTCCCTTTCAGTCCATTATGCTCTCTTAAGTCTCTCAAACTCTCTCAAATCTGTCTAATTCATTTCTTATTTCTCAAATCTTTTCAATCTTTTCATCTTCTCCTCTTCATATCTCTATACTCCCAAAATCTAAAATGGCTTCCCAATCTGAACAAGTTCCTGAACAACAACAACAACAACATTCACCACAACAAATTGAAAACCCAGAAATTCAAGAAAACCTTGAAGATATTCCCTCTTATCTCACTTCAAAAGTCTTTGATAATGAAGGCATTCGTCCTTCTGATCAAGTTTCTTTTCAAGCCCAGAAATTGGTTGTCAAAGCAAATAATTATTTGGGATCCGAAGGAATTCCTCCCAAAGTTATGGGCTATTATTCTATGCTGGACTTCATCAAAGGATGTCCAGTTAGAAGAGCAATCTATAGAGATCCCCAAGAGATGTGTCTTCATCTCTTGAGGGAATTCTGGTGGACTTGTGATTATGATGTGTCCAGCAGCACCATTACAGGCACTGTCATGAAAGGAAAGCACACCATCACCATCTCTGCAGATTTATTAAGAGATGTTCTTCGGCTCCCTAAGCAATCCGTAGATAAGCCCTTTGTTGACCTGGTCCCTACCTCAGTATGGAAAGAATGGTTGTTGACCATTGGGTATGGGACAAACATGGTACTCCAGCAGCTATCTCCTCAGCAGGTAGAAAAGTTCAAAGGAAGAGAAAGATAGAGCATCAAACAATGGCTGTTGACCTTCCACCCATCTCTGGTGATGCTGCTTTAAACACCAGACTTCCTCCAAGAAGCTTCTTTGAGGAAGGAAGAGTGATAGAAACTCCTGCTGGCATTTTCTTCACTAACTTTCAGAACAATCAGCTGTTCTTCCGCCTGGAAGAAATTGAAAAGGCTTCAACTGGGTTCCTCTTGAACATAAGAAGAAGATGTGCTGAAACATCCAACAATAGATGGTTTATCAGCAAGGTGGATGAGGAGCTGGTTAAGCCTCACAGATATAATAACCCAGCTGTTCAGATTGCCAAGCAAGAACATGCTTGGGAGTTTGAAACGGAAAATCTGTAGATGTCTTATAAATGTAATTGTTGTATGTATCAGCTTGTAATGTTTAAAGTTGATATATAAGACATCTTTTCATCATTCCTTATTTCTTATTCAAGTCTAGTCTACTCAGCAAGTCTCCTCAGCGAATAGGGGGAGATTGTTGAGTCAAGGATTCGCTGACCAGACTTGGTCGCTGACGTGTGTCGTCAGCGAGCCATCAGCGAGTCAATGACTCTCGTCAGCGGGTGGTTTACTTTCCAAGTTGTGTGTCAAGGCGGGAAGTTTTCAAACCACAAGAAGACAAGAAGTCACATGGTGGTTCTTCCAACTGTATATTACCTTATATGGTAAAGGTACAGTTAGGACCAAAACAAGGGTACTCTCTCATACCCGTTTTGGTAATGAAGACAAAGGATCCAGGATCCAAGTACTTCGAGCCAATGGAAGATCGACAACCACCATCTTATCACTATCATTGTAAGGCTGTGTTGCCCTAATTCCTCCTCTATATAAAGCAACATAGCTGCACCATTTATACTTCGTGTTGGTCACCACAAAGTGTGTGTCACTTTATTTGTAATTGCTTAAGTTTTTCTTTCTTTCTAGACTTAGCAATTACATAGTTCATTTGTATTCTTGTAAGACAAGTTATAATATCGACCATGTATTCATCGTTTAATCAATGATACATATGATTAGACTTGCCTAGATATTTGCATTTGAACTTATTCTTGTTCATGTTCTTTACTTTCTGTTCTTACATTCTTGTCTAGATTAATTGTATTATAAGTGTGCAAATCAGGACTGTCATCCATAATGACCACCACCAAACAAAGAATATCGCCTCAACCAGCATCTTGAATTCTGACGTCACGTGGAGAGAAGTCAGCCAAGTCATCAACTCGGTAGGAGTATCCAAGGAGAGATCAAGTTGTGGCCAAGTTTTCATGCGACTCCAGATCAATCTAGCAAACTTACATGAAACAACAGATGAGAGATAGAGTCTAGACCAGAAGAACATACTGAGCATCTGAAAGTTGTTACATCGATTCCTCTAGCAAAAAGATTAAGCCTTGTTTGGAATAACTTCTCTAAACAGCCTACATACAAAGATATTTATCTTCTTAGGGATATAATTGTTCCACCTAATAGAAAGACTGGTAATTTTTAATAACGTGGTCTCTAAGTATAAACAACCGGTCTGCATATTCTATATTCATTAGAGACTAGTTAGTTAAGTGGACCCATTTGAAACCTAAGATTAGAGACCTGCTAGTAAAAGACACTGGTCTTTAAAACTTTAGTATTCCTATATCTTATCTTCAAGACCCGATTGAAACCCAAGATATTGTTTCCACTCAAAAACAACATAGGGGGTGTTTAGTTAGGGAAAATACCTCTTGTTTTCCAAGAAAACATGAAAAACAAATCATAATTTTTCAAATCATAATTTTTCAAAAATGTTTTCCAAGAAAAGTAGAAAACACTGTTTTCCACTTTTCGATGGTAAATTTGAATTTTTTTTTTTTATTGTTTTCACTTTTCATTTTCCATTTTCTAATTTTAAAAAACCTCATATTATGTTAATTATCTCCCTACGCCCCCGTCCCTGCCCCCTGTCACCCTTTGCCCCCGCTCGTCACCCCCCCCCACCCCACCCTAACCTTCCCTTATAAAGTATATTAAAACATGTTTTCTAATATGAAAATGAAAATAACATTTTCTATTTTTGAACGCGTTTTTAAATTTTTCATTTGTTTTCAGAGATGAAAAACTTCTTACTAGAAAACATTTTACACAACTAACCGCGCCCCTAACAATTTCAAAATTATCTACTCTATCCTCTCTCCACAAATCAACTCCCACTCTCACCTTCCCTACCTCCGGCAGCCGGATTTACTGGTAAATCGGGGTCCTTCCGGTTTCTTCCTTCCTTTTCCAATTTCCAAAGTGTGGATCTTGGTTTCTCTGGCCAGATCTAGGGTCTCGGCACTAGTTGCTGGATTTTTTTGGCAAGATCTAAGATCTCGGATCTTGTTACTAGTTTTTCTGGTCCATCCATCACTATCACAGACATCAATCGCCACACCACCCCGTCACTGTCACCAGAGCAGTATCAGCCATCTCTTTGGATCCCATATTTATAAGGTATTTTCGGGTTAAATATTTCATCTTGAATAATATTTGGTTGATGGTGAATATCATTGAAGTTGTCAATGTTTTGTTTGAGTTTTTCTAAGCAACTAACCATCTCTTTAGATTCAACAATCTCAACGAGGGTGTCAAGAAGCAAGGAGAAAATATGGAACAGAAAGTCTACAAACACTTTTAAAGCTTTAGCCAATTAACAATAATGTTTTTTTTTCCAGCACGAAACTTAAGAGATTTTCTTAGATGCTATTGTTGGATAAGAGTAGAGCTTTTCATGATTTTGATAGATGTTGTACAACCGGTCTCTATTAACCTAAAATACGGTCTTTCTTTGATTTTTTTTTTGTAGTAGTAATAGATAACAAGGTATTTGACAATATGAACATGGTTTTGAAATTTATCCAATTTAATTTAAAAAAAAATTCGGTGTTACAGTAAATCAAAGACACACGAATGAAAAACTAGCATGTCATCAATTGCCCCAGCCTTCCCCTCTCTTTCTCTTTTTTCTTCCTTGTCTTTCTTCTCCTTCTAAAATACCACCAGGTTTCTAATTAATTTCCCTCACCCTGAATCAATTTAATACTAAACCTATATATGGAAAAGAAAGATTGATACGTTGATTACCATCTAAGAAAGAAATGAAATGTAATGTACTGTTGCTGCATACGCAAAGGTTTAATTTTCACTTTTCAGTCTCAAAATGACAAAGAATGGCTAGTCATGATTACCATCTAACAAAGTCAAACAGAACGAGGTTCCACCAAAACAACTAAACATTTTAAACAAACACAAAGGTATTTGAAGCACATATTTTGTAACATCTCAAGCAGTATTCTTGGCTGATCTCACAAACAAGCTGTCAACAACCTTGCCCATGTTTTGTACTATGGATCTTCAAAAATAATGAGACACCCAGCACCCTGATTTAGTGTTCTTGCAAATTTTTTGTCCAATATCATGTTTTGACAGTTTCTTCTTCACATGCTCCAACAGAAGCTCAATCAAACTCGCCATGTAAAACTAAAAACCTGAAATTACGACCTCCTATCGCTGTAAAAACCTCCACGCATCCCTAAACCAGGGACCTCAATATTATGTGTGGAAATAGGATTAGGGGTCATTTGGAAACATAATAGCATAAATTAAGGTTCAGCTATTCACACTAATCATCTTTAGGATTTAATTGATTGAAGGTTTATTTAAAACTGGTGTTATTTTAAAAGGAGAAAAAAGACAATGCAGATGGAAGAGAAAGAAAGGGGGGAGGCAAGACACGTGATCACAAACCAGTTGTCAGCTTTTTATTGGTTTAATTCTATCCATGTGTTTTTAGTTACTATAAGACGAAATTTTTGTTTAAATTGGATAAATTTCAAAACCATGTTCATATTGTAAAATATACCTTTTTTAATTTGTTCATTTACATAACTTTCCCTTTGAATAAAGTAATACAGCAGAAAACATCAACTCAAAAGTTTAATGAGATTTATATATCAATAATATAACATAAACTTTCAAAAAAGATGCTTAAACTTGAAAGTATCGTCTTAACTGTGTAACCATCATATTGATATATAGTTGATTTCATAAAAATTACGAATCTTCTTTATATGACATTAGCTTAAGACTTAGCCATTCATTTAATGGAATGAAGAAAGTATATGTAAATATGAGAAAGATTGCAAAGAGAACACCGTTCTCAAAGATATTCCGTTTCACTATCCACATCGAAACTTTCAAGCTCGTTGTTGCGTAAGGTTGTCATATCTCTTATCTCGCCATGTCAGCAATTTTTTACGTGGCGTCACTAGAACGATCTGACTGACACATCAGCAGCCACGTAGGCAATTCTTATGCTGATGTGGAGTGTCCACTTAAACAAATATAATACATATATTAGTCTTTATTAAAAAAATCGGGGGTTGGTTTCGAACCTGAGATCTCCCTAATATCGTGAACGCATATTTGCCAGTTGAACCAACATTAATTTTGTTTCTAATTTGAAAAGCCACAATTAATAAATCATTATTTCTTTGAAATAATTATCATTAGATGGTTCCATCGGTTGTATCGATAGACTTCCCAGGAAAATAATAAAATTCCCTCTGACGTGCCTCTTCCTTCATCCCCTCTGACTATCTATGTTTTATTATCACTTCATTAGTAACAAGTTTCCATTTAATTTATCAATATCTTTTATTTTGAGCTAATAGGGTTGCATCTATATTGTATTTGTTTTGCAGTTTTCTTTAGCCTCTCAACTAAGATCATTATACTCCGTATTATTATTTGCATCTTGATAGTGACTTTTTCAGGACATATACTAACTATAACAATCAAGTAAGTTGTTAGTTTCATGTTGATATATTTTCCTATTTTTTTTGTCTTTCACTTTTGTAAATTCCTTGATGCATATCAACTGTTTGATAAAATGCCTAACTGAAAGAAAATGGTACACATGCTTTTTAAAAAAAATTTGAATGAGACCCAATTTAATGAGGAATCAAGCTAAATATCATCTAGGTAATTAATACTCTCCCGTTGGTCTTGTATGAGGAAATCCTAATGTATAATACTAATGATCTCACATCACTCCCCGAATTAATGATATGTTGTTATAGAGCCACACGAACTCTAAGTTTGTTTTATCCGTTCCATAATATCTTTTTGTTTATTGTTTTGGAGATAAGTTTCTTCCTTTAGTTTACATCCTTAAGTTCAGAAGTAGTTGATAGCTTGCAATACATTAAAATTCCATGTATAGTGCATTGATCCTCTTTTTCATCTAAAATGTCATGACTGGTCATATAAGACAAGTACTTAGTTCTTCATTTGTACTCCCTTTTTCAATTCCATGTATATACATTTGTTGCAAGTCTCCTTTCTGCTTTAAAAATGTTGTTGTCAATTGTTCTTCATTTGTACTCCCTTTTTCATTTAACTCGGGTATACATGGATGTAAATTTGAGTTTTTTCATTTATATTCCCTTCAGTATGCACCTCAAACCTTTTGATGTGCATTATTGGCTTATTATGGTCTCCATACATAAATTACTTAGTTTGTAGCATCATGCTATATAATTGGCATTAATGATGATGCATTTTAAAAGTTTTTGCTGACGAGTTTCGTAGCATCATGTTACCTATACACATATATATGCATGCATGTTTGCAAATGGATTTGCTATATATCTAAAGGTTACTTTGATACCAACTATGTATGTGATATTCTTATACTTCATAACAATTGCAATTTATGAAATCCATATTATTCTTTCATTTGACTTCCAGCATAGTTTCATGTATCGTTATGTGTTAATAATTTTGTGCTCTATGTTCTACAGGAATGTACAAGCCCCTCTTTATGTGACATTGTAACCTCAACTACTCATAAAAGTCTTCGTGGTCCTCAAGGAGGTATTATATTTTTACAGAAAGGGTCTTACGGCTAGGAATGTACAAGTCTTAGGGCTTCAGGTAGTCTCAATAAGGATTTATCTTTGTTTACCTGTTTGTATATCATATATAAATTTGAAATGTAAAAGAAGGGGTTATGTTAGATTTTTATGCTATTTACATTGGCAGTAGCAGCATAGACTACATAAATTTCAATTTGGACAAGGGGACATGGACATACATAATTGGAGGCTTGGAGCATGGTGGGCCACCACTGTCTTTATCCCTTCGTTCCATTCAGAATTTGATCATTTTTGGCGTTTTCATGACCACTTACATTGCGAGGTACATGGCTATTGCTGCTTTAATAAAATTATGTTTCGTGGACGGACAATATAAATGATTAATAGTTCACCCATAATTGCTTTAATACCTATATCTTCTCTGCAGGAATGTGTTGATATCATATATCTTTTATGCGTTTGAGGTGAGCTCAACAAAAGACACGAATATAGTTCCTCCTGTACCAATTTTTCACACGGAAAGCAAGTTCACACACTATTTAGTTATTGCTGAGTTGCCTTGGTGTATAGTAGATGCGTAAAATGGTTATGTTGGCTAATGGGTCCATAACTCTATATGGGAACTCTTCAGTTTGGGTTAAACTTTGATAGGTCAGGTCAGGATCCAAATTTACCCATAATTGCATTAATACCTGTATTTTCTCTGCATGAATACAGGAGATGGGAGATTTTTGTTTCAGGTTGTTGCTCATGGAGCATGTATACCATGCCAACAAAGTGAGTTAGCTAATGAACTACGTGCCGGAGTATGTTTTGAAGCTCTTCTATAAGCATTATAACGAACATAATGTAGCTTTTAGTTTGTTGCAAGTTCCCCACCATAATATCACATCACTTCAGTCGACAACTTATATGTATCATATATAGGTAGATCCTTTTCTTTGTCTTTTGAGTATTTCTTTTTTTGAATTTAATCATCATTAGATTAGAGCACTCTTTGGTTTCCTTCACATTATACAAAGTTTATTCTTATAGTTCCATACTACATTGGTGAAAACCATGAAATGCTATGCATTCACTAGGCTTCTTATGTACATATGTGTTCCATATTAGAATTGAAGTTTTAATTAATACTGACTAACAGCCTTCATTGCTTCTTGACCGAAAATGCTATACTAATTTTTCTTGAAATACTATTGATCATGAGATACTAAATTTCTTTGTATATATATTATTTTTGAGCATGTATCCAAGAATATATTTTAGTACTAAATATAGTCTTCATTGCTTCTTGACCAAAATATATTAATTTTTCTTGAAATACTATTGATCATGAGATACTAAATTTTTTTTTAGATACTAAATTTTTTTGTATCCTAAATCATTTTTGAGCATGTTGGTTTGAAGAGGGAATTCAAGGCATGTCTGCTCTTATAATTAGTTTGGTCTAATTTATACATCTTTTTCTTATAATAATCGCAATATCTATACTTGCATAAATCTTTGGTAGCTTTGTGAAAACAGAAAATAGAAAAACTTGATTAGCAATTATGTGTAAGATTTACTCATTTCATGCTGTTTGTTTTTAAATCCTTGCATCTAATTAATAGGTTCAACGTAAAGTTAACAGATTTTAACAAAAACGGGAATTGACCAAAATGGTCAAACATGTTTAAACTTTAAACTAATTGGAACTTTGGAAGTCTATATATTAAATTTTTAATCCATAAAATTCATGGGCAAACGTTTATTCATTAAACAAAAAAATAATAAAAAAATAGTATATGAGGGGTTTCACACCTAAGTTTAAGTGTCGGACAACCTTAAATTCACTTTTCCCTTTTATTATATATATATACCTTCTGTTTTGTTAATATTTTTTAGTTGAATAAACATGAACATCTATTTTATATGGGAAAGTAATATGCGGTTGTCCCCCATTTAAGCTTAGATGGAAACCCCTCACATCTTGATTTTTTAATCAATAAAAATTATGGGGGCCCAAACTCTTATTTTAGATAAAAAAAAATATTAAAGTATATGTATGTGAGGGTTTCTCATCTATACTTAGATGGAAAAAAATCTCATATTCACTTTTGCCATTTATGTGTGTGTATGCGTGTGTGTGTGTGTATTTGTGTGTGAAAGTGAATATAAGGTTGTCTCATACCTTAATTTAGGTATAGAATCATTCACATACTAAGCTTGAAGCCGTTAAGGGTCATGTCATTATTTATTATACAACAAGTATTAAAATTTGATATGTGAGAGGCTTCATATCTAAACTTAGGTATGAGACAACCTTGCATTTACTTTCACTTTCTCTCTCTCTCTCTCTTCTCTCTATATATATATATATGAAAGGTTCATGTGAAAACTATTAGAGTTGAAACAACCATGAAAACCTTTAAATTATAACTTCAAGTTTTACGATTGTTTTTATTGTATGTAATTCACAAGTAATGGATGAAAAATAAGATAGTTTGCAGCAACGCGCGGGTTTCACCTAGTTCCATAATATATAATAAATGACTTGAATTATAAAATAACTTCAAACTATTCTTACTTTTATATTAATAATAATATAATATATTATATATAATCAATCTATCTATATAATATAGTATACGTATATTATATATTAGAGTAACAACAATACAACATTTGTATTAATGTAACGAATTATTATGTATTCAAGAATATGGTATAACAATAGTACAACTACATTGTAACTAGTTTGGATCGGATTTGGATCAAGTCTAGCCTTTAGGACGATGTCCAACTCCCCCACCGCTTCCACCTCCGTTCCCTGGATTACTCAAGATCTTTCGGCACCAGGAAACTACATTCGCTTTATAAAATTATACATTAATTATTAAATTAATATGAGTTACAAAAATATACACTACAAATAATGTTGCATTTGTCCACACTTTTAGTTAGCGTGAACAAATTAAAAATTTTGTCACGCTTTTATATGTGTAAAAATATGTAGAAATAAAAGTGTGTAGAAATTTCTCCACACTAAAAAGTGTGTAGAACTAAAAAGTTCACACTTTTTAGTGTGGACTTTCATAATTATTTTGTAACACCTCATTTGTCCACGCTAACTTTTTAGTTACCGTGGAGAAATAAGGTGTTACAAAATAATTATGAAAGACCACACTAAAAAGTGTGAACTTTTAGTTTTACACACTTTTTGTGGATAAATTTCTACACACTATTATTTCTATATATTTTTACACACATAAAAGCGTGACAAAATTTTTAATTTGTTCACGCTAACTAAAATTGTGAACAAATGCAACATTATTTGTAGTGATATACATATATATAATATTATATATATATATAAACATTTATAATATAAATATAATGATATATATATATATATATATATATATATATAATATATATATTTATATACAGAGATTTTTGCAAGCACTACGAAAAACTTTACATTGCATCATACGTTTTTTTAGTTCATATGAGAACAAAAAAACAGTGTTTAAAATATTTAAAGGTCTATATAACTTGACATGTTCAACTATGAATAATACATATGAAACAATTTATTCATATATAAACATATACGTAATTTTACTTGTTTACAATATTTTTTATCTCGCATAATTTTTTTATTATGTTTTATAAGTGAATGAAGACTTTTACATGTGATTTAATATAAATACTTTAAAAGTTTTCATGGATATTGCAAAAAATTTTATATATATATATATATATATATATATATATATAGGGAAAAGATAAAATGAGTCCAGCTTAATTTTGAGTCCAAAAAGGACCTGTGTATTTTGTAACTTACACACCATCATGATCATCTACTATGATATACAAGACTTTTTTGTAAAAACACTAAGACTTTCCGGCCACCGCGTCGCCGGAAAATCATGTGTAAGTTAAGTTACACATGTGTAAGTAACTTACACATGTGTAAGTTAACTTAAAATTGAATTTCCGGTGGGCCCGTCGCCGGAAAGTCTTAGTGTTTTTACAAAAAAGTCTTGTATATCGTAGTAGATGATGATGGTGGTGTGTAAGTTACAAAATACACAGGTCCTTTTTGGACTCAAAATTAAGTTGGACTCAAATTATCTCACCCCTATATATATATATATAATATATATATATATATATATATATACCACTCGAGTTGCTTCAAATGGTCAGCTGCCTCTGTCATAGGGGGTTCCCACGCTGAGATGTCTCTAAAAGAAGACTTAGGTTTGAAGCCGATCCCATGTGGTTACTAGGACCTCTTTCCCCCTTGAAGAACTTAACGGTGCTCTCAGCCTTGAAGCGGGCAATAAGTACGTATCAAGTTAAAACTTAAAACACAAGATCATGGGGTTTCTACTTGATCCCTTCACTATATATATATATACAAAAAAGAAGAAGGGAGGAAAACTAGTGGTTCTCACGGTTCTCTCCATATTTGTGGTTCTCACGTTAACCCTACCCTATATATATATATATATATTATATATATATACAAATACATACCTTGGATGCTTGTTTGTAAACTTAGAAGTGACATTTGTTATGTTGCTTGAAATCACCATAATGCAAAAGAGTAGAGCGAAAAGCCTTAGATAATTTGCCAAGATAACCATTTTAATTTGTAAGGTGAGCACGTATTTAATGTGTGTGTATATATATATATATACACACATATATAATAGTATATATATACTACTTGTAGTACTTTGTTGACAAATTTTGGTTGCCTTTTTGTAACAAAGACAATTTTTTGATAACTATGCCCACTGTGCTAGGGTGGGTTAAATCCGCGGGATAGATTATCACCTATTCAAAATGTAACACGTTGAACCTATGAAGCTGATGGTGTACCCCTTCGGACCACTGTACGAAGGACACTCTTTACGAAGCACCTGCACGAAGGGCTTATGCCCGGAGGTGTTAATAATAATTAAATGGTTAGGGATAAGCCTAAATCCTTTCCTAAATTATAGTAAATAATATCCCAATTATAAAAGGATAAAGATGGCAAGTAAATCGGATATACATGACAATAATATCCGAAACCCTAAAGGAGGCTAAAATCCTAGCTTTCTCCCCAAGTTTCCCTCTCCTATATAAGGATAGGTAACCCTCATTAATTCGACATGATCACAAATCAGCCAAAACACATAATCCCATGACGTAAAGTGGCATTGCTCCTACCTTCGGGGAATCGCCAACAAACCCTAAAACCTCAACCATCTCTTCACAGATAAACCCTAGCCGGAGTCTACATCCTACATGCGGTTTGGTGCACAATCATTTGGCGCCATCCGTGGTACAACACTGATTCATATCACAAAACCCACTATTAAACTACACTTGGATTCGTCGTACCAAATTAAAAATATGATAGATCACCGCAAGGGAATACTCCTACGAATTGATTGTTTATCTCTTCTACGATCCAGAGAAGCTATGACGCTATAACCTCTGAATAGACGTGCACACATATTCGCTTGAAGTCAAATTGGCGCTGTGAACATAAAAGATGCATTTATTATGACTATGGCCATCACATGTATTATTTAATTAATTGTAGATGGTCGGCTATTTACATGAATATTACTTGAGCATACGGCGGCCAATCACATCTTGTTATATACATATGGGGGCTGTTAGTATTAATTACCAAGCACGCCATACATCTCGTCAGAATTAATTGAATGATATAGCAGCGGCAGTCTATACGGCTTGGAATGTTATATAATAAACTACACGAAGTAATACGCAGTTTACGGCTATCCATACGGTGTATTATACGCCATTTACTAAGAAGAGAAAGACCGAGACGGAGAGTATGCTTCACAACCTTACCAGATCCAGACAGAAGTCTCGCTCTACAGTTTCCCCTGTACCGGATCCAGATGGAGGACCTAACCCGAAGCCTTCAGCGACCTTCGGAAGCCTCCGACAGCCTTCAGCGACCTTCGGAAACCTCCGACAGCCTTCGATGAACTTCGGACACCTTCAGCAGCCTTCAGCGAGCTTCGGAAACCTCGGACAGCCTTCGACGAGCTTCGAACACCTCCAGCAGCTTCCAGTGAGCTTCGAAGACCTCCCATAGTCTTCGCCGACCTCCGAAGACCTCTTAAAGCTTCCAGAAAGCTTTGGAAATCCCCGAAAGCCTTTTAGCGAGCTTCGGAAACCTCCGACAGCCTTCGACTACTTTCGAAAATCTCCAACAGCCTTCAGTGACCATCAAATTTCCAGCAAACTTCTGCACTACCCTACCGAGGCCATATATGTGCCCCCGATAGGTTCAGGAACAACTCACAAAGCAATAAAAAGGTAGCTCGGAATGATGATCCCTTCGGAATATACCTTCGAAGCCTAAAGGACCTCCGAATAATATAAAGAATAAATTATCACCCAAAGCCCATAAAAAAGCTTGAAAGAGTTAACGAAGGGTAGTGGCCTACATAAACCACTACCAAAGTCAGAAAATAGAAGATGAAGATTCCTCAGTAACTTTGAAGAGACCTCCCATAACAGTGAGAAGGATACCCCTAGCACCTCCGTAGATAACTACAAGAAGAGAATAGTCATCCAAAGCCAACAGAATCGGAAATATATGAAGAACACATCTCACACAGCTATGCCTTCTCCATATAACGAGAAGCAAAAATCCTAAAGTCTGCGACACCTGCCCTACATCTAACAGATGAAACAAACATAAGAAGATAACCATGTGGTTTACGGAACAAGGACACAACCACATGAGGAGTAAAAGTAATGGTACATCAAGGTCATCAATGCAAGAAAGCGACACACGTAAAAGTCTCATGAAAGTGGAACAACCTGACGCAATGGAAATACGACCTCTGATTTAAAGGATACAACACCGGTTGTTCACATTATGCATAACAAAAAGATGCGAAGATACATCCAATTTTACCCCATTATAAGGAAGACTAATAAGAAGAAACCATATCATATACCTAACCTTCATACCACCCCGAAACTACTACGCCTGATATCATCCACCGCGCAAGACGCTCATCAACTTATCCAAAAAGACAATGGAAAACGACCTCGTCTCATGATAGCCTTCAGAATTATACCTTACGTAGTAAGTGTATCACCTTACTAAGGACACCATGACACCACCGAATTAGAGGCATAACACTTCATGATTATCCATACCATAAATATGTTCTCAATTCCCTTCTTTACAAGACTCACTGATCTCCGTAGATCCAAGCCCGCTTAAAATTTCATCACAAAATGGGAGATTCGAAGATCAAAGGTCCATAAAACGAAACAGCCGATTTCTAGCAAAGACCATATCAAGAGCCTACCTGAAAGTACCTTATTTGAAACCTTACAAAAATCGCCCACTACCTTCTCTCATTTGACAAAAGTCACCCTTCGCAATTTGCTTTCATACAAAGAAGGAACCCCCTTATAAAAGGACGAGCTTTTTGAACCAGCCGAAGGGCTTGATTAGGCAATCGAAAAGCCCTAATCTTACCAAGAAAGTATGTATCTACAAAACCCCTAAGTTGATTGAATGTAACGAAGGAGAACGTGAACTTAACCTACCTTCGTCATTATTGATAAAGAAAAAGGGAATAAGAGGAGTTACATAGAAACGCAGGGATCAACAACGACTGATATAAAGCGAAGAAAGAAGAAAGGAAAGTTCATTTAAAGGGACAAGAAGACGCGTATTACAAGATCACCTTCGAAGCAATACTCAAAATCCGTGCAAAACAAAGAGCATGAGAGTATAGTCTAAAATCATAGCCTTGGTAGTCTATAATATTAGACTGGGGGGCTTGATGGTGTACCCCTTCGGACCACTGTACGAAGGACACTCTTTACGAAGCACCTGCACGAAGGGATTATGCTCGGAGGTGTTAATAATAATTAAATGGTTAGGGATAAGCCTAAATCTTTTCCTAAATTATAGTAAATCATATCCCAATTATAAATGGATAAAGATGGCAAGTAAATCGGATATAAATGGCAATAGTATCCGAAACCCTAAAGGAGGCTAAAACCCTAGCTTTCTCCCCAAGTTTCCCTCACCTATATAAGGAGAGGTAACCCTCATTAATTCGGCATGATCACAAATTAGCCAAAACACATAATCCCTTGGCGTAAAGTGGCATTGCTCCTACCTTCGGGGAATTGCCAACAAACCCTAAAACCTCAACCATTTCTTCACAGATAAACCCCTAGCCGGAGTCTACATCCTACATGCGGTTTGGTGCACAATCAGAAGCCATTGACGTCTTATCCAGCTCTTATTTCTTTCTCACATCTATCTCATTGTCATAAAAACAACATATCTATCTCTTTTCATTTTTGTTCTAAGAAAATTTCTGTTGAGTCATGGATTCGCTGAAGATTACTTGCTGAGTCAAGTAGTCGCTGACAGCCTCAGCGAGAAGCTTCATCAGCGAGCATTCAGCGATTTGTATTATCTTCGAGTTAAAAGGATAAGTTCAATGACTCACCGCCATGCTTTGTAAGTCAAATATGGGCGGGAAGATGAAGATAAGAAGACTGGTCCCAAGGACACGTGTTGCAAGATCAAGATGGAGCCATGTGACCTTGTACCGTTTTAGTACTAAGGAGTTTCTCTTTCATGCCGTTTTGGGAAACAAACAAGATGAAGAAAAGAGAACTTTGCAGATCTGAAATAGCCACCAATAGATAGTTGACAACCTTCATGTGTCAACATCTATTGGGCTGTCATGTGATGTTTCTTCTCTCCTATATAAGACATCACTTGACCTAGCCGCAAAGTTGTTGGTTATTCTACAATAGTCACTTAGTGTGTTTTTCTCTCATTGTAGAATTGTATCATTGTTAAGTTTTCGTGTGTGCAAAAACTTAACAATATTTCTTTCTTTTTTATTTGTAAACCAACCATGTATTCACCGTTTAATTAATACTACTTATGATTAAACGTGTTTACTTTCTTGTTTTGCTTTCTTAGTGTAATTTACATTAGTTGTTTAATTACATAGTCGTTGCAAACTTGGGACTTTCAGTTGGTATCAGAGCGGTGGTTCGACACACCGAATCTGATCTGAGTACAAGTTTGCAAGATTATCTTTCTTTCTTTCTGTACTTTAATTTTCTGCATCTAAAAACTTTTCTTTAAACTTCTGTTTATTTCTCTTTCCTTTTATTATGTCTTCTGTTCCTTCTCTGGTAAATACCAGAGATTTTGGGTATGTCTCCATCCCACCGAGATTCGATTCACATGATTTCGGATCTTGGAAGGAGAGAATGCTCCTACACATCGTAGGAGTTGAACCCTATCTTTTGACCATTCTAACCAAAGGGCCATATGTACCGGTTCTGGTTACCAGGACACCAGGAGCCACTGCTGATGCTCCTGAAGTTGTCACTGAGCTCATAAAACCAGAAGTACAATGGATAGATGACGAGCGTAGGCTTGTCAATCTGGATGCTCGGTTGAGAAATCTTATTATCACTACCCTTCCTGATGACATAATGAAATCTGTCATCAAACTTTCTTCTTCTAAATTGGTGTGGGATAATCTGTGTACCAGATTCGATGGTACGACAGACGTTCTTGCTACCAAGAAAATAGATCTCAAACGTGCCTATGAAGGATTCTTCTCTCTTCCTAATGAGAGTCTGGATGGCACGTATAATAGGTTCAAGTGCCTTTTGAATGATATGACTAATGTGGGCATAGAGCATAATACTCTTGAAATATGCTACAAGTTCATTGACGTCTTGCCTATCAAATGGCAAGGTTTAAGGCAAATTTTTCGAACCACTAAGCAATTGAAAGAGCATGACTTAGAGTCTAAGAGGCATGCTGGTTCATATGCTTTAACTTCTTCTTCTTCTTTATCTAGTGTCTCTAATGTTCATGACCCTCTTGCCCTGGTCTCTGCTGAAGTCAGTCCTGTCCATCTTGACATGGACATCAGCAATTCTACCCCCTCTAACGTCCAAGATCTTGTCAATGACCTTGATTTCGAGGAGAGACAAGAGATGTTCTCGGACTTCATGAACTTTGCTCTCATCGCTGGTAAACGATACTCTAAAAAATGGAATGGTCGTAGGTCGACTAATTTTCAAAAACCAGTGGTAGACAATTCTTAGGAAGAATGTTGGAGGTGTGGTTGAAAAGGCTATTACCAAAAAGATTGCAAAGTTTCTATTCCTTCTTTGCAGGCAGCGAAGCCCTCGCCCTCTTCATCATCAGCAAGGCCCTCTTCAGTCAAACCTGCTGATGAATACAAAAAGAAGTATTATGAGCTTCGTGCCAAGATGGCTGATGTTGAAGAAGCCAAAACTCCCGCCAAAGGTCTTGTTGCTGAAGAACATGACTGGGCTGACTCCGACATCTCTGACAGCGAGGACTTTGTTGATGCCATCTGCTTTATGGCACTCGCTGATGACTAGGCGCTGACAAAGGACCAAGTGTGCTCCAGTCAGTGGGTCAATGCCACAATCAAGAAGGTATGCACTTTTTCCTCTGCCTCTGAAGACGACAAACCTACTATTCTTGAATCTCTTACTTGTGAAATTCAATATGTCGAGTCAATTCGTGCCGACCTTTAGTCCAAACTTAACTCAGTTAGTGCTGAGTTAAGTGATAAAGCTGACAAGCTCAAGGACCTAAGAAACGTCCATGTTGAGCTTGAATCCCAAAAGCTTCTTAACCAAACACTTTCTATAACCAATGAGAAGCTGAAAAATCAGGTCGCTAACCTTGAGAAGATCGTAACCTCATGGTCTAAAGCCTCCAGGCTTCATGACTAAATCTTCAGTAAGCAGGTGCCCGCTCAAATCAAAGCCATCATTGGTGGTGATTATGAAACTGCCGCTGTCATAACTAATATGTTCAGCGACGGTCCTGCTTCTGAAGAGAGGATTCCTCAAAGTGCTGTGGAATCTCCTGAAGTAATGCTGAAAAATTACTTCACCAAAGGAAATGACTATCACTCTGAACTGAATGATGAGTCTCCCTCTCCCAGCACTCCTTCTTCCTCGCAAACTAGCTCATCAGCTAGCTTTGCTAAAACCATCTTTCCTAATCATCCTATCATTGACATGATGCCTAATGAAGACCGTGTTCAATACTCCTCTTCCCAAACATTTGAAGGGGATATTTCAAATGATGGTTTCAAGCCTCTTGCTCCTCGAATGATAACTGTCAAACCAAATGGTGGCTTCAATGTTGAACCCTTTAGAAGAAGCAAGGTCGCTATCCCCTATGACTACAGCACTCCTCAGCGAGCTGTGCCTGTTAGTCAACCCGCTGAGGATTATGTTCCCTCAGCAGTCGCTGAACCTCCTGCGTCTCAGCCCTCGTCTTCTTCTAATAATTCTCCTGCTGGCAGAAAGGCTGTTATGCATGAGCACTTAATGAATAGACGAGCTAAGTTTGCTGATGCTCGTTATCAGCAACCTAATTCTGTCTATATCCCAAAGGGAACTTTTGTCCCTCGCCATCCAAAACCTGTTCAGCAGGACAGACCTCCTCAGCAAGGAGGTCAGCGAGTTGCTCAGATTCATCATGGTGCTCAGCAACCTAGACCTATTCAGCAAGTCAGACCTCCTCAGCAAGGAGGTCAGCGAGCTGTTATGAACAATCATGGCCCTTCCTCTTCAAATGCTCAATCTAAGGGCAAATCTATTCTTGGCCCTGTTCCCAAGACTCTTCCTGTTCAGTTCAGGAAGAAAAAGACCTCTTCAGTAGCATCATCCTCTTCCTCAAATCATGAGATTTGTGAGCTGAGCAAGCGTGTCAACGACTTGACCTCTCAACTCAAGGAACTTCTGACTCAAAATCAGAAGGCTGGAAGGAAATGCTACTTATGTGGCGAAAGAGGACACATCGCTGCTGACTGCAATGACAAAGACTCCAGGAATCCTCCTAAAGTAGTCATTCAGTCAAATCTACCCTCAACTTCCGCTGCTCATCCCTCCTCTAAAATCTCTAAGCAAGCTCCCCCAGCTGAATCCAATATCAGCTTGGGTGAAGATGTTGTTCTTACTGATGATAACATTGCTGAATACATTGCCGCTCAGCGAATCTCTTTCCCCCAGTCTGATGAAATCATTACCAATGGTAATGATAGTGTACTAGCTGAATATGGGGAAAATAATCAAATCAGCAACATGGTTGTCCTCAACACTGGAAGCTCTGTCACTTTTACCTCTGAAGATCAATTCTTCACACGTGAGGCTACGCATGACATGCTTCCTGCTCATCAGCTGGTTGATTTCCCAGTTGATCCAAATGTTGATCCTAGAGCCCCTCTTCCTCTAGTCTCTAATGATGATGACTTTGCTCATCTTCCTCTCACATCCTCTGCTGATAATACTATCAGCGAGGATGCCCATGATTCTTCCTAAATCCTTCTTATGTTATCCTGCAGGCCTCGCTAGGAAAAGAAGTGTGGTATTTAGACAGCGGCTGTTCAAAACACATGACTGGATCCAAGGACCTGCTGGATAACTTTGTGGAGACCGATGGTCCCACAGTTGTGTTTGGTGACAATTCTACTGGCCAAACTGAAGATATGGATCTTTCTCCAATGGGCTGATCAAATTCACTAAGGTTGCTTATGTGAATGGATTGAAACACAATCTGATCAGAATCAGTCAATTGTGCGATGCTGACTACAAGGTTATCCTTGATAAGCATCAAGGCACAGTGATCTTGGTCGCTCCAAGAAAAAGGGATATCTACTTGGTAGATTTCACTCCTGTCAAAACCGACAGCGAGACCTACTTCTTCTCAAAATCTGCTTCTCAAATCAACTGGTTATGGCACAAGCGTATGTCGCATATGAATTTTAAAACCATAAACTCTTTGGCCAAGAAAAATCTAGTTCGAGGCCTTCCTCCTCTCTCTTATGAGAAGGACCGGCTTTGTGGTGCTTGTGAAAAAGGTAAAAGCCACCGAGCCACCTTCAAAACCAAACAGGCCAACTATATCAGTGGCTGTTTTCATCTCCTTCACATGGACCTTTTTGGCCCAGTGAATGTCCAAAGTCTAAGGGGTAGCAGATACACCTTAGTTATTGTGGATGAATATTCACGATATACTTGGACAATCTTTCTTCATTCTAAGAGTGATGCTGCTGAGGAAATAATTAATTTCATTAAAAAGATGGAAAACCTCAACAGCATACGTGTTAAAGAACTCAGAAGCGATCATGGCACTGAGTTCCGAAACCACACTCTTGAGACTTTTTGTGCTGATCAAGGGATTAGACAAAATTTCTCTTCTGTTCGTACTCCTGAGCAAAATGGGGTAGCTGAAAGGAGAAATAGAACTCTCATTGAAGCTGCAAGAACCATGCTCAGTGAGTCCTCTCTTCCTAGTAAATTCTGGGCTGAAGCAGTTAGTACTGCTTGCCACACTCAAAATAGGTGTCTTATTGTCAAGCGACATGATAAGACTGCCTATGAAGTTCTCAAGGGCAAGAAACCTCAAATTGGATATTTCCATGTTTTTGGTTGTCTAGTCTTCATCCTAAATGATAAGGATCATTTAGGAAAGTTTGATCCAAAGCTGATGATGGCTACTTTCTGGGATATTCTTCTATAAGCAAAGCTTTCAAAGTTTACAATACTCGCACTCAAAAGGTAGATGAATCAATTCATGTTACTTTTGATGAAAGCTGTTCAGCTTTAGGTGATCTCTCAAATGAGTCATCTGCTGAAGCAATTATCAGCGATCTATCTGACTCGTCTGAAGTTTTAGCGACACATCATGATTTTGCTGAACAACCTATCGCTGAGTCTTTAAGTCCTTCACCAAATGATGAGTACATCGCTGCTCACATTTATTCTATAGATCCAGTTGAGCCTCTTCTTCGAACAGTTAATGCCACTTCCATTAATGTTCCTCTCTCAACTGAAGCTCAAGATGCTGAAGGTGTCGCTGAGGAAACATTTCATGATGCCTCAGCAAATCCTCTTTTAGGAGACGCTGAGGATGACACTCCTCAGCAAGAGGTACCCACTGTTCTCAATGACCCTCCTGTCAGCAACTATGAACCCTTGCTAACCATTGATCTCTCCTCTTATACTCCCACTCCTAGTGGTACTACCACTACAGTATCCGCTGTGAATCATTCTTCTATTCACACACCAGCACTCAAATGGACTGCTGATCACCCTCTCGACCATGTGATTGGTAATCCACACAATGGTGTCCAAACTCGCTCAGCGACAAGTAATACTTGTCTCTATGTTAATTTTCTTTCTCAAATTGTGCCTGCCAATATTGGTGAAGCCATGGCTGATCCCTCATGGGTGAAAGCCATGCAAGAAGAACTAACACAATTTGAAAGATAACATGTTTGGTTCCTTGTTCCTCCTCCCTACAAAGAACCCATTGGCACTTGATGGGTTTATAGGAATAAGATGGATGAAGCTGGTGTGGTCATCAGAAACAAGGCAAGACTGGTTGCTCAAGGTTATACTCAAGCTGAAGGCGTTGATTATGACTAGACCTTTGCTCCAGTCGCTCGTCTTGAAGCCATTCGTCTCTTTCTCGCTCATGCTGCGTACAAAGGCTTCATTCTCTATCAAATGGACGTCAAGAGTGCCTTCTTAAATGGTGCTCTTGATGAAGAAGTCTATGTTAAGCAGCCTCCTGGCTTTGAGGATCCAAAGCATCCTCACTATGTCTACAAGCTTAATAAAGCTCTATATGGTCTTAAACAAGCTCCGAGAGCTTGGTATGACACTTTGTCTACCTTCCTTCTTGACCATGGCTTTCGTAGGGGAACCATTGATATCACCCTATTTATCTACAAGCATAAGGGTGAGGTTCTGTATGTGCAGATTTATGTCGATGACATTATCTTTGGTTCCTTATCCACCAAACTCTGTCGAAAGTTCAGTTTTCTTATGTCCAGCACTTTCGAAATGAGTATGATGGGTGAATTAACCTTCTTTTTTGGGGTTACAAATCAAGCAGCTTCCCACTGGAATATTTATCAATCAAGAAAAATATATTCAGGATATGTTGCATAAATTTGACTTCACCCATGTCACTCCAAAAGGAACTCCAATGTCCCCTCCTAATAATCTTCACGCTGACCCTGATGGTAAGTATGTGAATCCTACTTACTATCGTGGCATGATGGGGTCACTCATGTATCTCACAGCGAGTCGCCCAGACATCATGTTTGCAACATGTCTTTGTGCTCGCTATCAAGCTTCTCCTAGAGAATCTCATCTCCTCGCTGTGAAGCGTATCTTCAAATATCTCAAGGGTACACCCACGCTGGGTCTTTGGTACCCAAAAGACTCCAACTTTGAGTTAGTTGGATATTCTGACTCCTACTATGCTGGTTGCATGCTTGATCGCAAAAGCACCAGTGGAGGATGTCAACTGTTGGGGAGAAGCTGACTAGTTGGACTAGTAAAAAGCAACACACAGTTTCCATCTCCACCGCTGAGGCAGAATATGTCTCTGCAGCGAGCTGTTGTGCCCAAATGCTATGGATGAAACATCAGCTTGCTGAATATGATTTGGAATACTCTAAAATTCCAATCATGTGTGATAATACAAGTGCTATTGCTATTATACACAACCCAGTTCAACATTCCAAAACTAAGCATATTGATATTCGATATCACTTTATTCGTGATCATGTCATGAAAGGTGATATTGAGATCTACTTCATTCCAACTGATGATCAACTAGCTGACATCTTTACTAAACCATTGGATGAAACTAGATTCAAACTGCTTGTTAGCAAGTTAGGAATGTTGAATGGGGAATCAGCGACATGACCTGTCATGTATGCAAATTCAGCGAGCTTAAGTTAGTCTTACTCGCTGATCTCAAAGCAATGAAGAGCTTAAAGTCTTCATCTAGTTCAGTAGCAAACGGCTATTGGTAAATACTTATCAAATCCATTGATCCCTGTTGCTTTGGGAAAAAAGCAAATAATAGCAATGAAGAGCTAAAAGTCTTCATCTAGTCCAATAGCAAACGGTTATTGGTAAAGACTTATCAAATCCGTTTATCCCTGTTGCTTTGGGAAAAAGCAAATAAAAGCAATGGAGAGCTGAAAGTCTTCATCTAGTCCACTAGCAAACGGCTAGTGGTAAAGACTTATCAAATCCGTTGATGGCTGACAGTTTGCCAAAAACTGTAGTCAGCGACCAACGTTAGTTGTGAAGTCGCTGACAAAAACTTTAAACATGCTGAGCATCTTCCAGCATGTGGTCTTTCAAAATAAAACATAGGTTATTTTCAAAACTAAGTATTTTCAAAGTAACTATGTAAGTGACGTGGCAAAATCTTGAACCACATGTTTTAAAAATTCAAACTGAAAGGTCACCTCGATTTTTGCCCTTGATCACGTCATTTGTCTGTATGTGACAGTCTGATTGACAGTTACGACTGCCCAATACGGCGCACACTCAAGTATTTGGGTTAAAATTTCTTTTCTTTTATTTAAACGTTACACTCAAAATTTTTATATATTATATATATGTACGAAACAGTTGTTGATTACAACTGTTTCATTGTTTGAAAAAGAGGAGAGAGAAATTGTGGCCCACAACCATACCCTATATATATAACCGTACTCTCATAACCTTATTTTCACGCTTCCTTATAATTATTCATTTTCTCTCTCCATTTGTTCATCTTCTCTCATAAATCTTTTTCATCCTCATCCTAACAAAAATCTATGGCTTCCTCCTATGATATTCCTCAAAATGTTGAAATCCCTCCTTCTTCCTCTACCGCCGCTGTACAAAACCCACCGGTTTCTGAACCACAAGTTCAGGAACAAGTTCCTTTCACCTATCTTAATTCACCAGTTTTCTCTCCTGTAAATATCACAAAATCATCCAAGGTAAATTTCTCTGCCTCCCAAATTGTTGTGAAACCCAACAATCATATTGGCACATCTGAGTTTCCAAAAGACTCTAAAGGATACAAGCCCATGCTGGACTTTATCCATGCCTCTCCTGCCAATCATTGTATCATGGCAGATCCGGAGAAGATTTTTGTTCATCTTCTCCGTGAATTCTGGTGGACTTCCGAATATAATGATGAAAACAAGTCAATTACTGGCACTGTTCGACAGGGGGAGAAGTCGATAACTATTACTCCGGCGTCTCTCAGTCAAACCCTTCAGTTTCCACAAGAAACTGAAGAAAATAAATTTGTAGAGCCAGTTGGTGAAAATGAATGGAAAGAATGGTTGCCATCCATTGGCTATAACTACAACTTGATAACTCCTCCAGAAATTCCAAGCAACCCTTTAAAGCAGAATTTACCAGGGATCTGGAGAGTCTTGTTCACCAATGTAATTCAGTGCATGGGTGGTAACTCTGGATCATATAATCAAGCATCTTCTACCTCGATGCCGATTATTTATGCCCTCGCTGAAGGGAGATTTGTAGACTATGGGAAGCTGATCTTCAATGATTTGAAGAACAAGATCAATATGAACAATAGGTCACATACAGTGCCTTTTGTAAGAATTTTCTCTCTTATCTTCAAGGAGGCACTGGGTGAAGAATATGTGTTACCAAATGCTGCCACAATTCCTATAGCGAAAGTGGGCAACAACATCTACAAGCAGCCCGCTGAGCATCTTGTTGCTCGCCTTACCTTACACATGAAAGAGGTACTCTTCTCTCTTAATCCTTCTTTATACCCGAAAGACAGCGACTGGGAGGCAACACTTCTTTCTGATGAAGTGGCTGATACAGTCGCTGTGGACGCTGAAATGCCTTCTGAGGCTGGCTCGCTGGTAAACCCCCCAGCGACCTCTAAAGCCTCTAAAAAGACCAAAGCTAAATCCAAGGCAGCGTCCTCAACACAAACTTCTCAATCTTCACCCTCCGCTGACGTCCCAAAACATAAGCGGAGTGTATCAAAGGGCAAACCCAAGGTTAGGAAGTCCATAGCGCCCATGGACACTAGTACCCAAGCCACCCCATCAGCAGCCTCCCAACAGGCTGTTAACGAGTTAAAAGGGAACATCAGACAGCCACCTCAAACTTCTGTAGGCGAGGTTGGTGAAGATATTGGGTCACCCCAGCCCACTAGAGGTCAAAGTCAAACTCCTCCCCCAAATAATTCCCCTTCTTCTCAATACCCTCTGAGTCGTTGACAGCAGCCAGATCACAGGTGATGCTAGAGTTAACACATTCTATGGCCGATGATGTCTTAGTGGAACAACACACTGAGATTGAGGCACAAGGTTCCCTTACCCCTACTCCTTCTATTATCTTGGAAACTGTCTGTGCAAGGACTGAGACAAATCTTTTATCAAGTGAAATGGAAACCGATGAAGATCTGGGCAGCGAGTTTGACCCCCAAGATAATGATGCTGAAATCACACTCGCTGCCGCAGAAGAAAGTGAAGATGAGGCCTATGTAAGTGGTTTCCTAGATGAAGACCTGGGATATATGCTGATCTCCTCTCCTCCTACTGAATTTGAGGATATCCCAGTGTCATTTGTTAATATGCCTCCTCCACCATGTTACTCTCAAAGACTCACAACTCCTCATGAACAAGATGGTTTTTATGGAGATTATGTGCCTGAAGTGAATGATAGAATTATGAGCTTCAGCGAAGGGTGGTATTATGTCACCTTCAAAGAATAAGGCCAGGTGTTTATGTTGAAGTGGAAGAAGTTGATGATGAAATCATCATGGAGGTTCCCCCATTGCACCATCCAGACTTTTTTAGGGTTCCTTGTTCTAAGTACCCTGTTTCTCTAAAAGATCTCAAGGTTTCTTCTGCTGATGAAGAACTCATCAATGCTTGTACTGCTATAAATGTGCCTGGTCTTGATTATGTCGAAACTCGTCAGCTGCAAGAATTGTTGACAAGGGTGCAAATTTGCCAGAGCCAAGGCAATAGACATGGGTACTTATATGCTTGGCTGGTAGATCAAATGGCTCAGGTTCATATTGAGGCTCATGATAACTTTCAAAAGTTGATCGCTGGAAATGATGTTGCGACTGATGAGCTAGCTGAGCTCAAAGGTATGGTGTTTGGGATCACCAAAAATCAAGTCACCCAAACCAATCCAATGAGCACCTGTTTAGAAGAAATCAAGCTTTGCTGAATGCAAGCATGAAGAAGGTCAGCACCTCTAATTCTGCCATGGCTGCCTCATTGGACAAGCTGAAAAATGAAGTTTCTAATTCAGCTCTTAAAGAAATTGTGCCAGCACTTCTTGAACTCTCCCAATCTAATATTCTCCTCACTGCTCAACTTCACAAGCTCGGTCACACGGTCCCTTCCTTCTCCAAACAACAAGACAATTTTCATACCACCCTCACAAATGAAATCTCTTCTCTCAAAAATCAAGTCTTCTCTCGCACTCCCTTTCAAGTCGCTGTTGACAAAAAGTTGCTTGAAGAATCTGTCACCAGGACGAAGAAACTTGAAGAGGAGGTTGCTGGTCTCAAAGGTATAATGGGTGAAATGTTGGGCCTCCTCAAAAAGGGTCATGTGGAAGTAGATAGTACCTCAGCTGCTTCCAAGGGAGAGGAAAATGTTGAGGACCCAACACAAAAATCCAAGCCAGCTGAGAAGGTTGTAGAACCGGAAACTGTGAATGAAAATGTTGAAGATGCTCCCCAAGTTCCCCCCACTGAAACTGGCAATGCTGAGATGGTTAGTGAACCGGCAGCTAACGTTGAGGGGGAGCAAGCTGAGAAGGTTGTTGAACCGGCAACAAGTGTTGAGGGGGGCGAGTTAAAGAAACAGTGGTCGCTGCTGAGAGTGCACCAGCGAGGCCTATCAACTGCTGAGTTCCATGCTACCCTTGAAAAGAGATATGCTGATAATGTTAGGACCAGTTCACCTGGAACTGGCCAGTCACCAGTTCACACTTGCCAGTCACCAGTTGCATCTGGAGACTAGTGAAACTGGTGACCAAGGTGATTTGTCGAGAAATATATTGAAGTCCAGTTGCACCGTACAGTTAACGCAACTGAAGACTTCCTCCAGTTGGGAACTGACCAAGTTGAAGAAGCATTCCAGTTGAAGTCGAAGACAACAAATGTAAGATAGATAATAGCAATGGCGGCGAAGCCCAGTTGACATTCTAGTCAGTTACAAACTGGAGACCATCAGTGGAAAGCCCTTACAAAGCTTTACACTGATTACGAGGAATTGACTTGTATACTTTATGTACCTTTACCCGGATAATAAGCCTTATCTTATTATTTAAGTATTAAAAGGTACATAAAGGTGGTTATGTAAAGTCGCTTTATCATGCGACTTTACACTGCTTTTTAAGGAATTAAATGCTATTCCTTAAATGCTCCCAACCACATTTGTACGGCTAAAGTTAACATCCCAATGTTAACTTTGCCTATAAATACAAGTCATTGCACAACCAAGAATATTAACTTCTTCGAATACTCTTCGATAGAAATTCACACTTTGCATACCTGCAATATTCTTGGTGAACTTGTGCAATATTCTCTCAATCGCTAAAAGGAACATTTCACTACTTTAAGTGTTTCGATTGTCTTGAGAAATTCCGAGTGTAGATCAATTGTATTTCATAGGTTGTTAGGATATTTACATTCGTGTATTATCTTGGTTCCGCATCAACCTTGTAATTTGTTTAATATCAATAAATAAATTACACATTGAAAAATACATATTGTCTCATCAAGTTATCTTACAAGTTATTTGTATTATTGCATTGTTCTTTACTTATTGTCATTTATATAAGTAATCTATCTAGAACTTGGTATATACATACTGCAACTGGTCGTCTCCAGTTCAGTGCATATATTGCAAAGTAACTCCACCATCGACATAGAGGTGTCTTCAGTAGTACCATCTAACGAGTTGGGACTTACAGATAAGGGTAAAGCAGCAGTGGTTACTCAAAGTAAGCCACCAAAGGTTCCCACTTCAGCAAGGGAACAACAAGAAAAGCTAATGTCTGGAGCCTTTCCCAAATCCACAACTGCCACTGCTGAACTGTCTCCTGAGGAAGTTGTTCGTCAACACGAAAGGTTAAGTAAGAAGAAAGAAGAGGAGCTGTCTTAGAAGTTCATAAGTGAGCAGATTGTTAGTGAAGAATTGAAAGATGTTGATGATGAAACAAAGAGATTGGCTCAGCAATCTGGTGGATTGGCTTCATTGAAAAAGAATCAAGAACAATTCTTTGCCAAAAGAATAAAAACTTTTGAAGAAGGACAGGCAACCTACCTCGAATCAAGAGAGGTGAGGCAAAGGAAGAAGAGATCACGTCTGTCAGGGTCTCGCTAACCCAACAAGGGATGAATCTTTCCTTGCAAAGAAAAGGAGTGCCCAAGTTGTATACGCTGAAAAATGTTACTAAGAATACACTTGGGCCAACTGAATGGATCGAAATTTACAAGCTGATCAAGGATAAGACAGCTGTAAGTTATGAACCGCTGATCAAGATGGCAGGTGATCAGATAAAACAAATTCGCAAAATGGAACAAAAATACAAAGTCAAAGACTCTCTGCTCAGCGCTGCCAGACATCCATATCCTCCTCCTCCTCCTCAACAACCAAGAAGTGGTGTAAAGAGAACAGCTTCTGGTCAAGTGGCTTCTCAGCGTCCTTTCGTTCTCAGAGCTGTTCCAAAAACTCATATAGATACTGAGCCTCTGCTGAATCTAAGAATGCCCTCAAGGACCCTCTTTATAGATGGAGCTTATGATGACAAGCTGGGAGGATTCTGCTTTTGCAATATCCATAGTCATGAACTCTTCTTCAGGACCAATGAAATTGGAATTGCTCCTTCATCCTTTCTTTTGAAGATAAGGAAGTATTGCGCTCAGTCTTCCAATAATCCTGAGTTTATAAAGCTAATTGATCAAGAGCTGCTGAAGCCTGAAAGACAACAAGACAAAGCTTTCATCGAGGCCAAGCAAGAGTCGCAATGGGATTAAGGAGACTTGTAATCTTTGTAATGCTGTTTTTGTTGTAAAATTGTTTGTCAAATAAATAAGATCAGCATTCCCTCATGTCTATCTATTGTATTTCTAAAAGGTCATTTATACTCAGCTAAGTCTCCTCAGCGAATAGGGGGAGATTGTTGAGTCATGGATTCGCTGAAGATTACTTGCTGAGTCAAGTAGTCGCTGACAGCCTCAGCGAGAAGCTTCATCAGCGAGCATTCAGCGATCTGTATTATCTTCGAGTTAAAAGGTAAGTTCAATGACTCACCGCCATGCTTTGTAAGTCAAATATGGGCGGGAAGATGAAGATAAGAAGACTGGTCCCAAGGACACGTGTTGCAAGATCAAGATGGAGCCATGTGACCTTGTACCGTTTTAGTACTAAGAAGTTTCTCTTTCATGCTGTTTTGGGAAACAAACAAGATGAAGAAAAGAGAACTCTGCAGATCTGAAATAGCCACCAATAGATAGTTGACAACCTTCATGTGTCAACATCTATTGGGCTATCATGTGATGTTTCTTCTCTCCTATATAAGACATCACTTGACCTAGCCGCAAAATTGTTGGTTATTCTACAATAGTCACTTAGTGTGTTTTTCTCTCATTGTAGAATTGTATCATTGTTAAGTTTTCGTGTGTGCAAAAACTTAACAATATTTCCTTTCTTCTTTATTTGTAAACCAACCATGTATTCACCGTTTAATTAATACTACTTATGATTAAACGTGTTTACTTTCTTGTTTTGCTTTCTTAGTGTAATTTACATTAGTTGTTTAATTACATAGTCGTTGCAAACTTGGGACTTTCAATTTCACAATCAACCTTACCATTTTTTCACTTTCTTTTTAAATATTTTATTATTTTATAGAATTAAACTTATATTTTTTTATTGGTCAAGAATATTAATAGGGCCCAATTATTACCTCTAACTATTTTTCAACCTTTTTACTGATGTGAAAACAAATTCAAAAAATAGTTAATTTTCTTGCCATAACATGTTCTAAGAAAATTTCACAATCAACCTTACCATTTTTTCACTTCTTTAAATTTTTTTTTGTTATTTTATAGAATTAAAAAACAAAGTAAATAAATTTATAATTTTCTATTGGTCAAGAATATATAATAGGGCCTAATTATTACCTCTAAGTGTATGAGGAGTGGTGGAGGGTTGCACTGCGTGTTGGCCTAGCCCGCCCAGGCACACCGCCGCCATCATAGCGGGTAGCGAGAGGGTTGGGGTTGGAAGGGTTGATAACCCGGTGAGGGGGAAGGAGGGTATCGAGATTTGACAGTTGGAGACCAAAAAAGGACCGTTGAATGGTCAAATTTTTAATTTTTTTTCTTCCTTTTTCAGTTATTTATACTCACTACATTCACTTTCGCAACCTAACACAACAACTAACTATACATTATCACACAGTCTTTCATATATACTTTCACCAAAAACACCACCACGCAAAAAAATGGATTCATCTTCCGAATCGTCTTCGTATTGTGAACCGCCGACTCTTCCCGACTTATCAATGGGGAGTACTTTTGAGTTTTTTGAAAAAGTATTAGATGAGCTTGAAGACACCGGCACCTCTTCCGGCACTCGTAGGTATATCGATCGAGATCGAGAAGAAGCTCACGAGACACTAATGCGTGACTATTTCGTTGAAGATGCAAAGTTTGACGACTTCTTTTCCGTCATCGTTTTCGCATGAGCCAAAGGTTGTTTTTGAAGATTGTTGGTGATATCGAAGGTAGATTCGAGTACTTTCAAGAGGGTTACGACGCACGGGGGAAAAATGCTTCACGGCTCTTCAGAAATGCACATTAGCGATCAAACAACTGTCGACGGGTGAACCTTAACATAACTTTAACGAGTATTGATGCATGGCTACCAGAACGTCACGTGAGAGCCTCGAGTATTTTTGTGATGTTTAGGTGTTTTTAATCATGTGTTTTAACTAATGTTTAATTTCCTTTTTTTTCTCTTTATACAATTAACCGTATCTAATATTTGTCAACTAGATAAACCCGCACGTTGTGCAGGGCATACTGTGAACATAAATAAAAAATACAATAACTGTTAATTACATAATTATTCATGCGATCATTGCTTTATATCAAAAGGAGTTCTTACGTAGGCCGACATCTCATGACGTTGCTCCCATTACACTGGCGCATGAAGAAAGACACTGCATTCCAGGAATGCTTGGTAGTCTTGATTGTACACACATCGAATGGAGGCAGTATCCTAAATACTTAAAAGGGCAATACACGAGGGGTGATCATAAGGTGCTGACTATTATGATCGAATGTGTTGGTTCCCATGACTTGTGGATTTCGCATTCGTTTTTGGTCCTGCTGGATCGAACAACCATGTCAACGTTTTGCAGCAGTTGCTATTGTTTCAAAATGAGCGTAATGGATCCGCACAAGATAGTTCATTTATTGTAAATGGACGACATTACAGACGTGGTAATTACCTTACCGATGGAACTTAAGTTAAACTTGATATGTAATCAAATTTCTTTAAATATTATATCGATTTATTTCAATGTTAATGTATGTATGTATGTGTATATATCATCATGGCCTTGTGAAAAAAGCTATCACACTAACCTGATTTTTATCCAAACTATGGCAAGTGGAGATTAGTCGGATGACGAGATTATACGCACACATGATTGTTCTAAATGGTTTTCATGTTGAGATCATTATGAAAGACGAACTCAAAAGAATCAAAGATCCTGTTAAGATTTTGTTAGGATACTTGCAAAAAAAAATTTAAATAACCCGGGTTGGACCCAGATTGAATAACTATTTTATTATATATAACTGTTCACTTTTTGTTATAACATTATTTTTATTGCATGTCATTTACGATGAATTACGTAGAAAACAATATAGACCGGTGCAACGCACATGAGTAATATGGAAATGATGAAATAAGGCTATATGGAGAAGCTCTAAGTAATATTGTTAAATAGGTTTTAGGTAAAAATAAAAAAAGTATTAAAGTAAAACAAATAAAACAATAGGTTCCTCTCCACTGTGCATCATGAAAATCATCGTGCATCAATTGCTTCATGAATCTTCGTGCATCAATTTAACCATGATCAAAGGGTCAAGATCTTATCCTATTTGTTTTCTTTAATACTTGTGATTGTCCACCGAATCGCGTAAGCCCTATGAATTGGATTAGGGATGAAAAAGGTATATGGTAGAAGGGACCCTTAAGAGTTCTTAGGGTTTGTTGGCGATTCCCCGAAGGTAGGAACAATGTTCCTTTACGCCAATGAAGGGTGGTTAAGTGATTGTCGAATCGTGTTCGACTATAATTAGGGTTTTCGATCGGTGATCCTTTATATGTTTGTTGATATAATATGTCGAATGTATGTCCTTCAATGTGAAGGAGTCCTCCTTCTTTTATAGGAGGAGTTTCCTTGGAGCAGAAGGTTAGGGTTTTCCCTATTCCTTCTTCGATACAAACTCTTGTTGCCATGTTTATCCGATCTAGTTTCCTTAGAAAGATATCCTAGAATATTCCGGACTAGGCAAGAGGTTGTATTTATCTTTGGAAAGGATTTGTGTCAATCCTTTAATTATTCATCCGAGTTAAGCACCTTCGTGTTTATACCCTTCGTGAGGGTGCTTCGTATTAGGTGTCCTTCGTATAATGATTTGGAGGGGTACATCGTCAAGCCCCCAGTCTAATATTAGAGGCTTCAAAGACTGTGATTTTAGACTGGTCTTCTTTTTTCTTGCTTAAAATTTTACCCATATCGCGAAGGACTAAGAGGGATCGTTTATAACTCCATCAGGGACTAAAGAGCGGTGACTTATAGCGGAGGGGCCATTCCTGAATAATTCCAAAAGATAGTGGGATCCTCTCGTTTTCTTGCACGAAAACCGAAGTAGTAGGTAGGCTTTATTAAAACGATGTCCCTCCACTTTCCAAGATTATCATCTTCTTTGTTTCGATCAATTTCTTCTGAACAAAATTCTTTACTTCCGCTCCAATATATCTTAATCTCTGATGGCGCGTGCTAAAGCGAAAACGACAGTTGGTGGCAATCAACCCTCATCTTCTCATGCTGTTGTATCTCCCGGTGGCACTCCGGTGCCGACATATTTTCAAGGTCGCCGGAAAAGGTCTGCTAGAAAGAGCAGACATCCATTTGTTTTTACTGATTCCGATTCTGACTCAGAAGTTGATAAGGCATCTTATCGTGAATTGAGAATAGAGTGGGCCCGTCTTCGCCAGGAAATTGTTGAAGCGAAATGTAGGGAGGCTGGCCTGAAGAGCGACGTTCAATATGCTGGTAATGAGATCCGTCGTTTGTCTCAAAACGTGGAGAAATCCCTTCCTTTTATTTCCCTTCGATGCTCCAACAAACGTTATCAAGAAAGTTGAAGGAGGCAGAGGGAATTTTTGATGATTTGGCCAAAAAACTTGATGATTCCGAGAAGCGACTGTTGGAGAATAACATCTATGTTGATGGGGTGAGGAAGGTGTGGGGTGACAAGTGTGAGGAATTGCAAGCTGCTCAATCGAAGATCCAATTTCTGGAAGATCAGTTGAAGAGATGGAGAAAGGAAGTTATTCCTCACATTTATCAGACCACTCTTTCTGATCCTGAAGCTGCGGAGCGCTTAGTAGAGACGGCGGCTGCTTCGGAGAATGTTTCTGATATGTGCTCTAAAAAATAAATTGTATTGTGATGATAATTAATTATTTTTGTTGTTATTTTTTTTATGTATATGTAAAGAATTTATCTTTTTTCAAAGTGTGCATAGTCCTGAAGGGTCCCCCTTTGGTGTTCCATGTCTTATTTTTAATATGTGCGTGGTTGTGAAGGGTCCCCCTTCGTTGTTCCACGTCTTTTATTTGGTGCGCATTATTTTCCTAGGACTGTGTCCTTAGGCTTCTGATTTTACGCTATGTGGGCGTCCCCTTGAACATGCGTTTTACTTTCAGAAAAAACACGTCTTTGCAATTTATTGGATAATCGATCGAAGCAAAAGAAAATACGTAAGGGAGCGACCCTTCGCATAAAATAAAAGTGCATTGCTGTTTTGCAATTGCTTTATTTATTCTAACAAAGATAGTTGCCACATTGTGCATTCTATCTACTTATTATGTGCCTTAGAATTTTGGTACAAGAAACTGATCAGTATTACTGATAAAAATTTCATAGATTTGAGCTGTTCCATGTGCGGTCCACTGGTTCGCCATCCAATGTTGTTAGCTTGTATGCTCAATTTCCGAAGGCCACTTGAACCTGATACGGACCTTCCCATGTTGGTCCTATTTTTCCTGTATATTTTACTTGGCTTGCACTGTTGAGACGAAGGACATAATCACCAACTTTGAACGAGGTCGGGTTGGTGCGCTTGTTATAGTATTTCTCAAGCCTCTTTTTATATGTGGCCTCTGTTCTTCCAGCAAGTCTAAGTTCACCCTTAGCTCTTATTCGTTTTCTTTTGTGTCAACCTTAGATGTTCGGCAAGTTAACACCTGGATTTCTGCTGGCAAGACCGCTTCGGTCCCGAAGGCAAGGCTAAAGGAAGTTTCGCCGTTGCTTGTTTTGGGTGATGTTCGTTGTGCCCATAGGATGAATGGTAGCTCATCAACCCATCCAGTGTGTTTGTTCCCTAGCCTTTTTTCCATTCCTTTAACTATTTCTCTGTTTATTGCTTCAACTTGCTCGTTTGCCTGTGGGTGATACACGATAGTCAATTTTTGTTTTATTTTTTGCCTTTCGCAGAACTTCGGGAATGTCTCTTGTGCAAATTGCTTCCCATTATCAGATACGATAGTTTGCGGTATCCCGAATCTACACACTATGTGTTCCCACACGAATTTTTCTATTGTTTTTCCCTTTATCGAAGCGAGGGGTTTGGCTTTGATCCATTTGGTAAAGTAATCAACTGCTACTACCAAAATTTTAACCTTTCCAGGGCTTGTGGTAGCGGTCCCACTATGTCGATTGCCCATTGTACGAAGGGCCAGGCTGAAGTAACCAAGATCATATCTTGCTTCGGAGCTTTTGGTACATTCGAATGAATTTGGCAGGATTCACATTTTTGGATATACGTCGTGGCATCTTGGTGCATAGTTGGCCAGAAATACTCGAAGCGCATAGCTTTGGTTGCCACGGATCGTGCTCCCGAATGTGTCCCACATATTCCTTCGTGTATCTCTTCGAGGATGACCGAAGCCTGATTCGGGCCTATGCACCTTAGCCAAGACGTCACGAAGGACTTCCTGTATAGTTGTCCGTCTGTGATTTTATACTGAGGTGCTTTGATTCTAATCTTCCGGGCTTCGTTAGGATCTTCTGGTAGTATCCCGCTGATCAAGTATTCACATATTGGTGTCATCCAATTTTTCCCTTCCCTTTTTATGAGATCAGCAACATACTTCTCATTTATTGATTTTTCTTTCAATACTTCAATGAGCACCTTTTTGCCGAAGTGCTCGAAGGTGAGGCTTGATAACTTGCTTAATGCATCTGCTTTCTTGTTTTGGTTACCATGAACGTGCTCTATCTTGAAGCTACTAAAGCAGTCAATTAGCTCCTTAGTCTTTGCCAAATATTTCTTAATAGTTTCTTGCTTAGCTTCAAATTCCCCAGTGATTTGACATGCTACTAATTGGGAGTCAACGAAGGTATGGATTCGCTTGATTTTCATTTCTTTTGCCAAACGGAGCCCGACTAAGAGAGCTTCATATTCTGCCTCATTGTTTGTTGTGTTGAACTTGAATCTCAGAGCGTAGGTATATTCTTTTTCTTCTGGGCTAACGAGGATAACCCCTGCTCCTGATCCATCGAAGCTTGATGCTCCGTCGGTATATAGCCTCCAAACGCCCCATCCTTCGTTTTCCATAACATCTAACGAGGCATACTTTTCTGGTTCATCGCTTCCTTGTGTTTCTGCTATAAAGTCAGCTAGTACTTGTCCCTTAACTGCATGCCTTTTCCGAAACTCAATGTCATGTTCCCCTAGCTCTATTGCCCATTTAGCAACTCTTCCAGATTTTTCTGGAGCAATATTTGCCTTATGGGTTTATCGGTTAATACTGTGATCGGGTGAGCTTGGATGTACCTTCGTAGTCTTCTGGCTGCATGTACCAGGGCAAGGGTCAATTTTTCCAACTCAGGGTAATTTGCTTCGGACCCTTGCAGATTTCGGCTGACGAAGTAAATTGGAACTTGCTTCCGCTCTCTTTCTGCTAGGAGAACCACGTTTACACATTCGGATGATGCAGCTAAATACATGAAAAGAGTTTCTCCTGGGATAGGTGAGGTAAGAGTAGGTAACTGTGCTATATACTTCTTCATTTGTTCGAAGGCCTCGTCCGCCTCTTTTGTCTATACGAAATCTTTCTTGTCCAAACATCCTTTAAGAGTTTTAAAGAATGGGAGCTGTTTGTCTGCTCCTCTAGATAAGAAACCGCTAAGGGCCGCAAGCTTTCCGTTTAGGCTCTGTACCTCCTTTATCGTCTTCGGGGGTAGCAATTGACGAAGTTTGTCTACTTTCGAGGGGTTAGTTTGGATCCCTTTGTGTTGAGTCATGCCCTCATTGAAGGGAGATTTGTAGACTATGGGAAGCTGATCTTCAATGATTTGAAGAACAAGATCAATATGAACAATAGGTCACATACAGTGCCTTTTATGAGAATTTTCTATCTTATCTTCAAGGAGGCACTGGGTGAAGAATATGTGTTACCAAATGCTGCCACAATTCCTATAGCGAAAGTGGGCAACAACATCTACAAGTAGCCCGCTGAGCATCTTGTTGCTTGACTTACCTCACACATGAAAGAGCTACTCTTCTCTCTTAATCCTTCTTTATACCCGAAAGACAGCGACTGGGAGGCAACACTTCTTTCTGATGAAGTGGCTGATACAGTCGTTGTGGACGCTGAAATGCCTTCTGAGGCTGGTTCGCTGGTAAACCCCCCAGCGACCTCCAAAGCCTCTAAAAAGACCAAACCTAAATCCAAGGCAGCGTCCTCAACACAAACTTCTCAATCTTCACCCTCCGCTGACGTCCCAAAACGTAAGCGGAGTGTATCAAAGGGCAAACCCAAGGTTAGGAAGTCCACAGCGCCCATGGACACCAGTACCCAAACCACCCCATCAGCAGCCTCCCAACAGGCTGTTGACGAGTTAAACGGGAACAGCAGGCAGCCACCTCAAACTTCTGTAGGCGAGGTTGGTGAAGATATTGGGTCACCCCAGCCCACTAGAGGTCAAAGTCTAACTCCACCCCCAAATAACTCCCCTTCTTCTCTATTACCCTCTGAGTCGTTGACATCAGCCAGATCACAGGTGATGCTAGAGTCAACCCATTCTCGGCCGATGATGTCTTGGTGGAACAACACACTGAGACTGAGGCACCAGGTTCCCTTACCCAAAATATTGCTGCACAAGTCTCGGAAACTGTTAGTGCAGGGACCGAGACAAATACTTTGTTCACTGAAATGGAGGTTGATGATGAAGATCTGGGCAGCGAGTTTGATCTCCAAGATCATGATGCTGAAATTAGACTCGCTGCCGCAGAAGAAAGTGAAGATGAGGCTTTTGTAAGTGGTTTCTTAGATGAAGATTTGGGATATGTGCTGATCTCCTCTCCTCCCACTGAATTTGAGGATATCCCAGAAATACTGGGTGATATGCCTCCTCCACCATGCTACTCTCATAGACCCACAGCTTCTCATGAACAAGATGGTTTTTATGGAGATTATGTACCTGAGGTAAATGATGCTGAGCCTCAGCGAAGGTTGGAATTGTGTCACCTTCATAGAATAAGGCCAGGTGTGTATGTTGAAGTTGAAGAAGTTGATGATGAAATCATCATGGAGGTGCCCCCATTGCACCATCCAGACTTTTTTAGGGTTCCTTGCTCCAAGTATCCTATTTCTCTAAAAGATCTTAAGGTTCCTTCTGCTGATGAAGAACTCGTCAAAGCTTGTACTGCTATAAATGTGACTGGTCTTGATTATGTGGAAACTCGTCAGCTGCAAGAATTGTTGACAAGGGTGCAAATTTGCCAGAGCCAAGGCAATAGACATGGGTACTTGAATGCTTAGCTGGTAGATCAAATGGCTCACGAAAACTTTCAAGAGTTGATAGCTGGAAAGGATTTGGTGACTGGTGAGCTAGCTGAGCTCAAAGGTATGGTGTTTGGGATCACCAAAAATCAAGTCACCCAAACAAAGTCCAATGAGCACTTGCTGAATGCAAGCATGAAGAAGGTCAGCACCTCTAATTCTGCCATGGCTGCCTCATTGGACAAGCTGAAAGATGAAGTTTCTAATTCAGCTCTTAAAGAAATTGTGCCAGCACTTCTTGAACTCTCCCAATCTAATATTCTCTTCACTGCTCAAATTCACAAGCTCAATCACACTGTCTCTTCCTTCTCTAAACAACAAGACAATTTTCACACCACCCTCATTAATGAAATCTCTTCTCTCAAAAATCAAGTCTTCTCTCGCACTCCCTTTCAAGTCGCTGTTGACAAAAAGTTGCTTGAAGAATCTGTCACCAGGACGAAGAAACTTGAAGAGGAGGTTGCTGGTCTCAAAGGTATAATGGGTGAAATGTTGGGCCTCCTCAAAAAGGGTCATGTGGAAGTAGCTAGTACCTCAGCTGCTTCCAAGGGGGAGAAAAATGCTGAGGACCCAACACAAAAATCCAAGCCAGCTGAGAAGGTTGTAGAACCGGCAGCTGTGAATGAAAATGTTGAAGATGCTCCCCAAGTTCCCCCCACTGAAACTGGCAATGCTGAGATGGTTAGTGAACCGGCAGCTAACGTTGAGGGGGAGCAAGCTGAGAAGGTTGTTGAACCGGTAGCAAGTGTTGAGGGGGAGCGAGTTAAAGAAACGTGGTCGCTGCTGAGAGTGCACCAGCGAGGCCTATCAATGTTTCAATCTTCAAGCCAACTGCTGAGTTCCATGCTACCCTTGAAAAGAGATATGCTGATAAGGGTAAAGCAGCAGTGGTTACTCAAAGCAAGCCACCAAAGGTTCCCACTTCAGCAGGGGAACATCAATAAAAGTTAATGTCTGGAGCCTTTCCCAAATCCACAACTGCCACTGCTGAACTGTCTCCAGAAGAAGTTGTTCGTCAACACGAAAGGTTAAGTAAGAAGAAAGAAGAGGAGCTGTCTCAGAAGTTTATAAGTGAGCAGATTGTTTATGAAGAATTGAAAGATGCTGATGATGAAACAAAAAGATTGGCTCAGCAATCTGGTGGTTTGGCAGCATTGAGAAAGAATGAAGAAAAATTCTTTTCTAAAAGAATAAAAACTTTTGAAGAAGTCAGGCAACCTATCTTGAATCAAGAGAGGTAAGGCAAAGGAAATAGGAGATCTTGTCAGTCACACAAGTCACTCTTACACAACAAGGAATGAATCTAAGCCTGCAAAGGAAAGGTGTGCCCAAGCTATATACCCTGAAAAATGTCAAGTCAAATACACTTGGGCTAACTGAATGGATTGAAGTCTACAAATTGGTCAAGGATAAGAAGGCTGTGGGGTTTGAACCCTTGATCAAAATGGCAGGTGAGCAAATAAAGCATATACATCAAATGGAGAAGAAATACAAAATCAAAGACTCCTTGCTCAGCGCTGCCAGACATCCATATCCTCCTCATCCTCCTCAACAACCAAGAAGTGGTGTAAAGAGAACAGCTTCTGGTCAAGTGGCTTCACAGCGTCCCTTTGTTCTCAGAGCAGTTCCAAAGACTGATATAGATACTGAGCCACTGCTGAATCTAAGAATGCCTTCTAGGACCCTCTTTATAGATGGGGTTTATGATGACAAGCTGGGAGGGTTCTGTTTTTGCAATATCCATGGTCATGAACTCTTCTTCAGGACCAATGAAATTGGAATTGCTCCTTCTGCCTTTCTTTTAAAAATAAGGAAGTATTGTGCTCAGTCTTCCAATGATCCCAAGTTTATAAAGCTGATTGATCAAGAGCTGCTGAAGCCTGAAAGACAACAAGACAAAGCTTTCATAGAGGCCAAGCAAGAGTCGCAATGGGATTAAGAAGACTTGTAATCTTTGTAATGCTATCTTTATTGTAAAGTTGTTTGTCAAATAAATAAGATCAGCATTCCCTCATATCTATCTATTGTACTTCTAAAAAGTCACTTATACTCAGCTAAGACTCCTCAGCGAATAGGGGGAGATTGTTGAGTCATGGATTCGCTGAAGATTACTTGCTGAGTCAAGTAGTCGCTGACAGCCTCAGCGAGAAGCTTCATCAGCGAGCCTTCAGCGACCAGTATTATCTTCGAGTTAAAAGGATAAGTTCAATGACTCACCGCCATGCTTTGTAAGTCAAATATGGGCGGGAAGATGAAGATAAGAAGACTGGTCCCAAGGACACGTGTTGCAAGATCAAGATGGAGCCATGTGACCTTGTACCGTTTTAGTACTAAGGAGTTTCTCTTTCATGCCGTTTTGGGAAACAAACAAGATGAAGAAAAGAGAACTCTGCAGATCTGAAACATCCACCAATAGATAGTTGACAACCTTCATGTGTCAACATCTATTGGGCTGTCATGTGATGTCTCTTCTCTCCTATATAAGACATCACTTGACCTAGCCGCAAATCAGTTGGTTATTCTACAATAGTCACTTAGTGTGTTTTTCCCTCATTGTAGAATTGTATCATTGTTAAGTTTTCGTGTGTGCAAAAACTTAACAATATTTCCTTTCTTCTTTCTTTGTAAACCAACCATGTATTCACCGTTTAATTAATACTACTTATGATTAAACGTGTTTACTTTCTTATCTTTCTTTCTTAGTGTAATTTACATTAGTTGTTTAATTACATAATCGTTGCAAACTTGGGACTTTCACTTTGCCCGATATATAGTATCCTAGGAATTTTCCTTCTTCAACCCCGAAGGAACACTTCTTCGGGTTTAACTTCATATTGATAGAACGAAGAGTGTTGAAGGTTTCCTGGATGTCTTCTAACAAATCTTCATCTGCTTTACTTTTGATCACCATGTCACCAACGTAGGCTTCCAGGTTTCTACCGATTTGATTTTTAAAGACTTTATCTACCACCTGCTAGTACGTGGCCCCGACATTCTTTAGTCTGAAGGGTATTTTCTGATAACAATATGTCCCTTTACTGGTGTAGAATGTTGTCTTCTCCTCATCCCCCTTGGCCATCTGGATTTGGTGATATCCCTTGTAAGCATCCAAAAAGCATTTCAACTTATACTCCGTTAGTGATTCCACTTTTCATTCGATTTCTGGTAACGGGTAGCAATCTTTTGGGCAAGCTTTGTTGATGTTTGTGAAGTCCACGCACATCCTCCACCCTCCGTCACTTTTTCTGACCATGACTGGATTCGCGACCCAGATAGGATATGTAGACTTTCGGACGATTCCAGCTTTGGCAAGCTCTTCAACTTCCTTATTGGCTGCTTCGTCTCTTTCAGCGGCCAAGCTTCGTTTCTTTTGGTGAAAGGGAGTTGCGTCCTTCCTTTCATTGAGCCTATGTTCCGTTACAAACTTCTATCCTTCGGTCTCGATTATCCGAGGTATTCCTGTCATGTCTGAGTATTCCCAAGCGAATACATCCAGATTTCGTTGAAGCAGCTTAAGTAATTTCTTCTTTAAGCCTTCGGAAAGTTGCTTCCCTATTGATATGGGTTGATCAGGGTATCCTGGATTGACAATGACCTTGTCTTGATGATCTGGTACCTTCGTAAGGTCCTCCGGGATCTTTGGAGCTGAAATTCCCAAGTTTGCAACGATTATGTAATTTAAACAACTGATGTAAATTACCCTAAGAAAACAAGATAAGAAAGTAGACACGTTTAATCATAAGTAATATTAATTAAATGGTGAATACATGGTTGGTTTACAAAGAAAGAAGAAAGGAAATATTGTTAAGTTTTTGTACACACGAAAAACTTAACAATGAAACAATTCTACAATCAGAGAAAAACACACTAAGTGACTATTGTAGAATTACCAACACCATTGCGGCTAGGTCAAGTGATGTCTTATATAGGAGAGAAGAGACATCACATGACAGCCCAAAGATGTTGACACATGAAGGTTGTCAACTATCTATTGGTGGATGTTTCAGATCTGCAGAGTTCTCTTTTCTTCATCTTGTTTCTTTCCCAAAACGGCATGATAGAGAAACTCCTTAGTACCAAAACGGTACAAGGTCACATGGCTCCATCTTGATCTTGCAACACGTGTCCTTGGGACCAGTCTTCTTATCTTTATCTTCCCGCCCATATTTGACTTACAAAGCATGGCGGTGAGTCATTGAACTTATCCTTTTAACTCGAAGATAATACTGGTCGCTGAAGACTCGCTGATGAAACCTCTCGCTGAGGCTGTTAGCGACTACTTGACTCAGCAAGTAATCTTCAGCGAATCCATGACTCAACAATCTCCCCCTATTCGCTGAGGAGACTTAGCTGAGTATGAGTTACTTTTAGAAGTACAATAGATAGATATGAGGGAATGCTGATCTTATTTATTTGACAAACAACTTTATAATAAAGATAACATTACAAAGATTACAAGTCTCCTTAATCCCATTGCGACTCTTGCTTGGCCTCTATGAAAGCTTTGTCTTGTTGTCTTTCAGGCTTCAACAGCTCTTGATCAATCAGCTTTATAAACTTGGGATCATTGGAGGACTGAACACAATACTTTCTTATTTTCAAAAGAAAGGCAGAAGGAGCAATTCCAATCTCATTGGTCCTGAAGAAGAGTTCATGACCATGGATATTGCAAAAACAGAAACCTCCCAACTTGTCATCATAAACCCCATCTATAAAGAGGGTCCTAGAAGGCATTCTTAGATTCAGCAGTGGTTCAGTATCTATATCAGTCTTTGGAACAGCTCTAAGAACAAATGGACGCTGAGAAGCCACTTGACCAGAAGCTGTTCTTTTTACACCACTTCTTGGTTGCTGAGGAGGAGGAGGAGGATATGGATGTCTGGCAGCGCTGAGCAAGGAGTCTTTGATTTTGTATTTCTTCTCCATTTGATGTATATGCTTAATTTGCTCAACTGCCATCTTGATCAGCGGTTCATAACTTACAGCTGTCTTATCCTTGATCAGCTTGTAAATTTCAATCCATTCAGTTGGCCCAAGTGTATTTTTAGTAACATTTTTCAGCGTATACAACTTGGGCACACCTTTTCTTTGCAAGGAAAGATTCATTCCTTGTTGGGTTAGCGAGACCCTGACAGACGTGATCTCTTCTTTCCTTTGCCTCACCTCTCTTGATTCAAGGTAGGTCGTTTGTCACTACTAGAAACATGGCTATCCTTGACCCGTTTTTTATGACCCACGCTAATAGATGACGCGCAAAGTGAGAAGTCATAAAATAAGGTCATTACGAGTAAATTTACTGTTGGGGATGACGCGTTTTCAGAAGCGTCATAACATATGGGTCATAATCTGTTAAAATTTAGGTTTCTAGATGACGCTCGTTTTGCTTCGTCCTAAATAGGGGTCATCGTTTTTTTGGCACGATTCCCTAGGCATCATTACTTATGTTTTTTTTACAATCTATGCCTTAATATTTTTTTTTTGCCAAAATTTGAAACGTTCCGCCCTAATTTTTCATCTCAAAACCTTCCCCCCTTCTCGATCCCGCCCTAAATTTCCCTTACACGATTAATCAATGGTATGAAATCTATATTCAAAAAGATGCAGCCACCACACCTCCCTTTTTCACACAAATCGTTCACACCCTCCCGATTTCACACCTCCCTTTTTCATTTGCAATTCCAAATCCATATTCGGGTTGAAGGAGAAGGCAACCACCGATTGATTTCCCTTCCGCCGCCATGATTAATCGTTTTCCCCACCGCCGCTGTGATTCGGGTAAAGCCTGATGTGATTCGGGTTGGAAGTTACACGATCACCAACGTCGCCTGATGTGAACGGTGATTCGGGTTGAAGGAGAAGGAAGCCACCAATCGTTTTCCCTGCCGCCGCCGTCAATCTCCAACACCACCGTCATGGATATCCAATTTCAAAAGGATAGCTGTTATTCCATTTCGATATATATCTCGATCTATACTTACATTTAATCATATATATATATAACATCTTAAAATTTCCATAATTTTGCAGGCTGATTCTCCTCGTGGAAGGTAAACCCTAATCTCCCATAACTTTTATTTTTATTCCATTTTTTCTTTAATTTTTCTTGATTGTTATTATTTTATTATTTATTAGTATAATTATGTAGTTTTAGTGGAATTATTTTGTAGACGAAGTTGATGTTAATTTTTTTAATTGAATTGGCATTTTTTTAATTATTATATGAAATTTAATGTTTGATATGTGTGAATTAGAGGATATATAGTTGTATATAACTTGCTTCCAGATTTCGATGATCGGTAGTATCTAAACATTTAATGAAAGTTGTAGCGAGGGAGATATTAGTATTAAAATGCACTTTGTATTTTGTTTCGTAGCATGATGTTATAAATCGTTTGGAGTATACTTAATCGATCGATTAATTCGTCTACTGTTTGAAGCCGGTGATGTTGAGGTTTTGGCGATGTGAATATGTCTATTTTTATTGTATGCTAGACAATAAGTTGATTCTGTTAATAGTTATCTTTGCAAAAAGTTGCAACTTGACGTGAATGTTATATTGTTATGGTCTAGTTGAGATATGATATCGGTCTTGTCTTCTGCTGATACATGCATGTATTCACGCTCACCTAGTCCTCGGTATGAAGCACCATCCAGGTCAAGGTCAGGTCAGGTCAAGGTCAAGGTCTCGTTGTAGATATTTATATTAGGATTACATTTGATTTTCTTTCTTTTTCTTAATTCATTATGAAATCGCATATTCGTAAGTTTTGTGGATGTTTAGTAACCATAAACTTCATAATATGCTCAGATGTCAAGAATAAGTGGGAGAGCAGTTCATGGGGAAGAAAGCTTATTGTTCAAGATTATGTTGGCCAAGATAAAGGTCAGACTTGTTCCACGTTTGTTTAGTTGTATTTGCTTTACCAAGTCTGTATTTGCTTAATTTATTGATTTTAGACAACACTATCAACTCTTTTTTTTATTAATAGTACATGAACCTTGCACCGATAAAAAGATGGGCTATGAAATTGGCCGTCTGGGTTGGGATATGAGTGTATGTTTTTTAAGCCAGATTTTGTACAAGGCGTTAGCATCTAGAGCAACATATTGGTTAGGGTTTACTGATCTCTAATTCGTTACTCTTAACTTTATTTGTTTTTATTTTTTATTATTTTACTTTAAGTAGCGGTTTATTTGACTATCGTTTTTTTCTTATAGATCATCTAGCTCTGGACAACAGCATCCCTTTGTCTAGCTCTGGACAACAGCATCCCTTTGTCTCCTCAGTGGCTTTATGCTCATTGTTTTGATATGTAATTTTTGTCGTTAATTAACTTGTGACTTATCGTGAATTAGTACTTGAATTAACCTCATTGTTTTGATATATATATATATGAAATGCGTTATTTTGATATTTGTGTTTTTAATTTTGTATTATCAGGTTTTTAATTCTCATTTAATAGAAAATTAGGAACTGAAAAAAATTATTTTTTTAAAAAAATAAAATAATTTATGACACGCAAAAAAACGTCATAAACCGAGGGTCATAAGTGCGCGTCATAGACGGATGACGCCCAAATGCGGGTCATGAAAATTTATGACTGGTCCTTCCTTGACGCGCATTTGCGCGTCATCTGACTCATTTATGACGCGCATTGCGGGTCATAAATAGCTGTTTTTGTAGTAGTGTGTCCTTCTTCAAAAGTTTTAATTCTTTTAGCAAAGAATTGTTCTTCATTCTTTTTCAAAGCTGGCAAACCACCAGATTGCTGAGCCAATCTTTTTGTTTCATCATCAGCATCTTTCAATTCTTCATTAACAATCTGCTCACTTATAAACTTCTGAGACAGCTCCTCTTCTTTCTTCTTGCTTAACCGTTCATGTTGACGAACAACTTCTTCAGGAGACTGTTCAGCAGTAGCAGTTGTGGATTTTGGAAAGGCTCCAGACATAAGCTTTTCTTGTTGTTCCCTTGCTGAAGTGGGAACCTTTGGTGGTTTGCTTTGAGTAACCACTGCTGCTTTACCCTTATCAGCGTATTTCTTTTCAAGGGCAGCATGGAACTCAGCAGTTGGTTTGAAGATTGAAACATTGATAGGCCTCGCTGGTGCACTCTCAGCAGCGACCACTGTTTCTTTAACTCGCTCCCCCTCAACACTTGCTGCCGGTTCAACAACCATCTCAGCATTGCCAGTTTCAGTGGGGGGAACTTGGGGAGCATTTTGTGTTGGGTCCTCAGCATTTTTCTCCCCCTTGGAAGCAGCTGAGGTACTAGCTACTTCCACATGACCCTTTTTGAGGAGGCCCAACACTTCACCCATTATACTTTTGAGACCAGCAACCTCCTCTTCAAGTTTCTTAGTCCTGGTGACAGATTCTTCAAGCATCTTTTTGTCAACAACGACTTGGAAGGGAGTGCGAGAGAAGACTTGATTTTTGAGAGAAGAGATTTCATTTGTGAGGGTGGTATGAAAATTGTTTTGTTGTTTGGAGAAGGAAGAGACAGTGTGATCGAGTTTGTGAAGTTGAGCAGTGAAGAGAATATTTGATTGGGAGAGTTCAGAAAGTGCTGGCACAATTTCTTTAAGAGCTGAAGTAGAAATTTCATTTTTCAGCTTGTCCAAGGAGGCAGCCATGGCAGAATTAGAAGTGCTGACCTTCTTCATGCTTTCATTCAGCAAGGCTTGATTTCTTCGAAACAAGTGCTCATTGGACTTTGTTTGGGTGACTTGATTTTTGGTGATCCCAAACACCATACCTTTGAGCTCAGCTAGCTCATCAGTCACCAAATGCTTTCCAGCTATCAACTCTTGAAAGTTTTCATGGGCCTCAATATGAATTTGAGCCATTTGATCTACCAGCCAAGCATACAAGTACCCATGTCTATTGCCTTGCCTCTGGCAAATTTGCACCCTTGTCAACAATTCTTGCAGCTGACGGGTCTCCACATAATCAAGACCGGGCACATTAACAGCAGTACAAGCTTTGACAAGTTCTTCATCAGCAGAAGGAACTTTGAGATCTTTAAGAGAAACTGGATACCTGGAGCAAGGAACCCTAAAAAAGTCTGGATGGTGCAATGGGGGCACCTCCATGATGATTTCATCATCAACTTCTTCAACTTCAACATACACACCTGGCCTTATTCTTTGAAGGTGACACAATTCCAACCTTCTTTGAAGCTCAGCATCATTTACCTCAGGCACATAATCCCCATAAAAACCATCTTGTTCATGAGAAGTTGTGGGTCTATAAGAGTAGCATGGTGGAAGAGGCATATCACCCAACATTTCTGGGATATCCTCAAATTCGGTGGGAGGAGAGGAGATCAGCACATAACCCAAATCTTCATCTAAGAAACCACTAACAAACACCTCATCCTCACTTTCTCCTGCGGCAGTGAGTCTAATTTCAGCATCATGATCTTGGAGATCAAACTCGCTACCCAGATCTTCATCATCAACCTCCATTTCAGTAAACAAAAGATTTGTCTCGGTCCCTGCACTAACAGTTTCCGAGACTTGTGCAGCAATATTTTGGGTAAGGGAACTTGGTGCCTCAATCTTAGTGTGTTGTTCCACCAAGACATCATCGGCCGTAGAATGGGTTGACTCTAGCATCACCTGTGATCTGGCTGCTGTCAACGACTCAGAGGGTAATAGAGAAGAAGGGGAATTATTTGGGGGTGGAGTTGGACTTTGACCTCTAGTGGGCTGGGGTGACCCAATATCTTCACCAACCTCGCCTACAGAAGTTTGAGGTGGCTGCCTGCTGTTCCCGTTTAACTCGTCAACAGCCTGTTGGGAGGCTGCTGATGGGGTGGATTGGGTACTATCGTCCTTGGGAAGTGAGGACTTCCTAACCTTTGGTTTGCCCTTTGATACACTCCGCTTACGTTTTGGGACGTCAGCGGAGGGTGAAGATTGAGAAGTTTGTGTTGAGGACGCTGCCTTTGATTTTGCTTTGGTCTTTTTAGAGGCTTTGGAGGTCGCTGGGGGGTTTACCAGCGAGCCAGCCTCAGAAGGCATTTCAGCGTCCACAGCGACTGTATCAGCCACTTCATCAGAAAGAAGTGCTGCCTCCTAGTCGCTGTCTTTCAGGTATAAAGAAGGATTAAGAGAGAAGAGTACCTCGTTTATATAAGCAGTGAGGCGTGCAACCAAGAGATCAGCTGGTTGCTTGTAAATGTTGTTACCCACCCTCGCTATTGGAATAGTTGAGGCCTTGGGCAGCTCATATTCATCTCCCAGTGCCTCCTTGAAGATGAGAGAAAATATTCTAACAAAAGGTACAGTGTGTGACCTATTGTTCATGCTGATCTTATTCTTCATGTCATTGAAGATCAGATGGGCGTAATCAACAAACCGCCCCTCAGCAAGCGCATGGATCATGGGCATCGATGTTGTTGATGCTTGATTGTATGATCCAGAATTTCCACCCATACACTGAATCACATGGGTGAATAGAACTCTCCAGATCCCAGGGAGATTTTGCTTTAGAGGATTGCTTGGGATTGCTGGGGGGTTCTTTAAATTATAATTGTACCCAATGGAAGGCAGCCAATCCTTCCATTCAACATCACTTGCTGCTTCCACAAATGCATTCTCATTAGTAGCTTGTGGAAATCGAAGATTTGGCGAAGAGACGCCGGAGTAATGGTAATCGTCTTTGCCCCCTGACGAACAGTACCAGTGATGGACTTGGATTCATCATCATATTCACAAGTCCACCAGAACTCACGGAGAAGATGAACAAATATCTTTCCCGGATCTGCCATGATGCAATATTTGGCAGGAGAGGCATGGATAAAGTCCCGCATGGGCTTGTATCCTTCAGAATCTTTTGGCAACTCAGATGTGCCAATATGATTGTTGGGTTTCACAACAATCTGGGAAGCAGAGAAATTCACCTTGGAAGATTTTGTGATATTTAGGAGTGAAAACTGGTGAATTAAGATAAGTGGTAGGAACTTGTTCCTGAACTTGTTGTTCAGGAGCCGGTGGGTTTTGTGCGGCGGCGGTAGAGGAAGATGGAGGGATCTCAACATTTTGAGGAATATCCGAGGAAGAAGCCATAGATTTTTGTAAGGATGAAGATGAAAAAGATTTATGAGAGAAGATGAACAGATGGAGAGAGAGATTTTTGATTTAGAGAGTGAACAGTTATAGGAAGCGTGAAAATAAGGTTGTGAGGTGAGGTTGTATATATATAGGGTATGGTTGTGGGCCACAATTTCTCTCTCCTCCTTTTAGTTGTGGAACAGTTGTAAACAACAACTGTTTTGTACATTTATATAATATAAAAAGGTTTTCAGAGTAACGTTTTAAAAATAAGAAAGAAATTTTATCCAAAAAGTACTTGAGTGCGCGCCGTATTGATCAGTCATAACCTGTCAGTCAGACTGTCACGTACAGACAAATGACGTGATCAAGAGCAGAAATCGAGGTGACCTTTCAGTTTGAATGTATAAAACATGTGGTTCAAAACTTTGCCACGTCACCCTCATAGTTACTTTGAAAAACACTTAGTTTTGAAAATATCCTATGTTTTATTTTGAAATACAACATGCTGGAAGATGCTCAGCATGCTTAAAGTTTTTGTCAGTGACTTCACAACTAACATTGGTCGCTGACTACAGTTTTTGTCAACGGATTTGATAAGTCTTTACCACTATCCGTTTGCTAGTGGACTAGATGAAGACTTTCAGCTCTCCATTGCTTTTATTTGCTTTTTCCCAAAGCAACAGGGATAAACGGATTTGATAAGTCTTTACCAATAACCGTTTGCTATTGGACTAGATGAAGACTTTTAGCTCTTCATTGCTATTATTTGCTTTTTCCCAAAGCAACAGGGATAAACGGATTTGATAAGTCTTTACCAATAACCGTTTGCTATTGGACTAGATGAAGACTTTAAGCTCTTCATTGCTTTGAGATCAGTGAGTAAGACTGACTTAAGCTCGCTGAAATAGCATACATGACAAGTCATGTCGCTGATTCCCCATTCAACATTCCTAACTTGCTAACAAGTAGTTTGAATCTAGTTTCATCCAATGGTTTAGTAAAGATGTCAGCTAGTTGATCATCAGTTGGAATGAAGTAGATCTCAATATCACCTTTCATGACATGATCACGAATAAAGTGATATCGAAACTCAATGTGCTTAGTTTTGGAATGTTGAACTGGGTTGTGTGTAATAGCAATAGCACTTGTGTTATCACACATGATTGGAATTTTAGAGTATTCCAAATCATAATCAGCAAGCTGATGTTTCATCCATAGCATTTGGGCACAACAGCTCGCTGCAGAAACATATTCTGCCTCAGCTGTGGAGATGGAAACTGTGTGTTGGTTTTTACTAGTCCAACTAGTCAGCTTCCCCCCCAACAGTTGACATCCTCCACTGGTGCTTTTGCGATCAAGCATGCAACCAACATAGTCGGAGTCAGAATATCCAACTAACTCAAAGTTGGAGTCTTTTGGGTACCAAAGACCCAGCGTGGGTGTACCCTTGAGATATTTAAAGATACGCTTCACAGCGAGGAGATGAGATTCTCTAGGAGAAGCTTGATAGCGAGCACAGAGACATGTTGCAAACATGATGTCTGGGCGACTTGCTATGAGATACATGAGTGACCCAATCATGCCACGATAGTAAGTAGGATTCACATACTTACCATCAGGGTCAGCTTGAAGATTATTAGGAGGGGACATTGAAGTTCCTTTTGGAGTGACATGGGTGAAGTCAAATTTATGCAACATATCCCGAATATATTTTTCTTGATTGATAAATATTCCAGTGGGAAGTTGCTTGATTTGTAACCCCAAAAAGAAGGTTAATTCACCCATCATGCTCATTTCGAAAGTGCTAGACATAAGAGAGCTGAACTTTCGACAGAGTTTGGTGGATAAGGAACCAAAGATAATGTCATCGACATAAATCTGCACATACAGAACATCACCCTTATGCTTGTAGATAAATAGGGTGCTGTCAATGGTTCCCCTACAAAAACCATGGTCAAGAAGGAAGGTAGACAAAGTGTCATACCAAGCTCTAGGAGCTTGTTTAAGACCATATAAAGCTTTATTAAGCTTGTAGACATAGTGAGGATGCTTTGGATCCTCAAAGCCAGGAGGCTGCTTAACATAGACTTCTTCATCAAGAGCACCATTTAAGAAGGCACTCTTGACGTCCATCTGATAGACAATGAAGTCTTTGTAAGCAGCCTGAGTGAGAAAGAGACGAATGGCTTCAAGACAAGCGACTGGAGCAAAGGTCTCATCATAATCAATGCCTTCAGCTTGAGTATAACCTTGAGCAACCAGTCTTGCCTTGTTTCTGATGACCACACCAGCTTCATCCATTTTATTCCTATAAACCCATCGAGTGCCAATGGGTTCTTTATAGGGAGGAGGAACAAAGAACCAAACATGTTGTCTTTCGAATTGTATTAGTTCTTCTTGCATGGCTTCCACCCATGAGGGATCAGCCATGGCTTCACCAATATTGGCAGGCACAATTTGAGAAAGAAAATTAACATAGAGACAAGTATTACTTGTCGCTGAGCGAGTTTGGACACCATTGTGTGGATTACCAATCACATGGTCAAGAGAGTGATCAGCAGTCCATTTGAGTGCTGGTGTGTGAATAGAAGAATGATTTATAGCGGATACTGTGGTGGTAGTACCACTAGGAGTGGGAGTATAAGACGAGAGATCGATGGTTAGCAAGGGTTCAGAGTTGCTGACAGGAGGGTCACTGAGAACAGTGGGTACCTCTTGCTGAGGAGTGTCATCCTCAGCGTCTCCTAAAAGAGGATTCACTGAGGCATCATGAAATGTTTCCTCAGCGGCACCTTCAGCATCTTGAGCTTCAGTTGAGGGAGGAACATTAATGGAAGTGGCATTAACTGTTCGAAGAAGAGGCTCAACTGGATCTATAGAATAAATGTGAGCAGCGATGTATTCATCATTTGGTGAAGGACTTGAAGACTCAGCGATAGGTTGTTCAGCAACATCATGATGTGTCGCTGATACTTCAGACGAGTCAGATAGATCGCTGAGGATTACTTCAGCAGATGACTCATTTGAGAGATCACCTAAAGCTGAACAGCTTTCATCAAAAGTAACATGAATTGATTCATCTACCTTTTGAGTGCGAGTATTGTAAACTCTGAAAGCTTTGCTTATAGAAGAATATCCTAGAAAGTAGCCATCATCAGCTTTGGGATCAAACTTTCCTAAATGATCCTTATCATTTAGGATGAAAACTGGGCAACCAAAAACATGGAAATATCCAATTTGAGGTTTCTTGCCTTTGAGAACTTCATAGGCAGTCTTATCATGTCGCTTGACAATAAGACACCTATTTTGAGTGTGGCAAGCAGTACTAACTGCTTCAACCCAGAATTTACTAGGAAGAGAGGACTTACTGAGCATGGTTCTTGCAGCTTCAAAGAGAGTTCTATTTCTCCTTTCAGCTACCCCATTTTGCTCAGGAGTTCGAACAGAAGAGAAATTTTGTCTAATCCCTTGATCAACACAAAAAGTCTCAAGAGTGTGGTTTCTAAACTCAGTGCCATGGTCGCTTTTGAGTTCTTTAACACGTATGCTGTTGAGGTTTTCCATCTTTCTAATGAAATTAATAATTTCCTCAGCAACATCACTCTTAGAATGAAGAAAGATTGTCCAAGTATATCGTGAATATTCATCCACAATAACTAAGGTGTATCTGCTACCCCTTAGACTTTGGACATTCACTGGACCAAAAAGGTCCATGTGAAGGAGATGGAAACAGCCACTGATAGAGTTGGCCTGTTTGGTCTTGAAGGTGGCTCGGTGGCTTTTACCTTTTTCACAAGCACCACAGAGCCAGTCCTTCTCATAAGTGAGAGGAGGAAGACCTCGAACCAGATTTATCTTGGCCAAAGAGTTTATGGTTTTGAAATTCACATGCGACATACGCTTGTGCCATAACCAGTTGATTTGAGAGGCAGATTTAGAGAAGAAGCAGGTCTCGCTGTCAGTTTTGACAGGAGTGAAATCTACCAAGTAGATATCTCTTTTTCTTGGAGCGACCAAGACCACTTCTTTATTGACATTGATCACTGTGCCTTGATGCTTGTCAAGGATAACCTTGTAGTCAGCATCGCACAATTGACTGATGCTGATCAGATTGTGTTTCAATCCATTCACATAAGCAACCTTAGTGAATTTGATCAGCCCATTGGAGAGAGACCCATATCCTTTAGTTTGGCCAGTAGAATTGTCACCAAACACAACTGTGGGAACATCGGTCTCCACGAAGTTATCCAGCAGGTCCTTGGATCCAGTCATGTGTTTTGAACAGCCGCTGTCCAAATACCACACTTCTTTTCCTAGCGAGGCCTGCAGGATAACATAAGAAGGATTTAGGAAGACTCATGAGTATCCTCGCTGATAGTATCATCAGCAGAGGATGTGAGAGGAAGATGAGCAAAGTCATCATCATTAGAGACTAGAGGAAGAGGGGCGCTAGGATCAACATTTGGATCAACTGGGAAGTCAACCAGATGATGAGTAGGAAGCATGTCACGAGCCACCTCACTAGTGAAGAACTGATCTTCGGAGGTGAAAGTGACAGAGCTTCCAGTGTTGAGGATAACCATGTTGCTGATTTGATTATTTTCCCCATATTCAGCTAGTACACTATCATTACCATCGGCAATGTATTCAGCAATGTTGTCATTTGTAAGAACAACATCTTCACCAAAGCTGATATTGGATTCAGCTGGGGGAGCTTGCTCAGAGATTTCATAGGAGGGATGAGCAGCGGAAGATGGGGATAGATTTGGCTGAATGACTACTTCAGGAGGATTCCTGGAGTCTTTGTCATTGTAGTCAGCAGCGATGTGTCCTCTTTCGCCACATAAGTAGCATTTCCTTCCAGCCTTCTGATTTTGAGTCAGAAGCTCCTTGAGTTGAGAGGTCAAGTCGTTGACACGCTTGCTCAGCTCACAAATCTCATGATTTGAGGAAGAAGACGATGCTACTGAAGAGGTCTTTTTCTTCCTGAACTGAACAGGAAGAGTCTTGGGAACAGGGCCAAGAATAGATTTGCCCTTAGATTGAGCATTTGAAGATGAAGGGCCCTGATTGTTCATAACAGCTCGCTGACCTCCTTGCTGAGGAGGTCTGACTTGCTGAACAGGTCGGGGTTGCTGAGAACCATGATGAATCTGAGCAACTCGCTGACCTCCTTGCTGAGGAGGTCTGACCTGCTGAACAGGTTTTGAATGGCGAGGGACAAAAGTTCCCTTTGGGACATAGACATAATTAGGTTGCTGATAACGAGCATCAGCAAACTTAGCTCGTCTATTCATTAAGTGCTCATGCATAACAGCTTTTCTGCCAGCAGGAGAATTATTAGAAGAAGACGAGGGCTGAGACGCAGGGCGTTCAACGACTGATGAGGGGACAGAATCCTCAGCGGGTTGACTAACAGGCACAGCTCGCTGAGGAGTGCTGTAGTCATAGGGAATAGCGACCTTGCTTCTTCTAAAGGGTTCAACATTGAAGCCACCATTGGGCTTGATAGTTAACATTCGAGGAGCAAGAGGCTTGAAACCATCATTTGAAATACTCCCTTCAAATGTTTGGGAAGAGGAGTATTGAACACGGCCTTCATTAGGCATCATGTCAATGATAGGATGATTAGGAAAGATGGTTTTAGCAAAGCTAGCTGATGAGCTAGTTTGCGAGGAAGAAGAAGTGCTGGGAGAGGGAGACTCATCATTCAGTTCAGAGTGATAGTCATTTCCTTTGGTGAAGTAATTTTTCAGCATTACTTCAGGAGATTCTACAGCACTTTGAGGAATCCTCTCTTCAGAAGCAGGACCGTCGCTGAACATATTAGTTATGACAGCGGCAGTTTCATAATCACCACCAATGATGGCTTTGATTTGGGCGGGCACCTGCTTACTGAAGATTTGGTCATGAAGCCTAGAGGCTTTAGACCATGAGGTTACGATCTTCTCAAGGTCAGCGACCTGATTTTTCAGCTTCTCATTGGTTATAGAAAGAGTTTGGTTAAGAAGCTTTTGGGATTCAAGCTCAACATGGACGTTTCTTAGGTCTTTGAGCTTGTCAGCTTTATCACTTAACTCAGCACTAACTGAGTTAAGTTTGGACTGAAGGTCGATACGAATTGACTCGACATATTGAATGTCACAACTAAGAGATTCAAGAATAGTAGGTTTGTCCTCTTCAGAGGCAGAGGAAAAGGTGCATACCTTCTTGATTGTGGCATTGACCCACTGACTGGAGCACACTTGGTCCTTTGTCAGCGCCTGGTCATCAGCGAGTGCCATAAAGCAGATGGCGTCAACAAAGTCCTCGCTGTCAGAGACGTCGGAGTCAGCCCAGTCATGTTCTTCAGCAACAAGACCTTTGGCGGGAGTTTTGGCTTCTTCAACATCAGCCATCTTGGCACGAAGCTCATAATACTTCTTTTTGTATTCATCAGCAGGCTTGACTGAAGAGGGCCTCGCTGATGATGAAGAAGGCTTCGCTGCCTGCAAAGAAGGAATAGAAACTTTGCAATCTTTTTGGTAGTGGCCTTTTCGACCACACCTCCAACATTCTTCCTGAGACTTGTCCACCACTGGTTTTTAGAAATTAGTCGACCTACGACCATTCCATTTTTTAGAGTATCGCTTACCAGCGATGAGAGCAAAGTTCATGAAGTCCGAGAACATCTCTTGTCTCTCCTCGAAATCGAGGTCATTGACAAGATCTTGGACGTTAGAGGGGGTAGAATTGCAGATGTCCATGTCAAGATGGACAGGACTGACTTCAGCAGAGACTAGGGCAAGAGGGTCATGAACATTAGAGACACTAGATAAAGAAGAAGAAGAAGAAGTTGAAGCATATGAACCAGCATGCCTCTTAGACTCAGCCTCAGCTCTCAGAGTTTGAGCGAGGGCTCTCTCTTCAAATTGAAGAGTGCCATAGAGTGACTCTAAGTCATGCTCTTTGAATTGCTTAGTGGTTCGAAGAATTTGCCTTAAACCTTTCCATTTGATAGGCAAGACGTCAATGAACTTGTAGCATATTTCAAGAGTATTATGCTCTATGCCCACATTAGTCATATCATTCAAAAGGCACTTGAACCTATTATACGTGCCATCCAGACTCTCATTAGGAAGAGAGAAGAATCCTTCATAGGCACGTTTGAGATCTATTTTCTTGGTAGCAAGAACATCTGCCGTACCATCGAATCTGGTACACAGATGATCCCATACCAATTTAGAAGAAGAAAGTTTGATGACAGATTTCATTATGTCATCAGGAAGGGTAGTGATAATAAGATTTCTCAACCGAGCATCCAGATTGACAAGTCTACGCTCGTCATCTGTCCATTGTACTTCTGGTTTTATGAGCTCAGTGACAACTTCAGGAGCATCAGCAGTGGCTCCTGGTGTCCTGGTAACCAAAACCGGTACATATGGCCCTCTGGTTAGAATGGTCATAAGATAGGGTTCAACTCCTACAATGTGTAGGAGCATTCTCTCCTTCCAAGATCCGAAATCATGTGAATCGAATCTTGGTGGGATGGAGACATACCCAAAATCTCTGGTATTTACCAGAGAAGGAACAGAAGACATAATAAAGAGAAAAGTAAAATAGACAGAAGTTTAAAGAAAAGTTTTTAGAAGCAGAAAATTAAAGTACAGAAAGAAAGAAAGATAATCTTGCAAACTTTTACTCAGATCAGATTCGGTGTGTCGAACCACCGCTCTGATACCAACTGAAAGTCCCAAGTTTGCAACGATTATGTAATTTAAACAACTGATGTAAATTACCCTAAGAAAGCAAGATAAGAAAGTAGACACGTTTAATCATAAGTAATATTAATTAAACGGTGAATACATGGTTGGTTTACAAAGAAAGAAGAAAGGAAATATTGTTAAGTTTTTGCACACACGAAAAACTTAACAATGAAACAATTCTACAATCAGAGAAAAACACACTAAGTGACTATTGTAGAATTACCAACACCATTGCGGCTAGGTCAAGTGATGTCTTATATAGGAGAGAAGAGACATCACATGACAGCCCAATAGATGTTGACACATGAAGGTTGTCAACTATCTATTGGTGGATGTTTCAGATCTGCAGAGTTCTCTTTTCTTCATCTTGTTTCTTTCCCAAAACGGCATGAAAGAGAAACTCCTTAGTACCAAAACGGTACAAGGTCACATGGCTCCATATTGATCTTGCAACACGTGTCATTGGGACCAGTCTTCTTATCTTTATCTTCCCGCCCATATTTGACTTACAAAGCATGGCGGTGAGTCATTGAACTTATCCTTTTAACTCGAAGATAATACTGGTCGCTGAAGACTCGCTGATGAAACCTCTCGCTGAGGCTGTCAGCGACTACTTGACTCAGCAAGTAATCTTCAGCGAATCCATGACTCAACAGGAGCCTCATGAGCCTTCTTAACCTTGTGTACCTTCGCTTGGCCGGATTCTGAGTGGACGGTTCCAACTCCTGTCGGCGTCAAGTGTTTAACCATAGAGTGGATGGTGGAGGCGATCATCTCCAGCCGGCGCATTGCTAGTCTTCAAAGCAGTATGTTATATGGAGAGGTAGATCTGACCACTATAAAATCTAGTGTTCCTGTTCTGACATGGGGTGGTTCGCCAATGGTTACATCCAGATCTATCTCCCCCAGCGGGCTAACTCTTTCTCCGGCGAATCCTATTAACGGGGTTCGCGGAGGGCTTAGACGAGATTTTATTCCCTTCGGGAGCTGTAAGAAGCAGTGTTCGCAGATGATGTCACATTCGCTTCCTCCGTCTACATAGACCCTGTAAACCTTCGTGTTAAATATTGATATTTGTATCACGATTGGGTTTTCTGATGGAGGTATCTTCAGCACCGGGAAGTGGAAAGCCAACGGTGTCCATTGTGAGGGTTCCTTTCTCTTGTTGGATGTTTCTTCATTCGAACGCCCAGATCTGTGATGTGATTCATCTGTCATGGCTATGCTTTCGTTTCGGAAATCAAGGTCGTGGTAATTTGGTGGGTTTTCTTTTGTTTTAAGGTCACACAGATGGCGCCAAATGATTGTACACCGAATCGCGTGCCCTATGAATTGGATTAGGGATGAAAAAGGTATATGTTAGAAGGGACCCTTAAGAGTTCTTAGGGTTTGTTGGCGATTCCCCGAAGGTAGGAACAATGTTCCTTTACGCCAATGAAGGGGTACATCGTCAACTTGTTTTACAATACCCAATTCCTAAATAAATAAGTTATTTTATATCAGCTCAGGTGATCATTTACGAATAAAAGTGTTGACTCTTCACACCTTATGTGCACACCACTTCAGGAGTTAAGCTAATAATTAGTGGAACAAAATCATATACACATCGATCACAAGTCAACCGAAAACATCTTTCCTCAATAATATAAAAAAACAAATCCAATTTTTTCTATTTCCAAAAATAACTTAAAATCCAATTTTTTCTTTTGCATAAGTTTATGAATATATGTTTATTTGAGATACATCATACTGTATATTCATGAATCTTAAATCAATCATTTGTTTTATATTATCATAAACTATAGAATTTTACAGTAACTATTAATTACTTTTCATATACATTATTAGTCACCCTCATGCATCAAATGAATTTAATCTAGTATCGCTAATATATCCCTATTCGTTATATATGTCGTCTTTCTCAATTAGCCGAATTGCCCTCTTTTTATTCCAAATAAAAGTCTATCATATCTCAAGTTGAAATACTGAAATATATTACTTTCTCCGAAAGAACGGATGTAAGGCTACGGTATTGAATATTTAGGTTGATTTTTCCAATCAGTTAATTTGTCATATATAAGATTGTCATCAAAGACTTGCATTTTTCTATGTCTCCCCTTGCTTTGATTAGGAATAGAAAAAAAAGGCAATTCGGCTGATTGAGAAAGACGATATATAGAAAAAGATGATAGAATTACAAACTAAATACAAATAAAAACTTACAAATATATATTTATTTCAACAATCAAATCAAGTTGAGAAATGCTAGGTTGACAAACAATTTACAAACAAAAGTTTACAAACAAATCTTCAACTAATCAAATCAAGTCATTTTTTCTCTTTCTTCTTTCTCTCTCTTTGTTGATTGGTCCACACCACATGTCACATGTGTTTGTATTCATTTGTTTGTAAATTGTTTGTAGATCTAGTATCCCTCAATCAAGTTGTTTATTTCACATTTTTCTTTCTTTTTATTTATTGGTCCATGTCACACATATTTGTAAACTTTTGTTTGTATAATATTTGTAACTCTAGCATTTTTCATAAACTTTCTTGTCTAATATTCAATGGAAGGGAGTTGATTTTCTTAAAGTCTCATAAAATCAATAGATGGTTTCACAAGGACCTTCTTTCATTATACATTCTTAATTAAATAAAGAGTAAATTACTTTTATCGTCGCTGAAGTTGATACGTTTTTCACTTTTGATCACTTAAGTGAAAAAATATCAATTTTTACCTTAAACTTGACAAAAATCTGCAATTGAAGTCCTTTTGTCAGACGGTGTTAAGCTATAGCCGTTAACGTCCGCACGTACAAAACACGTGAGGGCATTAATGTCTTTTCCCCTTTACACTCGAGGTACTGAAAGTGCAAAATGTGACATGTTCAGGGACAAAAATTTCAAATTACTTTATTTATTATCATCATCTTCATTTCAACAAAATCCAACCGACGATTATTATTCCGGTCATTTTTTCCGGCTAATTTTCGGACACGTCTTCGGCAACAATAAATTTAAATATGTATTCTGTATGTATCTACATATTTATATAATAATGTTATATTTGTTTTGATTACAAAAAACACAAATTTATGCATACAAAATAAACCCATTAAACTTAAACAAAATTTATATACAAATAAAAAACAAACCCACAAGTCTTCATACAAAACCAATACAAAATATTTACAAACAAACTTTCAAACCAAAATTACATTAACTACAAACTATAATCACTTATCAAATACACAAATAAAACAATACAAAATAAAATTATACAAAATATACACTAAAAATATATTCAATACTAGACAATGGTTAAAAAAGTGATGGACGTGGTGGCTGGCTGCGGCGACGGTGTTGCTGATGATGGCGACCGGCTCCGACTGATGGTGGTGGCCGTGATGTATGTATGTGTGTGGGTGTTTGTATTTGAGATGTGTGTGTTTTTATATATAAGTTTATGAAAAATGCTAGAGTTACAAATATTATACAAACAAAAGTTTACAAATATGTGTGACATGGACCAATAAATAAAAAGAAAGAAAAATGTGAAATAAACAACTTGATTGATTTTGAAATATTATATATATATATATAATATATATATATATATATATATATATATATATATATAGAGAGAGAGAGAGAGAGAGAGAGAGAGTTTCCTTATTTTGAGAACCATTTTTTTTAAGAACCATGAGAACTCTTAAATTATATATTTGTTCACATGTTTTTTTTATTCATTCACATGTGAAATGATATAAAAATATATGTTGTAGAAGAAACTTTTTCAAGAAACCTTCAAATTAGCCTTTTATGAACTTGTGAATGAATTTGTTCACGTTTTATGTTCACATGTGACAAACGGCTATATATAAGGTTTCGGAAAAAAATTTCTTCTACAACATATGTGAATGAACAAAAAAAACATGTGTTCCAATATGAAATTTAAGAGTTCTCACGGTTCTTACAAAAAAATGGGTTCTCAAAATAAGAGTCCCCTATATATATATATATATATATATTTGATTCTAATGTTTTTTTGAATCTCATCTTCCCAATTATAAATCGTCATTCTCAATTAGTGGATTTGGATTATTTGTTTTAACTAATCAAAGCCAGGGGAGACTTGGAAAATGCAAGTCTTTGATGCTAATCTTATATATGAGAAATTGATTGATTTGAAAAATCGACCTAAATATTCAATACCGTAGCCTTACATCCGTTCTTTTGGAGAAAGTAGTATATTTTTTGATTATGCTATATTTCGGCAATAACAATTTACAATGCATTACTTTGTTTATATCATTTCTGGAAGATTTGAAATTACAATTTTACTTTGCCAAAAATAACCAAATAGTAACATCTTATTGTTGACATGTAATTGTTTGAACACACAAAACTTGCAAACTTAAAACAAATCATCAATAACAATTACATAGAGCATGCAAATACCCGCAAATTCAATCAATCGCTACATTGCTTGTTTACAGCATAATAGCTTAGGTAACAAAACTTTTCGAGTCAACGATGATGACATGGTGCTGTTGGAAGAGCAAAACACTTGAAAACCACCATCCAACCATTGATGAGAGCCTTGAGATGGAAGCTGTCACTGAAAGTAAAACATCACATTTTGAATTCATGGTGAAAAAGCCTCAAACCACATGTTTCTTTACTGGCCCATTCGATCGTGCATCCATACTTCAATTTATTGAAAACAATGTAACTGCACTAATGGTCAACTATGCTCACAACAATTAACGAATATATCGATTGAATTACATTAGCCTTTTTAGTAGCTAACTGTTACGATACAAACATGGCTCAAGTTACTATTTAGTTTTGTTTCAATATTTAATAATTACTACTTATTAGTATTAAGTGTACTTAATTTTTTTACTACCACGTTTTAATTTGAAATATTCAATTGTGTATATTAGAAGATATGAATGGGATCAGCTCAACATCATTTCCCGAATTACCAAGATTGCAACATTAAAACCGAATCTCCAAGATTAGCACAACCAAGCATTTATAGCCCATCATCAGCTCGGAATGACTCACCATTCCATTTTTAAGTTTTCATAATTCATGTATAAATAGGCGCTTATTTCTCATACTAAATCATCACAAACAATTCAATACAATTTATATTATCAATTCCTTTGTTTAACATGGTATCAGAGCCAACGGTTCTGAGATCATCATCTACCCTTTGAAACCACCAATCACACCACCAGAAAACCTAAGCCACCATGGGAGAGACACCCGACGGCTCTGGTTCTGACTTGGCTATACGATTAGCCAATCTTTTACCAAATAATGCCAATCAAAACCCACAAATCCCAAAACTTTCAGATAATATTCAGATTAATCTGAAACTAAATAGCCAAAACTATGCCTTATTGACTCGGATGATCCGAGTTGCCATTGGAGGCAGATCAAAGAACCTACTCAATCACTTAACCGAACCACCACCTCAAAATATGAAACATGCGAACAAGATGACTTGATAGTGTTCTAGTGGCATCCAGATGATTGAACCGAATTTGGCCGGAAATCTTACAGAATTTGCCACATCCAAGCAACTTTGGGATTCCTTGGCAACCACCTATAGCAGCGGCAAGGACAAACTGCAAGCATTCAATCTCCAAGTCAAAGCCAACGATCTCAAACAACATGAAAAATCTCTTGAAGATTTTTGGATTTCTCTCCAAGACGTATGGGGAGAAATCGACCAAAACGACCCGAATCCCATGAAGTGCGAGAAAGATATTGAAATATATGCCAAATATTGGTCCGAACAGAAATCGTTTCATTCTCTGAACTAATTAGACCGTAGATTCGAACCCATAAAAAGGGAAATTTTTCAGATCGACCCGTTACCAACCGCAGAGGTTGCATACGCCATTGTCCGCAAAGAAGCCGCTCACCAGGTTATTTTGGGAGCAACTAGTGATGGGGTTCAGGGCATAGCTGCAGGGCTCACCGCCGGTGAAACAGAGGGAACCGGACTAGCCGCAAAAGGGTACCGGGGAAATGAAGGGAAAAAACCAATATCCAAAGAAGACAAATCCCATCTCACTTGTGATGAATGTCACATGACTGGACACGCAACGCCACAATTTTTTCGGTTTTTTGGGTATCCGGATTGGTGGGTCGGCAACAAGAAAAGCCCCTAAATCTGGGGTAAGAGCATCTTCTTCCGCCAATACCAACCATTCCACCACCAAAGGGAGCAATGATCGACGAACAGATGGAGGTTTTGGGGGAATGGCGGCTGCGGTCGGAAAAGAAAAGGAGTAGGAGTGATGCGTGTGATTTATCAAAGTTTTAAAATTTATAATTCAAGGAATCACTAAGTCTAGATTATCACACAACTGGGCAGTGTACCTGTCTAGTAATAGTATAGTCTAGGTAAGTCCAGGTTCGTTCGCAGGGACTGACTTAAGGAATTTAAAACAATTAAAATGAAACTAAAGTTGGGGGTTCCTAGTCTTCTAAAATGCAAAATAAAATAAAGACATAATTCTAGTAATACCGCAAGGTTGCAACCGCTTGGTCTAGCGAGAAACCTGTGATCATTACTGCTAAAACAAGACAATATATTAAAACTGACATTCGTTTGGTTTCAGTTGACATGCAGAAAGTGTTATGATTGAGATTGTTGAACGACTCTTTTCACATTTAGATTCTCGTTAGATTCACTAAATTATTTAGTCTGACTGCCTTTCGACTGGTCAAACCCTTCAATGAGTTCCTGTTAAGGTCGCTCACTGAGCTTTAAAAACTGAGCTTGTAACTATGACTGAAATCTTCTATGTAAGTCTAGGTCCTAATTAAATTCTCAAGACACTGATTATCCTAGTCACCTGGATCCGGTTTCCGTTCGCCAGATCAACTAAGATAACCTTATAAAACACATACTCGTTTGAGTCAATTATTAATTTCCCATCAAATGTCCATTTATAGATCAAATGACTACATTAATTATAGACCGATTAACGCTTCACAAACAAATTAAATGACTCTAAGGATGCCGGACCAGATCATCCCAAACAAATCAGTAAAATAAGTTTGTATATGAAAACCAATAACACAATCAGACTCAAATAAATATGGATCTGCGATTTAGCATAGAAACAGTTCAACAATCAACCATAAACAACAATCAATTCATGTTTACATCATCCAAACGAATGTCTAAGAACTTAGCTACTCATTAAGTGAGTATCCATTTTCAAAATTTACGAAATAAAATAACATAAGATCTAGAGAAAACTGAAAAGAGATGGAAGAATTGAAACCGTGTGATATTAAATCACTAGGTTGGATTCCTTGATGATTGATGATGTTAGATCTGCTTTGGAGTGCTCAAGGAACGATTTTCGACCTCTTGGATGCTACTTTCGACCTGTATGCGTCCGTCCCTTTTTGGAGGGTTTATAAATGGGTATTTATAAGTTACACGAAAAACCCTAATCTATCGACCTACTCCCAGCGGTGCTGACTGTCTCCCCAGCGGAGCTGGTGTCATCCTGTAGTGTTTCCAGCGGCGCTGGCGGCTCCGCAATGTCCAGATTTTCCTGTTTCCGCTCCAAATCTTCACATCTAACTCGTCCAAACTCCATACTTCACTTCCTTTACTTGGTTCCACTACAACTAGATGTAATGTCCATCATTGGACCTGTTAACAAACCTAGTGCAATTAAGTACCAAAAAGTTCATGCTAACGGTTCATTTCTACCTAAAATACGTGTCAAACGAATGGGAAAAAGTCACAAATAAATCACTTATCAAGGAGTTTTCGGTCAAAGGTAAAGGGGAAAGTGGAGTAAATACAAAATCCCCAAAATTTCTCCATTGATATATTACCAAAAATAGGGTTATTCCCTATAAATATAGAACCGGCCAAAATAAGGATTTTTCCTTTAACCCTAATGTTTTTTGGGACAACCCATTTAAACACCAAATTTATTGTAAAAGCCCAAACCAATTTGCTAGATCCTATAAAGGCCCATCAAATCTAAATGGATCCACTTACATGGCCCAAACCCATTTTAAAAATCCAAATGAGCCATGGATATTTGATTGTGGGGCTACCGATACAATGACATATGACTTGTCGGATTTTAAAGTCATAACAAAACCCACCAAAACCCACATTCAAGCTGTAAACGGGGAAAAGATGAATATCAAATCTGGAGGAACACTTAAAATTTCTCCACGCATTAAACTTCCCAACAGTCTTTATGTTCCATCTCTATCTCACAAAGTTTTGTCTTTCAGTCATGTCACAAAAGAGCTCAATTGTTCTGTACTCATGCACCCCACCTTTTGCATTTTGCAGGATATCAGGACGGGTCGGATTATTGGGCGTGGCACTGAAAGGCATGGATTGTACTATGTTGCTAAAGTTACCCAGGATGGTACTGTGATGTTAGCTCATTGAACAACAGAAAGGGAATCTTGGTTATGGCATAGGAGACTGGGACACCCATCTGCTAGTTATTTACATATCTTATTTTCTGAACTTTTTCCTTTGAATAAATCTATTACTTGTGAAACATGTATGTTAGCCAAAAGTTGAGGTGTTTAATGTCTTTACAACGTTTTATGCCATGATTCAGACCCAATTCAAACAAAATATACAAATTGTTCGTTCTGACAATGGTGGGGAATATGTTAATCACCAAATGAAAGATTTCTTTCAATCTAAAGGAATAATTCACCAAACCTCATGCCCAAATACTCCAGAACAAAACGGTGTTGCAGAACGCAAGAATCGTATTCTTTTGGAAATCAACCGTGCACTTATAATTGAATCTCATGTTCCAAAGTCGTTTTGGCCTGAAACTGTAGCCACTGCCTCTTATCTACTTAACCGACTTCCAACCAAATTTCTTAAACTTAAAACCCCCATTGAAACCCTCAAAAAATACACCAAAATCCCTCTTATTCTCACCGTTCAACCCAAAGTTTTTGGATGTACATTTTTTGTCCATATACCCAAATTTTATCGTGATAAACTTGACCCTTGTGCCGAAAAATGTGTTTTTGTGGGGTACGGAGTCAATCAGAATGGGTATAGGTGTTATAAACCAAAAACCCGCCGCATGTTCACCACAATGAACTGTGATTTCCTAGAAACAAAATATTACTACCAACACAGTAGTCAGAGGGAGGGTGAATGTGACACACTGAGTTGGTTGAGAAGTGTTACAGTTACAGGAGATGATACGGTCGTACAAGGAAATAGTCCAGTTCACAGTACCATCCCAAATCCTGATCCTACCAGTGCCACTGAAGATATATCCCCCAATCTGACATCCGAGGTATGTGATTCTCAACCCAATGAGCCTCATGATGAGTTTATTAGAACTTCAAATGATGTCACAGAATCAGATCATGAACATGAAGAAAAAATAGTAGAACCAGTCAAATATGTTCTTCCAGCCAGAGCAAATAGGAGACTTTTGGCAAAGCGTTATTCTCTAAAAAAAAGCATCCAAAGGCTCTAAATACCCCATGACTATTGTAGTTGTTGGAAACTTATCTAAAGAGACAAAAGCATTTAATGCAAGTCTGTACTCAAAGAGAATTCCATCGAATGTTGAACAAGCCTTGGAATCAAAAGAATGGAAGGATGCTCTGGATGTTGAGATGGATGCTTTCATCAAGAACGATACATGGGATACCTATGTTCTACCACAAGGAAAAAAACTTGTGGGGTGTAGGTGGATTTTTTCAGTAAAATACAAACTAGATGGTGAAATTGAAAGATATAAAGCCCGTCTTGTTGCCAAAGGTTACACTCAGACATATGAGATTGATTACTCTGAAACATTTTTGCCTGTCGCAAAGATTGATACCATAAGGGTGTTATTTCAGTAGCTACAAATCAAGGTTGGCCGCTTTACCAGTTTGATTTGAAGAATGCCTTCCTACATGAAGAATTAAAGGAAGAAGTATATATGCAGGCACCTCCAGGTTTTTCCCATAATTTCAAAACAGGAGAGGTTTGTTGACTGAAAAAGTCTCTATATGGTTTAAAACTGTAACATCTGTGATTTTGACCCATTGACTAATCTTACGATTTTGACTAAAGATTTTTAGTTGGTGATGGTGGTTTTTGTTTAGTGTTTAAATTTATAAAAATGTTGTACAAGTAATTATCTCAAACTAACCACACGATTACGGGCAGGGACCCGATCAGATGTAGTATAGTAAGTGATAAGCACAGGATCGTTCGCAGGGACGCTTGCACTACCTAATTTAATAATATGTGTAATTCTAGCGGTTGGGGGTTGTCACGATTTCCTATTAAACTAATAAAAACTGAAAAGTAAATAGAAGCTGCAACCGCTTATTCAGCGAGAGGCTTAGTCTGAAAAAAATTTGAAAAAACAAATAACAGTAATAAAATTAAAATACTTGTTTGGCATCTCAAATCTCATGATACGGCCAGATATCATTCTACCTACTTGCTAGACTGTTGGAAACTTAATCACGGCTCAGATTCTCGTTAGATTCACTTTGCCTAAGTAGCTAGTGTTGTTCCTGGACTCACACTACTCTTTAAACAAATTCTCGTTAGATTCATTGTTTAAGCTTTAATCACCTAAGTTTGTGTTACTAATTCATCTTTTAGTATACCCGGCTCTTAAGCCAAGACTAGATATTAATTCCCTCTGGTGACCACAGTGCACGTTTCCATGTCACTGGATCGTGTCTGACATTGTTAAGCATCATGTTCAATTTGTCCTAATTAATATGGTTCTAGATCCCTCAGTTATAAGTGAATCACCTTTTACATCTAGTTATAGACCGACTAGTGTTTTCCATCTTTATGTATTAATCCTAGTGTATGATTATAGACCGATCATTAGAATTAAATCAATACATGCAGATATAGAACCGATAATAATATGAAGAACTAGTAAAACATAGATCTACGATAAACAGTAAAACTCACTCCAACAGATCTAACAAATAAAGTAAAATAAATAAACGTATACATGATCACATCGATCCAAACAAGTATTCAGCCTATTAGCCTACCATTATTAATGTAACATCTCGAACTTTCTAGTTAACGGTTGACTTTAGTCGTTAAGTCAAAATTTCGTGTCTGTTAAGTCTTTAGATGATTTAATGCGTTTATATGTTTAATATGCTTTTAATGCAAGGCTTTAATGCAATAATGATTTATGTGTATAAGTGTTTAAAGGTATATTTTAATGCCTTTAGAGGTGCTTAAAGTGTTTAATGTGTTGTAAGTATTCCCAATAGGAGTTTTGAGCTAAATATGAGCTCTATGGAAGTTCAGGGACTAGTTTTGACATAGGTGGAAACCTAAAAACGGGATTAAGGGTTTTGTATCAGCTCATTTGCCCCTAATTGCAGAAAATTAATCCTCTCTTTGAACCCTAAACCACCCCCTAGCCTATATCAATCCTCTATTCGATTTTCTATCGATTTCGGGTCCATTAGGAGCAATTAATCACTTGTATATCGATCCGGTAATCATCTTCAAGGTAAGGATTGTATTCTCCACTGATTTTAGGTCATTCCTAAGTGTTCATCTCGTTCATACTTGATCTTGATTGGGTATTTGTGTTTCGTTGCTAGAATCGTTGATTTCGGGTTACGTGGTAACCGTTATTGCAATTAGTTGGTGTGTTGGGGTTTCCGGAAGGTATGATCTTGTTGTTACTGATATTTTTATGATTCAATGGAGTCAAGATGAGTGTCATATCAGATCTGTACCATAGGGTGTGTTAATTGATTGAAAATCGTTTGTTTATGTTGTTTCGGCGACCTAAAATGTCAATTATTGTCTTGCAAATAAATCAAGGGGTAATTGATAACTTCATAATGTTAATTGAAGCATATTTTGGTGTATATGAACTGTATATATCGTGGTCATTTGTCATGGATGTTTGATGATCGAAATTGCTTTCAAAACGATAAGGATTTCAAGGCCTGAAACTGTTGTCATATTGAAAAAATCATAACTTTTTGATATGAAAGAGATAAGAGATGAATTTTATATTTTTGAAAATTTATATGTGTCCTATTGAATTGATATGAATAAAGTTTCTGGTGATTTTGCACATAGATAGCCGAAAAGTGTCAATTTCCAAAAGTGGTCGAATTTCGGACGATTTCTGCAGATCTATCTTGTAAATGTCATAAGTTATTCATTATATAACTTCAAGAGTAAAACTTTATATTTATGGAAAGGTCTTTGAATTCCCAACATTTCATAAGAACAAAGTTTTGACTCATTTGGTCGTCTAGAGGTCGAAAAGTCGCCTGCAATTGAAGAGTGTGATTCTGAAAATTGAACTCGACGAGACCACTAGTGGGCTCGATGAGATCGTGGTCAGGTCTCACTTTTGATGCATTCTAGAGCTGGAGATCGGCGAGACCACCCCTGGGCTCGGCGAGATCAGCTGGCAAAAAGGTTCTAAGCGCGTTTAAGTGTCAAGTTGACTTATATATCCATCGTTTTTGTACCATAGGTTATCGGGAACACTTGTCAAGCACGGTAAACACATTTGTGACTGTTGAGTACTCCGTCGAGGTAAGATACACTACTTTGACACGCTGAGGGTTCAACAAAAACATGGTTTTCATATAATAACTTCCCAAATGATATCTTGATTGCTTATGGGTATTCGGGGTTACACGAGAGGTGATATGGGCTATGTAAATGACTATTGAGGCCTGAAATGCAGTCCCTATGATATGAAATGTAATGATATGCTATGAAATGTTATGCAATGATATGAGATGTAATGATATGCTATGAAATGCTATGTAATGTCTTGAGATAAATTGAGATGTGATTATATGTTGATGATATGTGAAATGTGCATGGATGTATGGCTTGTTCATCTAGTTCACTAGACTTATTAAGTTGCCATGACACGTGCACGTTTAAGGGCCCAAACATTAAAGATGAATATGTGATAATGTTTAGGTAATGTGGACACCTAAACTATATGTGATGTGAAATCGAGCTCGTAAATGATGTGAGAAGTGTTAAGCTTAACCCGTACGTGCCTTTGCCAGGGTAGTACGTTGATGTGGTTGCTTGGGTGGCTCCTTGCAACATAATTACGTGGTATGAGTATCTCCGGGTGGCGTGATTACCCACCAATGTCTTTGAACATACAGACTACTCCTGGATTGGCTTGTCATTCCTTAACGACATTGATGGACCGCCGTAAGGCTTATCCATCCAGTCAGGTGTGAGGTTCCCTGTTACACACAAACTTACACCTTATATGTGATGAGTGACTTATGTCACGCCTAAGGTAAGTGACTTATGTCACACTATACGACGATGCTTATATGTTATATGTGAAGTAAAAGATGACTAGGAACATCTAGGGTGATTCAACCGATTATGATGATGTTTGATGCGATGATATGTTATGGATGATGTGATGAATTGATGTGATATGTGCCTTAACGATTTAATAAGTCTTTTATATAATGTTTAACCGGACAAATGTTTTATTAATGATGTGTTATCTTACTTAGCTAATTCGTAATGTGTTGTGCCCTCAGGTCCAACATTAGTGAGCAGGTAGATGTGAGAAGATGTGAGGCATGGGTAGATGATCTTGAAGCTGGTTGTAGTTTACCCATAGTGGCTGCTCGCATTAGACATTGATTTATGATTAGACATTTATGATTTGCCATTACTATTTTGTCGATTGTTTAATGTTGGGCAACCGATGGATTTACATTTAAAACCTATTTTGATGACATTGCTGGTAACACCTATGAATAAATGAACCAAACAGATTCTTTTGGTTTGGTCTTTCAAGTTTACTTCCGCTTTCTTTTGACGCCGTTAGGCGAAAATATTTGGAAATCCATATTTTTAAACGACGGGTGTTACAAGTTGGTATCAGAGAAATGGTTTAAGTGAACCAATGACTATAAGACCATAGGATTTGGACTTAACCCGTAAGATCAGACATGCTAGGCTTAAGTAGTTGAGCTTTAGCCTTAAGATGAGATGTTTTTAGGACCGGTTGGGATGAGTGAGAGTGTAGGATTAAGGCTATATGATGATTGATTAATGATATGTTAATATGTTTTTAGACTTTATTCTTCCGTTTCTCGCTCCTCCGTCACCAAATTATTCTATTTCTACGATAGATAGTCCCCGAGGTGATGTGCTATTTCCCTAACTGAATTTGATAAATGTGCACTGTAATTTATGTGTGAAGTGGTTGAAATGAAAGGAAATTTGTTGGATTAGGTGAAATGGTGTCCCGTCAATGGTGTCCAACCCACGAGGTTAGTGACAAGGATCGCAACAGAAATGAGATGTTGTATGGATGATAAGGATTATGTGAATGGAATTGGTGAAAGAAAGTGATATACAAATGTGGTAATTAACATGCATGTGAAGTGATATAATTACAATTATGGTCCGGAGCATAATTGCAAGCGTATCACGACGCGAGCATGTTGTTATGACCGTACTTGTGTTGACCGGAGTACAAAGTAACGAAGTTGGTAAGATTTCTATGAAGTGTTGTATTATGTTGTTGAGCCCACGGGCTTAAAGGACATGGACTTGAAGTGTGACGAGTAGAGTTGATGCTGGATACTTGAAGGGTTATAAGTAGGTGATGCATAGAAGGGTTACCGGGCACACGTATGGAAGGATATAGTTACAATTCCGGTCGCGAACGTAATTGTAAATGTATCACGACATGTGTGTGTTTGTGAGACTGTGTCTGTGTTGATCCGAATGAAGTGAAGATGAGAATGATGGAATCACTGGATGATAGCATATTTAACCACGTGAAGAGTCGTCATATATCTATGGATTTAAGAATGATGAAGTTGAAGTAAGTAAAGAAGTTAACACTAAAGTCGATTGAACCCTTAACCATGAAACTCTTCCATTCTATGAACATCATGTTATGATGTGAGACTACATTCGAGCTGCGAAGTGTTAAAGTTGTGCTTGGGATTAAGGTTTGGGGTTTGAAAGGAATTCACTTAAAGGATTAAAACATAGGGTACTTGGTTGAAATGGATGATATGTGGCGCACCAAAAGGGGGTGCGGCGCACATCTGCCCAGTCTTGGAATTGGGTCTTCTGAAGGAAGCCCGATATGCGGCGCATGGATCTTCCATGCGCGCATATTTTGTGTTGCACAAACGCTTGGTATATTCTGTGACAAAGATAGGTGAAATATGCGGAGCATACTTCTTTCATGCGGTGCATATGTGCCAGTTTTGAAATATGCGTCGCATACACCATCCATGCGGTGCATATTTTGGTCTGTTTTAGATTTACGACTCGTTTAGTTTTGATTTCATTACGGGACGATATGTGACGATTGGGACGAGTATCTACAGGGGGAGATTCTTCCTTATATTGCATGAATGTAAAGGTGATGTGGATATCTTATATCTGTACAAAATTTTATGTGTGACTGCTTCTCAAGATAAAAGAGTTTTCCCTTAAGAAAAGTTAAGACGTTGGATGCTGCAGTTATTTATAGTTTCTTAAAGCAGAAGAAGTAAAAGTTTTATGAGCATCTGATTCTGAATTGATCATGTTTCTCACCTTTGTGATTTACTTATGTGAGGCAAAGATTATATTTCTAAAGTCGAGATCACCCGTAGTTTTGAGACGCTCTAATAATGTCCCCGGCTTCCTTGCGATCGTAGGGTCTAGCCTTCAAGTGATGTGTGTCTAGTGCTACTTTCATGCAAACGCACCTTCCGTTTTGTTCTCCATTATAGGAAGAAGTTAATGTTTTTGATTGTGGGATGTATTTCTTTTATAAGATAGATTTACGATGTTGCTACCATTTGTTGATGATGAAAGTCCTGATAAAGTTATTCTTACACTCATTATGACCCTATTGAGTTTCTCGAAATACCGTCATGATAACGAAAGTCCTTGTTGTGTATGAATTTAAGGAACCAAGTCTAAAGTTTTCTCTAGATCGTTTAGTCATTACGTTTTAACAATGAAAATCTTGCCTATTCTAAGTATGATGAAGAACTTTATGTTTGCGTAAAGAGCGTTATTACGATTTTCAACTCGAAGAGGCTTAGTTTTAAATTCGTCAAAAGTGAGTAAAAGTTAAGGGAGCAGCTGACGCTTAATGTTGAAAGGAACAAAGTTCTAGTTATTAGCTAAGTCCGTGGTTGCGAGGTTATGGTGAGTGCTTGACTACGGCAAATCAGCTCGAGGTAATGTTCATTGGGACAAAGAATGTAGTAGAACTAGAGCATAGTCAGTAGAGCCGAGATAAACCATCATGAGGTAATAAGTTAAAAGTAAGATTTCGGTATCCGAGAACAAAATGACCAAAAGTTGTACTTAAGGAGGCTTATGAACCGTGGTGACATGCTTTTTTGGATGCCGCCTGAAATGTGATACGACCTATTATGATACGAGGTGTAGTAAATCTTATATGCCGACGTGTGATTGGGTTAAAAGCCAAGATTAGACACCGAAAGTTTTGTTACAAAATAATTATTTACTGATCCTTTAACGGAAGTGAGGAGTCACGTTATCATGGACTAAGTAACAAAGATGCTTAGGAAGCGAAAGGTAGTGACACGATAAGAGCTTTTGTAGGCAGGATGACCAAGAATGCTTATTTCTTGTTGAACTATTAGACCGTTTCATTGGATAAGATAGAAAAGATGTACGTTAAAGAAGTTCTCTTGAAGTGTGAAGGTTATTTGTTGAATGTTTCGAATCGAGACGACCGTTATGTAAATAATTTTTTAAAGATGTTTCGGCGAAGTATGAAGGAAATGGTGTACTCAAGGGATGCCTATCACTCCTAGAATGATGGGAAAGCGAAAGAATGATTTAGAAACTTGGGAAAAACATATGATTATGCGATGGTGCATTGAGATTTTCACTTACTATTGTGGAGTTCACCTATAATGACAATTATGATGTAGGCGTTAGGTGTCATTTCATGATACGGGTGTGAGGTTCCCTGTTACACACAAACTTACACCTTATATGTGATGAGTGACTTATGTCACGCCTAAGGTAAGTGACTTATGTCACACTATACGACGATGCTTATATGTTATATGTGAAGTAAAAGATGACTAGGAACATCTAGGGTGATTCAACCGATTATGATGATGTTTGATGCGATGATATGTTATGGATGATGTGATGAATTGATGTGATATGTGCCTTAACGATTTAATAAGTCTTTTATATAATGTTTAACCGGACAAATGTTTTATTAATGATGTGTTATCTTACTTAGCTAATTCGTAATGTGTTGTGCCCTCAGGTCCAACATTAGTGAGCAGGTAGATGTGAGAAGATGTGAGGCATGGGTAGATGATCTTGAAGCTGGTTGTAGTTTACCCATAGTGGCTGCTCGCATTAGACATTGATTTATGATTAGACATTTATGATTTGCCTTTACTATGTTGTCGATTGTTTAATGTTGGGCAACCGATGGATTTCCATTTAAAACCTATTTTGATGACATTGCTGGTAACACCTATGAATAAATGAACCAAACAGATTCTTTTGGTTTGGTCTTTCAAGTATACTTCCGCTTTCTTTTGACGCCGTTAGGCGAAATTTTTGGAAATCCATATTTTTAAACGACGGGTGTTACAAGTTGGTATCAGAGAAATGGTTTAAGTGAACCAATGACTATAAGACCATAAGATTTGGACTTAACCCGTAAGATCACACATGCTAGGCTTAAGTAGTTGAGCTTTAGCCTTAAGATGAGATGTTTTTAGGACCGGTTGGGATGAGTGAGAGTGTAGGATTAAGGCTATATGATGATTGATTAATGATATGTTAATATGTTTTTAGCCTTTATTCTTCCGTTTCACGCTCCTCTGTCACCAAATTATTCTATTTCTACGATAGATAGTCCCCGAGGTGATGTGCTATTTCCCTAACTGAATTTGATAAATGTGCACTGTAATTTATGTGTGAAGTGGTTGAAATGAAAGGAAATTTGTTGGATTATGTGAAATGGTGTCCCGTCAATGGTGTCCAACCCACGAGGTTAGTGACAAGGATCGCAACAGAAATGAGATGTTGTATGGATGATAAGGATTATGTGAATGGAATTGGTGAAAGAAAGTGATATACAAATGTGGTAATTAACATGCATGTGAAGTGATATAATTACAAATATGGTCCGGAGCATAAATGCAAGCGTATCACGACGCGAGCATGTTGTTATGACCGTACTTGTGTTGACCGGAGTACAAAGTAACGAAGTTGGTAAGATTTCTATGAAGTGTTGTATTATGTTGTTGAGCCCACGGGCTTAAAGGACATGGACTTGAAGTGTGACGAGTAGAGTTGATGCTGGATACTTGAAGGGTTATAAGTAGGTGATGCATAGAAGGGTTACCGGGCACACGTATGGAAGGATATAGTTACAATTCCGGTCGCGAACGTAATTGTAAATGTATTACGACATGTGTGTGTTTGTGAGACTGTGTCTGTGTTGATCCGAATGAAGTGAAGATGAGAATGATGGAATCACTAGATGATAGCATATTTAACCACGTGAAGAGTCGTCATATATCTATGGATTTAAGAATGATGAAGTTGAAGCAAGTAAAGAAGTTAATACTAAAGTCGATTGAATCCTTAACCATGAAACTCTTCCATTCTATGAACATCATGTTATGATGTGAGACTACATTCGAGCTGCGAAGTGTTAAAGTTGTGTTTGGGATTAAGGTTTGGGGTTTGAAAGGAATTCACTTAAAGGATTAAAACGTGGGGGTACTTGGTCGAACTGGATGATATGTGGTGCACCAAAAAGGGGGTGCGGCGCACATCTGCCCAGTCTTGGAATTGGGTCTTCTGAAGGAAGCCCGATATGCGGCGCATGGATCTTCCATGCGGCGCATATTTTGTGTTGCACAAACGCTTGGTATATTCTGTGACAAAGATAGGTGAAATATGCGGAGCATACTTCTTTCATGCGGCGCATATGTGCCAGTTTTGAAATATGCGTCGCATGCACCATCCATGCGCCACATATTTTGGTCTGTTTTGGATTTATGACTCGTTTAGTTTTGATTTCATTACGGGACGATATGTGACGATTGGGACGAGTATCTACAGGGGGAGATTCTTCCTTATATTGCATGAATGTAAAGGTGATGTGGATATCTTATATCTGTACAAAATTTTATGTGTGACTGCTTCTCAAGATAAAAGAGTTTCCCTTAAGAAAAGTTAAGACGTTGGATGCTGCAGTTATTTATAGTTTCTTAAAGCAGAAGAAGTAAAAGTTTTATGAGCATCTGATTCTGAATTGATCATGTTTCTCGCCTTTGTTATTCACTTATGTGAGGCAAATATTATATTTCTAAAGTCGAGATCACCCGTAGTTTTGATACGCGCTAATAATGTCCTCGGCTTCCTTGCTATCGTAGGGTCGAGCCTTCAAGTGATGTGTGTCTAGTGCTACTCTCATGCAAACGCACCTTCCATTTTGTTCTCCATTATAGGAAGAAGTTAATGTTTTCGATTGTGGGATGTATTTCTTTTATAAGATAGATTTACGATGTTGCTATCATTTGTTGATGATGAAAGTCCTGATAAAGTTATTCTTACACTCATTATGACCCTATTGAGTTTCTCGAAATACCTTCATGATAACGAAAGTCCTTGTAGTGTATGAATTTAAGGAACCAAGTCTAAAGTTTTCTCTAGATCGTTTAGTCATTACGTTTTAACAATGAAAATCTTGCCTATTCTAAGTATGATGAAGAACATTATGTTTGCGTAAAGAGCGTTATTACGATTTTCAACTCGAAGAGGTTTAGTTTTAAATTCGTCAAAAGTGAGTAAAAGTTAAGGGAGCAGCTGACGCTTAATGTTGAAAGGAACAAAGTTCTAGTTATTAGCTAAGTCCGTGGTTGCGAGGTTATGGTGAGTGCTTGACTACGGCAAATCAGCTCGAGGTAATGTTCATTGGGACAAAGAATGTAGTAGAACTAGAGCATAATCAGTAGAGCCGAGATAAACCATCATGAGGTAATATGTTAAAAGTAAGATTTCGGTATCCGAGAACAAAATGACCAAAAGTTGTACTTAAGGAGGCTTATGAACCGTGGTGACATGCTTTTTTGGATGCCGCCTGAAATGTGATACGACCTATTATGATACGAGGTGTAGTAAATCTTATATGCCGACGTGTGATTGGGTTAAAAGCCAAGATTAGACACCGAAAGTTTTGTTACAAAATAATTATTTACTGATCCTTTAACGAAAGTGAGGAGTCACGTTATCATGGACTAAGTAACAAAGATGCTTAGGAAGCGAAAGGTAGTGACACGATAAGAGCTTTTGTAGGCAGGATGACCAAGAATGCTTATTTCTTGTTGAACTGTTAGACCGTTTCATTGGATAAGATAGAAAAGATGTACGTTAAAGAAGTTCTCTTGAAGTGTGAAGGTTATTTGTTGAATGTTTCGAATTGAGACGACCGTTATGTAACTAATTTTTTAAAGATGTTTCGGCGAAGTATGAAGGAAATGGTGTACTCAAGGGATGCCTATCACTCTTAGATTGATGGGAAAGCGAAAGAATGATTTAGAAACTTGGGAAAAACATATGATTATGCGATGGTGCATTGAGATTTTCACTTACTATTGTGGAGTTCACCTATAATGACAATTATGATGTAGGCGTTGGGTGTCATTTCATGATACGGCATGGTATTGAAAGGAAAATTGTAGAGCCAAAGATCATGAAGATAACAGTTCATAAGGTTAGAATTGTTAAAGGAGTGTTTCAATTAGCTCAAAATCGCCCAAAACGTTTTGTGATGAGCAAAGAAAGCTTATTATGAACAAGGTGATTATTATGGTCTAGCCATAAGTCTCTATGGAGAGGTATGATTTGCATCGAAGATTATGGCATGTCCACTCTTTGTTCAATTGATTATGAATGGCGATGTGACGAGATAGTGAGTATAAGTAGCGGATGAACTTACTTTCCAAGTAGATCGTATCCATAGTATTTTTCACGAATACTACTTATGTAAGTCAAGGGACTTGTATGATTCCTTTCTTGGATTTGGAAAAATGAATTAAGGAAATGATATTGATAAAGTTTAGGATACAAATGAGTATCTATCTATGAGTGGCGGAAATGATTCTGAGGACAAAATCCTCTTAAGGGGAAGGTAATTCTAACATCCCGAACTTTCTAGTTAACGGTTGACTTTAGTCGTTAAGTCAAAATTTCGTGTCTGTTAAGTCTTTAGATGATTCAATGCGTTTATATGTTTAATATGCTTTTAATGCAAGGCTTTAATGCAATAATGATTGATGTGTATAAGTGTTTAAAGGTATATTTTAATGCCTTTAGAGGTGCTTAAAGTGTTTAATGTGTTGTAAGTATTCCCAATAGGAGTTTTGAGCTAAATATGAGCTCTATGGAAGTTCAGGGACTAGTTTTGACATAGGTGGAAACCTAAAAACGGGATTAAGGGTTTTGTATCAGCTCATTTGCCCCAAATTGCAGAAAATTAATCCTCTCTTTGAACCCTAAACCACCCCCTAGCCTATATCAATCCTCTATTCGATTTTCTATCAATTTCGGGTCCATTAGGAGCAATTAATCACTTGTATATCGATCCGGTAATCATCTTCAAGGTAAGGATTGTATTCTCCACTGATTTTAGGTCATTCCTAAGTGTTCATCTCATTCATACTTGATCTTGATCGGTTATTTGTGTTTCGTTGCTAGAATCATTGATTTCGGGTTACGTGGTAACCGTTATTGCAATTAGTTGGTGTGTTGGGGTTTCCAGAAGGTATGATCTTGTTGTTACTGATATTTTTATGATTCAATGGAGTCAAGATGAGTGTCATATCAGATCTGTACCATAGGGTGTGTTAATTGATTGAAAATCGTTTGTTTATGTTGTTTCGGCGACCTAAAATGTCAATTATTGTCTTGCAAATAAATCAAGGGGTAATTGATAACTTCATAATGTTAATTGAAGCATATTTTGGTGTATATGAACTGTATATATTGTGGTCATTTGTCATGGATGTTTGATGATCGAAATTGCTTTCAAAACGATAAGGATTTCAAGGCCTGAAACTGTTGTCATATTGCAAAAATCATATCGTTTTGATATGAAAAAGATAAGAGATGAATTTTATATTTTTGAAAATTTATATGTGTCCTCTTGAATTGATATGAATAAAGTTTCTGGTGATTTTGCCCATAGATAGCCGAAAAGTGTCGATTTCCAAAAATTTCGGACGATTTCTGCAGACCTATCTTGTAAACGTTATAAGTCATTCATTATATAACTTCAAGAGTAAAACTTTATATTTCTAGAAAGGTCTTTGAATTCCCTACATTTCATAAGAACTAAGTTTTGACTCATTTGGTCGTCTAGAGGTCAAAAAGTCGCCTGCAAGTGAAGGGTGTGATTCTGAAAATTGAACTCGACGAGACCACTAGTGGGCTCAACGAGATCGTGGTCAGGTCTCACTTTTGATGCATTCTGGAGCTTGAGATCGACGAGACCACCCCTGGGCTCGGCGAGATCAGCCGGCAGAAAGGTTCTAAGAGCGTTTAAATGTCAAGTTGACTTATTTGTCCATCCTTCTTGTACCATAGGTTATCGGGAACACTTGTCAAGCACGGTAAACACATTTGTGACTGTTGAGTACTCCGTCGAGGTAAGATACACTACTTTGACACGCTGAGGGTTCAACAAAAACATGATTTTCATATAATAACTTCCCAAATGATATCTTGATTGCTTATGGGTATTCGGGGTTACACGGGAGGTGATATGGGCTAGGCACATCTAGGGTGATTCAACCTATTATGATGATGTTTGATGCGATGATATGTTATGGATGATGTGATGAATTGATGTGATATGTGCCTTAACGATTTAATAAGACTTTTATATAATGTTTAAATGGACAAATGTTTTATTAATGATGTATTATCTTACTTAGCTAATTCGTTAGCTAACACTTGCTCTTTTAAAATGTGTTGTGAGAAGATGTGAGGCATGGGTAGATGATCTTGAAGCTGGTTGTAGTTTACCCATAGTGGCTGCTCGCATTAGACATTGATTTATGATTAGACATTTATGATTTGCCTTTACTATGTTGTCGATTGTTTAATGTTGGGCAACCAATGGATTTCCATTTAAAACCTATTTTGATGACATTGCTGGTAACACCTATGAATAAATGAACCAAACAGATTCTTTTGGTTTGGTCTTTCAAGTTTACTTCCGCTTTCTTTTGACGTCGTTAGGCGAAAGTTTTTGGAAATCCCTATTTTTAAACGACGGGTGTTACAATTAAAGGAATAACAAAGTGTGAAAAGATGAAAGACATTGTTTACCAACTGAAAGTAAATAAAAGAGATAGATCTAGGTAGAAGATGAAGACCGGAAGGTGTTAGAAGATCCAAAACCTCCTTGGAATCTGCAAAGTCGACCTAGGGTTTGTAAATAGCGGCTAGGGCTGCTGAATCGGCTATCTATTTGGGTTTTGAGGGTTTCTTCGACTTAAATAGAGGCGAAAGTCGGTTGCTGATCTGGGCCGCCCAGCGGCGCTGGAGATGGGCTCCAGCGGTGTTGGGCCTTGTTGCTGATGGGCCAACAACACTGGCATGGGTGGCAGCGGCGCTGGCAGCTCCTGCTGCTCTCCGATTTGCTTCGTTCGACTCCCGAATCACCTCCTTGTGTCTTGTAACTTCATAGGCCTCCATGTTAAGTTGCTTGATGCCATTTACCCTCACTCGCATCTTCCATGAACCTGCGTATATATCGAATCCATTAAGTACCAATAGTTCCGGAATATTAACTCATTTTAGACATTGAAATGTGGACTTTTGATAGGGGAATTTATCACAAAATGAACGCTCATCAGTTGGTGATATATTTGAGGACATTTTTGTGATTTAATTGTGTTCAATGCTCGAGTCGAGGTCAATTAACCGTTTTATTTGGTCATACGATGTTAGTCGGTATTTAAAAGGACCAGGAATGTGAAACGGATTATCCGTGGATCTGACCCGTGACCCATGACCCACCCAACTTACCTAACCCTGTCCTCTCTAACTTTCCCTTCCACCCATTCTTTTCCTTACTTGTATTTGGTTGTGTTAAAGTTTGGTAACCGAATTTAGCTTCTAAGGTTGTCAATTTTGAGGTCAAAACCCGTTTGTTGTTCTTCAAAAATCTGCTAATGATCTTCAGGAATTGGCGGATGATCCATGTTCATCACATCATCTGCTCCATCGTCCGCAAATCCCATGTCTTTCCTTAATGTTTTCGTTCAGTTACCTGTCAACTTTCAATGATCCAAAGCTTGTTTATTATTCTTATATCATCATTTTAAGGTCAACATAATTGATTAAACACATTTCTAAAACACTTTGATTTTCATGTCAAATTTTGGTGCTAAGTCATTGAACCATGTTTAACCAAAACTCTTCATTTGTCGTTTAAACGTTCTCGAATCACATCTAAAACACCTTTGGGGAAATTGTAGTATAGTGTAACTAGCGAGACCTTAACTTGTATTATGATGCATATATTATTAGGTTGTGGACATTTGGCGTTCGTTGGACATTCATAGCTTGATATTAACTTGTTGTGCTTGATCAAGGTGAGTTCCGTAATTCCCTACTCGTTTGAGATTCGGGCTTAAAAGTGTACAAGTATTGTTGTTGTTTTATTCATTGATTGTGCTTTTGTTTGTGGATATAGAATGTGATTTAGGATAGTGGTGCATACATGGAAGACGGTAATGCCTTCGAAGGGTTATAGATGTGGTGGGAAGGCTGTGGGTGACCCTATATATAAGCATCTATGACTCCTCGAAAGTAGAATCGTCCCGAAGTGTATGTACGTGATGAATGGTTGATTTGATGAGTTTAGGTACATTCCAAGTATTTGATATACTTGATATTTACTTTTATGTTGTTGGTACAATTGAGTTGATTGGATTGATTGATTGATTGAATGATTGATTGTGCATTTGTTATGGATATATACATTGTGATTAGGATAGTGTGCATACATGGAAGACGGTAATGCCTTCGAAGGGTTATAGATGTGGTGGGAAGGCTGTGGGTGACCCTATATATAAGCATCTATGACTCCTCGAAAGTATAATCATATGGAGTGTATGAACTTGTCGAATGGTTGATGTGATGGACGTGTGGGTACAATGGACATTCAAGTATTGCTATACTTGACGAATTTGGTAATTGGTACAATGAACATCCAAGTATTTCCATACTTGATGATTTTGAGATGCCATGTTGGTCATTGTGATGACATCATGAGTATCATTGCATATACGAGTTGGTACAATGAACACCCAAGTATCTACATACTTGATGATTTTGAGATGCCACGTTGGTCGTGGTGATGACATCGTGAGTATCGTTGCATGGGTAACGTTATAAGATGTGTGTGTGTGGTACATTCTTGATGTTGTTATGATTTGTACTTGATTAATTACGTGTATTCTAACCATTTTGAGTTGTTATAGTGTGGTACATTCTTGATGTTGTTATGAGTTGTGTTTGATTATTACGCGTATTCTAACTATCTTGTGTAGCTATCGTGTGAATACTTGTGTGATGAGGTTGTGCTATATGCAAACCTAAATTGCGTGTCATGTGTTGTATAAGGGCTTATTGTAAGTTATTACTTGTCTTTATCTTGTTGTTATTGTGGATGATTGACGATGGTTCCTTGTGATCCATTCATACGAACTCACCAACCTAGTGTTGATCTTGTTTAGTACACTTTTTAGGTTATCCGAGACGTGATGGTTGATTGTTGCATTTGCTAGGGCTTGGACTTGAACCTACATGGATCCGTGATTCATTTGCCCCTTTGATGGTTTCTTGCTCCTAATGCATATTGTACCTTGAATGTTGATGTTGGATTCACCGAATCCTTTTAAATTCATATAGATCCGTTTTACGATAATTCCATCGTGCGCTATACTTTTTCCGTACATCCCATCCCTAGCTTGGGTATTAGAAAAACAATCTCCCTGAGCATGGTTTGGCAGGTTTACTCCGGCAATGAAGAAGTATGGATTCAAGCAGAGCAATCCGGATCACACTCTGTTCCTCAAACATAGAGGAAAGTATGTGACATGTTTAATACTTTATGTTGATGATATGATTATTACCGGGGATGATGAAAAGGAAATTAAGAAGCTGAAGAGTGGACTAGAAGTGTAACAACCCTCAATTTCCGACTAGGACAACTTACTTATATTTATCTAGGTATCTATCCCTAGAGGTTTATTAAGAGAATTGACCTTCTAGACATTTAGGGCATGGTAATATTTGCCCTCTAGTTCAATGAAATACCATAGGTGACTGGTTGCCTTAGAAATGCCATAAACAATAACTATAATTATCCAAGACAATCTCCAAGTGAACACATAATGACAATTCTATAAGAATGTGATTTAAACCACCAAGCATCTGAGAAACCAAACAGGTCAACAATTCAAATAATAACAATATAGAACAGAAATTTTAATTCGAGAAGTTAAGTTATAAAAATAATTGCACAAGACTCACATGTTGTGATAACAACCAAAAATCCTTATAAATGTCCAACCATTCAAACATCAAGATAATTAAAGTACATTTGAACATAAAAGTATAATGACCATCTTAAAATATATTAATAAGCTATTATGTACATAAATGAGAAAAGTAATAAGTATATATGCCTATTGTAAATACGAAAAGAAACCACAAGGAGGGGTAAAAGGGGCCGGGAACAAGTGAAAAACACAAGAGAGGAGAGAGAGGAGCGAAGACACAGGACATGACAGACTGCAGAAGAAGCAGAGGCAGAGGAGACCGAGAGGGGGGACGAGGAGAGCGCAAAGAACGAAGAACAGGGAAAGAGAGAGACACCGAGACAGACACACAAAAGAACAAGAAACCGGGGGAAAGGGAAACCAAAAAAAAAGGGGAAGCGACAAAGGCAGGACGAAAGCAAGGGGGGAGGGACCAAGCAAAAGGAGCGAGACTGGGGGCGGAGGCCGGACACGCCCAAGACAAGCGGGGGAAGAGCAAGCACGCCAATCCCGGCGGGCACGCCACAGGAGGCCAGGGCGCGGCCCAAAACAAACACACACAACACACTTTCAAGAACACTTTTCTCTTCTTTTTTCTCTTCCATTCACGGTTCAAAGAAGCAAGAAAAACAAGAACAAAACTCATATATAATCAATAATAATAATAAGGTTTTTAAAGGGTTAAGCAAGGGTTATATCAAGCTAAGGTTTAAGGGTTGTTTCAAGCAAGGTTTAAGGGTTATTAGGAGCATAAAGGGTCACAAAAATCTGCACTAAAACCATCTTCAAATCCGAGTTCATTAAGGGTATAACTCATCATCTCTTTGTTTAATCTATCTTGTTTTTGTATATATTAAAAGATCTTTATCAAAAGTCTATGTTTTCTCTTGTTTTCTTTGAAAAACACACTTGATGAGGGCAAGTTGATAGAATCTTCTTTCTCATGCTCATGCATGACAAGATCTAGAAGAAAGATTCAAGGATTCAACAAGTTTAAGACCCAAAAGTGTTGTTATAAATTAGTAGTTTGTAAAGTGACTTTTTCTTTGAAAGATGAATACATTTTTATATATTTTGATGAATATATTTCTGGGATTTTTCATAAAAATAAAGCTTTTATGTTGTTGGATGATAGATCTATAAAGATTTGTAATGAAAATGATGAGATGGATGCATGCATGTTAGATCTAAGAAAGTTGAATCTTGTTGTTGGATTATGAGATGGATATGGACTTGTTTTAAGTGAAAAATATGTTAAAAGAAGTATAATATTCTGGAATTTATTAATATATGACAAGAAATATGGATTATATATGAATCAAGGCAAAACTATGCACAAAAATCACTAACCGAAGATCACAAGAACACATATACATACATTCACCAATTTAATCAAGTAATTTGCCCATGAAAATGTGATATGAAATCTGGATAAATACTAATGAAAGGTTAATATATGAATTTAAAATAAAGCAAACATGCTTTTATGTTACCAAGAAAAATTAACTGATTCTGTATCTGAACTTGGAGCGTGTAAAAGTGGTTTAAAATGGACGAACTGGGTGAAACTCATAAAATATGAAATGAATCCTTCCGAGTTAACTTTCACCTCCCATTGGAATTACTCAAAAATACTGAACCAAACAAAAGATATGATTTTTATACTAAAACTGGTCAAAACTGCACTTTTGTCTGAATATTTTATCAACTTTAACAATTTTTATCTCCTAAAATATAAGGTTCCAGGAGGTCATACTTGGTGTAAAGTAACTTCAATGTGTCCTAACAATCACAACATCGAGAACTTTTATAAAACTTCTGATGTCGCAAACAGTGCCCATTCGGGACAGTTTGTGTTTGGGTAATTTTTAAGGATAGCAAACACTGTCTAAAAATTCATCAAAAATTCACAAAACTAGGATACACATATAGGTTGTTGTATAAAAATCACCAAGGTTCAAATAATTCGGTTTAACCCCAAAACAGTAGAAAACATTTCATAAAAATGTGAAGTAAAAACAGAAAATTCTGAAGTAAACTAATAATTTGTATACCCAATGGACCATGAATCAGTGGGCCCACTTGGCCCAATGACCTACTTGACCCATTAGTCATATAGTCCAGTAATCCATATAACCCTTTAAGCATCTAACCCGATTAAGATTAAGCACAACAACTAATGTAAGCCCAAAATATTTAGGCCCAAAGGATGATGACCCATAACACTTAAACGATAAACCCAAGTAATCATAAGACATATTGAGAAGTATGTGAGCTTGAAAGATAAGCGAAATCAAAGTAACACAAAAGATAATTAAGTGGAATGGACATAAGTAATTACGTTAACCAAACTATAAATTGATATCACAAATGTTAATCCGTGCTAAAATCGGTTACACATCAAATGATGAATAAGGATAATATAACTTAATACGGCATTTCTATATGATAACCTAAGATGCCAAACGAAACCACAAATGAAAGCAAGTTACCGAAATTCTAACAACTTAATACTACATGTATAATGAAAGTGACCTTTTACACCAACACTCTCTACAACCAAAAAGATGCGAATATTAGCAATACACTTGGATTCCATAATTGATGACAACTTAATGAAAGTGGCATTTCTAAGTGATGGCTTAAGATAAGAACTTATGTGTATTAGTCCTCTCGTAGGGATAGTCTTGCCTTGAAATGTGATTGAGGAACATGACGGATATATGATCAAGGAAGCGATAGATGGGAAGTACCCATTTTGGATAAGTGAATATAATATGCGGCATATCAAGGTAAGTCATAGCCCCCTTTCAAACTCTTTTATGTGTTTTACTTTCGGGGTGAAAAGCATGATAAATAAAATTGCTTTCTTTTATGAAATGATACTTTGAAAGAATGTTTATGATTATATGGGAATTATATTGTATGTTCAACATGTTATATATTATATGATGAGCTTGAGTACTGTCAAACTGTTTCACCTCGGTACACTACTATTAACTCTTCGAGAGTCCTGTAGTATGAGAGTTGCGCAACTAGGATTTGTCCCCTCACCCAACTCGGTAACGGTGGGATGTTTGGTTTGCCTTAGTGGCGACCTTCATTTCCAGTCCGAACACGCGGTGCTCTAACTACTATATCAGTGGACATCCCCATGCCACGCCCCCTTCATTTATTATTATCATTATTATTGCACGTGATTGACGGCATGTGCTTCTTATTATCTTGGACATAACCGGTCTTAGTAGTGGCTCAAGAACAACCTCATCAAATTATGTCATGGTAGTCTTACCATTGACCAAGTGTTATTGATATTATTGGTGACTGCATGGTTTGGGTGTGATATATGATAAATCGATTGATATATTTTTCTGTCATGATGATTTTAATAAATGAGAACTTTATGCTTTACCATGGATTTTTGAAAGTCTTGAAATGACATTATGGTATTTGGAAAAACTTGATGGTTTGAGATGAGAATTTTGTCGGTCATGTGGTTTGGGTATATTGATACGTAATAATATGTTTTCCAAGTTTTGAAATGAATATGCAACGAAAGTTACTTGAAAACCTATGCACTCACCAACTACGTTTTCGTAGTTGACACTTTTTCTTTATGCTTTTCAGGAAATAAGCTTAAGCTTTGAGGAATTATATGCTTCTTGATTATGTGCATTGCACTTTGGAGTTAAAGATCAAACCTTGTGATGGGCAATGGAATTCGCCCTGATCATTGTAGTAAATCGTTTCATGTATTTGTTATTTGTCTCGTGAACGTAATACCCAAGTACGGTGGACGCATTGTACGTGGGAATTGGTTCACATGCTTGTGCATTTGTAAAATTCTTTTATCAATTAAAGCTATGGTGAATGTTATTTATAATCCTTTGTTTTGAATACTCGAATTTTTGTACATCTCATTGTTCCGCCTTAGTTGGGGTGTTACAGAAAATGGTATCAGAGACTAAGGTTATAGAGAACATTGGGGTTCCCCCGGGAATCCCAAAACTATAGCCACTTTTTCAAAATGAATTTTTATAGTCGAGTCGAGCATTAGGTTAAGCGGATTAGTTTGAGCCTTACATGGTAGGACCATAATTAAACGTAGAGTCATGAATCTACGTTTAATTATGAAAGGACCATGTAAAACTCAAACGGCCACTTGGACTTATATTCAAAAGGATTCCTTTTCAAAAAAAAAAGAAGATCTTTATTAAAACCATTTTTATGAGCATACATGTTGCATTTAGAAATTCACCTAAGCATACATAACGATTCGAGACTTGCTTTATATGTGGATTAGGCTAGTCTAGTAGGATTCCCCTTATTGCACATTAGAAGTAAATTGAATCTAAGATTGAAAGATATTCGTTGATACATACTATTATATGCTATGACATGTGAATTTGGGCATGATTTGATTGCAATGTGAAAGTTTATAATGTGCAATGTGAAAGTTTATAATGTTCAATGTGAAAGTTGTAATGTGTAATGCGAAAGCTTGTAATGTTAATGTGAAAGTTTGAATGTTAATGTGAAAGTTTGGAATGTGCAATGTGGAAATTATGTGAGTAATGCATGCGTAAAAGCTTTATGACATATGACGAAATTTAAGTAGCATATGCACTTTAAAATAATGTGATTACTATGAGGCATGAAATCATTTTGGGATATGACTTGTTTACATTATGGGTTAATGTGGTTGATTATTTTTGATTGATTTGAAAGAGAATATGAGCATGACGAGTTGATGAGAAATTTTATGGACAATAGAGATATGAAAGCTTTTACCCATAAGGTCCAGCTACTAAAAAACTAGCGTGTGAATATTGTGATGATTAAGTAGTCATGCCTTTCTATTGAGATAATTATTGCGCCCTAAGGTTGAGCTATTTGAGGACTAGTGCATTGATGATTTAATGATTATATAGTTGTGCCTTATTATTGAGATAGTTATTATGCTCTAAGATTTGACTATTGAGAACTAGTATTTGCTAGATATGATGATAATGTAGTTAGTCCTTGCTAATGAGATAGATATTGCGTATTGAGATTTGACCGCTTGAGAACTAGTGATTATCCCTGAGAAATTCATTACGAAATTAGATATTTTCTAAGTATAAAAGTTGTCATTAAGTACCCCTCCGATATTTGTTCACTCGTGCTCTTTTTAAATTATCCCACATCCTATTTCTCATGACACCGCTATTCATTATTTACATACGACAACGCGATATCACTGGTGGAGCATCTTCTCATGGACGTTGGACGATATACCCTAAGAATTGTAGTCCCAAGATATGACGCGACTCTATCCTCTTAGATACTACGCATAACCTTTGTATTCGATCTGGGATAGTGCAAAACATATGGAAACGTCGGATGAAATTGGAGACTTGTGAAGGGCGAGTGGTATTAAATCCAAATTACGATTCGACGACGCTGGTAGAACACATCACGATACACATTCTAGACGACACATTCTAGGGATTGAAGCTCCGAAATATGGTGCGATATTTCTATTCTAACACGTATACGCGAACATCTAACTATATTATCTAAGTCGGTGCGACATATATTGACGTCATTGAAAGTTGGAGTCCGGTGGGCAACGAACGACATAGAAGAGATTTCTCTAACTCGCGCAAGGAGTTTGATTCGAGCCTTAATGATTCTTTTGTTTTTACATTTCCTATTTCATTCATTCGAAACCAAATTCTATATCCTTGATATTCTTAATGATTCAAAGTAATGATCACCACCGCTTCTCTTCAAAAGTTAGTAACCTAACAACATACAACTCACTTACGCAACACTCAGCAATAACGAAATCGAGTAAGTAGTACTCCGCCCTCACTGCGACATCAATGGATGCGAAAGACGTTTAGACAGCAGTTGTCAGTACGTGGAATACTTGGGATAACTATATAGCATAGAAGATGCTATTGGGTTACATACATAACGTAGGTTGTGGAAGATATGTTGTGTGTCAATCAAAGTACAAGGAAGCAAATTTTCACAAGCGACGTTGAAGCAATCCATTTAACTCACCTAAGAATATTAATTTGAGTTGTCGTCATATTCTCGCTATGAACTCTTACTCCCCACTTCCACATTGAAGCTATCCAAGTGAATTTCAACAATCTCGAGGACCAAACACGATGAAAACATGGTTCTTCTTCTTTTCCAAAGATTTACAATTCCCTTAATCCACGGATGACTCGACGCAATACCTAAAAGTGGCGAGACCAAATAACTAACACCACCCACTCGCAACGACGTTAAGAGAAGGACCCACTCGATACAAGGAAGTTCAGAAAACTAGCGAGTTAGAGAAGTATAGTATAGAAGATACTATAGACTAGTATACCCAATGAAAGCGATGCCTTGGATATGGTCTACATGTGAGCGAGTGTAGAGGCAATTGAACCGAGGCCTCAAATTGGTGAAGGAATTGAAGGTCCTTCTATCCATGTAAAAATGGAGCCTTGGCGGCAATTAGAAGAAATTCCAGAGTTACCGTTGGAGCGAAGATGTAATTAAGGAGGATAAGAAGTAATATAAGAATTATGTGACCCCCGCGATTTGAAGATAAATGAAAAATGATTTGGGACTACTCTGGAGGACAAGAGTAGTTACAAGTAGGATTAGGAAATCTGGCGAATTGAAGGTCGTCGAGAATGATAAGAAGATTTGGTGGATTGAAGACTGCCAAAGAACGTAAGAAAGCAAGGTGATTCAAGGAACCTAGTTAAGAAGGTAGCTAATGAGCTTGCTTAGAGGAGCAAGCGAGATGAGACGAAGAGAAAGAAATCCCTTACATTTTTCTAGAAGAAAAATGTTAAGGGGGTAATCGCAACAAGGAAGATACTCGAACAAGGAGTATGAAACGCAAGGTTTTACTCTATCTTTCAAGAAGAGTTACTCACTAGCGTCATTGAAAGAGATATGAAGTAGAAAGTAAAGTAAAGGAAGGCGATTAACTCAAACGGTAAAGTGAAGGTATTGACGTCATCTACAAGATGTAGTTCTGAAGGTGTTCATCTTTATGGCGCTCCACGTGTTATACTTTAAATACCTATTGGAAAACCTTTATCGAAAGATAAACTATTAGTAGAGCATATCAACTAAGCTGAGAGGAAGCGGTATACGCCCAATACCCGATGGAGGCAAGCTTTGCTAAAGAAGGGGAGTATGGTCGATAAGTGGAGGAAGCACGATGACCTGTGATGGATATTCCCTCAAGGTCAACGGTCGTATGGAGGTAAGCTAAAATGAGATGAATTTGGGTGAGAAAAATTTTAGAACACATGGTGAACAGTCAAGGACCATCGACCCACGAAGTAGTGCGCCCAAGAAAAGTGAAGAAGGAAAACAACATGAAATTGCTAAGTTAGTAATGAAAGCAAATAAGAAATACGACGCTAGAATTCAAGGCACATACTGCCGCAACGATCAAGGAAGTTGATCGCTGGCCTAAGTCCCAAACAACTACAAACTCTGGAAAGAGCTAGTCATGGAATGTTTGAATGAAAGTGTGATAATGATAACTCGCTTATGTGATAAGTCAGGACTAAAGACGAGTACCCCTGAGATAAACTCCAAGGACTATCGACTGCGCGTGTGTCATCCAAGATGACAATTACTCTAGTAAGAGATGGATCCGAGTGGCGAAATGGTAAGGAATATGGTGATCCATAAGAACACGAAAGAAAAATGGAGAAAACTAAATGCTTGAGAAAAGGACGAGGTGTGAAGCTTCACCTAAATTATGTTACATTACAATTCCCAAGAATATTAGGCTGGTGTACTTGAAAAGAAGCTTAGCTTAGAAAACTAAAAAATAAATATGAGGCTTTAGAGAGCAAGGTCATTGGAAGTTTTGTAGAGGTCTGAAAGGACCTAAGAAGGGTTGTCCCTAAGAAGGGATCCATACTAATAAGGGCTTGAAGTGTTAGTCTTGCCAAGACTGTGAGGATGTGATATGATTATTTGTGAGCATAAGGATTGTGTAAACTCTATCGCGAGGAATGCATAGGAATAGAAGAGAAATGGAAGAGGTTATATGTACAATGTTGAAAAGGAGTTAGTCGGAAATATATCATAAAGGGTAATACTTCTACATCAAGAAGGAAGAATCAAAGGTGCCATAAAACGATTTGAGAGCCAATATCGGAAAAAGCAAGATAAATTGGTAACGATTAACTTAGCGAATAATGAAAGAGGCGACTTTGGAAAAATAAGGGCGAAGTTGAACAACAAGGGTAAATATGAGGAACAAGATGGAACTATCATCATACGATTCATGATTCCCTTGCACGCCATAAAGCAACAAAGACGACATTGGAAAACCCTAAAATGAGATACTACAAAGACGTACCTTTGCAATTTTAGTGCAACTTGGCACCCCGGTTAGTATCACTTTTGTTAAGGGGGTAATCCCTTAACAAGTGACTAGTCACAAACGAAGCCAATATCCTCAAGTAGCGGCAAGCGTGTCCAACGTCAAACCAAAGAAGGATGAAAGTGGGCGACAAGTTATTGGAAAGATTCTTAAATTTGGGTAGAAGACGATAAAGGAAAGTATGCAAAGTGACAATGGAAATGAGTAGCCACCAACGATCGATATTCCAACGTTTCTTATCGTTTTTATTGTAACTCACGTTACGAACCATTTGCTCATTTTACACCTCCGTATTGACATTCTTGTCATCATCCCATTATTTAGTATTGATCTAGGCAAGGTTGACAGCCCACAACAATTACATACGATTAATCTCTAGTCGTCTCAAGAGGTGAGCGACGTTCGTAACCTTTTTCTTTTTTCGAAGTTTCTAATCACGAGGAATGTTAAGGCACCAAGCAATGGATGCCCCAACTACGGAGATTGAAAGCTTATAAGTAACTAAAAAGGTTCATGATGAAACCTATATGAACTCTCACATTTTGTACGTCTCCGTGAAGCTATCCTTATCGTTAAACTAGTCATTTTATCACCGTGTGAACGGTCAACTTCGAGGACGAAGTTCCTGTTAAGGGGGTAATTCTGTAACAACCCTCAATTTTCGACTAGGACAACTTACTTATATTTATTGAGGTATCTATCCCTAGAGGTTTATTAAGAGAATTGACCTTCTAGACATTTAGGGCATGGTAATATTTGCCCTCTAGTTCAATGAAATACCATAGGTGACTGGTTGCCTTAGAAATGCCATAAACAATAACTATAATTATCCAAGACAATCTCCAAGTGAACACATAATGACAATTCTATAAGAATGTGATTTAAACCACCAAGCATCTGAGAAACCAAACAGGTCAACAACTCAAATAATAACAATATAGAACAGAAATTTTAATTCGAGAAGTTAAGTTATAAAAATAATTGCACAAGACTCACATGTGATAACAACCAAAAATCCTTATAAATGTCCAACAATTCAAACACCAAGCTAATTAAAGTACATTTGAACATAAAAATATAATGACCATCTTAAAATATATTAATAAGCTATTATGTACATAAAAGTGAGTTTGAATAATAATAAGTACATATATGTAACTAAAATAAACACAAGTATTGAATATTTAACATGTAACAAGTTTTAAAACACAATATATATATATATATATACATATATATATATATATATATACATACATACATACGGCATACATACATATGCATATAGACACATATATTTGTGACTAGGAGACTCAAATAACTAATAACACTTAAATATATATACACCTATACATACACATACACTTTACAAGACAAAAACCAAATACCTTTTTAAATTTTAAACCAAAATTTCGGCCATATGCATGCCCAAAGTCAAGTGACCAATCAAAATTAATCTAGAGGTTCTTATGCCTTACACTCCCAAGACAAGCTTGGATACTACAACACTCCAACTTGTTAGGTCGAAAATCGACCAAGTATAATTTGTTCAGAAATAGCTAAAGCTCAGTGAAGAATACTTGTATAGAATTCTGAGGTCGCTCAGAATTTGTTCACTGAAGCTTCACTTCAGTTCAGATCAACGTATCAGAAACCGTTCAGAATGAAGTCAAAGACTGAAGTCTGAAGAATGAGAATCAGTTCAGATGTGGAGCTCAGAAACTGATTCTACCTGATCGAAGACTGAAGCATCTCAGTGTAAAAGTACTTACACACTTTTACACTGATTACGAGGAAGACTTTTTACTTTACATATCTTTACCCGGTTAATAGAATAAACTATTAATTAAAGTACAAGGTAAAGTAAAGGTTGGGAATAAGGCTTGTTAAGTCACATCAATTGACTTACACATTTAAACCTTAAAAGTACTCTTGTAAGGAATTAGGTTTAATTCCTTAAATACTCCCAACCATATTTGTACGATCTGGTCCACGTCATCATGGACTTGTGTTGAGTCATGGATTCGCTGAAGATTACTTGCTGAGTCAAGTAGTCGCTGACAGCCTCAGCGAGAAGCTTCATCTGCGAGCCTTCAGCGACCAGTATTATCTTCGAGTTAAAAGGATAAGTTCAATGACTCACCGCCATGCTTTGTAAGTCAAATATGGGCGGGAAGATGAAGATAATAAGACTGGTCCCAAGGACACGTGTTGCAAGATCAAGATGGAGCCATGTAACCTTGTACCGTTTTAGTACTAAGGAGTTTCTCTTTCATGCCGTTTTGGGAAACAAACAAGATGAAGAAAAGAGAACTCTGCAGATCTGAAACATCCACCAATAGATAGTTGACAACCTTCATGTGTCAACATCTATTGGGCTATCATGTGATGTCTCTTCTCTCCTATATAAGAAATCACTTGACCTAGCCGCAAATTAGTTGGTTATTCTACAATAGTCACTTAGTGTGTTTTTCCCTCATTGTAGAATTGTATCATTGTTAAGTTTTCGTGTGTGCAAAAACTTAACAATATTTCCTTTCTTCTTTCTTTGTAAACCAACCATGTATTCACCGTTTAATTAATACTACTTATGATTAAACGTGTTTACTTTCTTATCTTGCTTTCTTAGTGTAATTTACATTAGTTGTTTAATTACATAATCGTTGCAAACTTGGGACTTTCAGTTGGTATCAGAGCGGTGGTTCGACACACCGAATCTGATCTGAGTAAAAGTTTGCAAGATTATCTTTCTTTCTTTCTGTACTTTAATTTTCTGCATCTAAAAACTTTTCTTTAAACTTCTGTCCATTTTTCTTTTTCTTTTTATTATGTCTTCTGTTCCTTCTCTGGTAAATACCAGAAGTACAATGGAAAGATGACGAGCGTAGGCTTGTCAATCTGGATGCTCGGTTGAGAAATCTTATTATCACTACCCTTCCTGATGACATAATGAAATCTGTCATCAAACTTTCTTCTTCTAAACTGGTGTGGGATAATCTGTGTACCAGATTTGATGGTACGGCAGACGTTCTTGCTACCAAGAAAATAGATCTCAAACATGCCTATGAAGGATTCTTCTCTCTTCCTAATGAGAGTCTGGATGGCACGTATAATAGGTTCAAGTGCCTTTTGAATGATATGACTAATGTGGGCATAGAGCATAATACTCTTGAAATATGCTACAAGTTCATTGACGTCTTGCCTATCAAATGGCAAGGTTTAAGGCAAATTCTTCGAACCACTAAGGAATTGAAAGAGCATGACTTAGAGTCACTCTATGGCACTCTTCAATTTGAAGAGAGAGCCCTCGATCAAACCTTGAGAGCTGAGGCTTAGTCTAAGAGGCATGCTGGGTCATTTGCTTCAACTTCCTCTTCTTCTTTATCTAGTGTCTCTAATGTTCATGACCCTCTTGCCCTGGTCTCTGCTGAAGTCAGTCATGTCCATCTTGACATGGACATCAGCAATTCTACTCCCTCTAACGTCCAAGATTTTGTCAATAACCTCAATTTCGAAGAGAGACAAGAGATGTTCTCGGACTTCATGAACTTTGCTCTCATCGCTGGTAAGCGATACCCTAAAAAATGGAATGGTCGTAGGTCGACTAATTTCCAAAAACCAGTGGTAGACAAGTCGCAGGAAGAATGTTGGAGGTGTGGTTGAAAAGGCCACTACCAAAAAGATTGCAAAGTTTCTATTCCTTCTTTGTAGGCAGCGAAGCCTTCTTCATCATCAGCGAGGCCCTCTTCAGTCAAGCCTGCTGATGAACACAAAAGAAAGTATTATGAGCTTCGTGCCAAGATGGCTGATGTTGAAGAAGCCAAAACTCCCGCCAAAGGTCTTGTTGCTGAAGAACATGACTGGGCTGACTCTGATGTCTCTGACAGCGAGGACTTTGTTGATGCCATCTGCTTTATGGCACTCGCTGATGACCAGGCGCTGACAAAGGACCAAGTATGCTCCAGTCAGTGGGTCAATGTCATAATCAAGAAGGTATGCACTTTTTCCTCTGCCTCTGAAGAGGACAAACCCACTATTCTTGAATCTCTTAGTTGTGACATTCAATATGTCGAGTCAATTCGTGCCGACCTTCAAACCAAACTTAACTCAGTTAGTGCTGAGTTAAGTGATAAAGCTGACAAGCTCAAGGACCTTAGAAACGTCCATGTTGAGCTTGAATCCCAAAAGCTTCTTAACCAAACACTTTCTATAACCAATGAGAAGCTGAAAAATCAGGTCGCTGACCTTAAGAAGATCGTAACCTCATGGTCTAAAGCCTCCAGGCTTCATGACCAAATCTTTAGTATGCAGGTGCCCACCCAAATCAAAGCCATCATTGGTGGTGATTATGAAACTGCCGCTGTCATAACTAATATGTTCAGCGACGCTCCTGCTTCTGAAGAGATGATTCCTCAAAGGGCTGTGGAATCTCCTGAAGTAATGCTGAAAAATTACCTCACCAAAGGTAATGACTATCACTCTGAACTGAATAATGAGTCTCCCTCTCCCAGCACTTCTTCCTCCTCGCAAACTAGCTCATCAGCTAGCTTTGCTAAAACCATTTTTCCTAATCATCCTATCATTTACATGATGCCTAATAAAGGCCGTGTTCAATACTCCTCCTCCCAAACATTTGAAGGGGATATTTCAAATGATGGTTTCAAGCCTCTTGCTCCTCGAATGATAACTGTAAAGCCCAACGGTGGCTTCAATGTTGAACCTTTTAGAAGAAGCAAGGTTGCTATACCTTATGACTATAGCACTCCTCAGCGAGTTGTGCATGTTAGTCAACCCACTGAGGATTTTATCCCCTCAGCAGTCGCTGAATGCCCTGCGTCTCAGCCCTCGTCTTCTTCTAATAATTCTCCTGCTGGCAGAAAAGCTGTTATGCATGAGCACTTAATGAATAGACGAGCTAAGTTTGCTGATGGTCGTTATCAGCAACCTAATTCTGTCTATGTCCCAAAGGGAACTTTTGTCCCTCGCCATCCAAAACCTGTTCAGCAGGTCAGACCTCCTCAGCAAGGAGGTCAGCGAGTTGCTCAGATTCATCATGGTTCTCAGCAACCCCGACCTGGTCAACAAGTCAGACCTCCTCAGCAAGGAGGTCAGCGAGCTGTTATGAACAATCAGGGCCCTACATCTTCAAATGCTCAATCTAAGGGCAAATCTATTCTTGGCCCTGTTCCCAAGACTCTTCCTGTTCAGTTCAGGAAGAAAAAGACCTCTTCAGTAGCATCATCGTCTTCCTCAAATCATGAGATTTGTGAGCTGAGCAAGCGTGTCAACGACTTGACCTCTCAACTCAAGGAACTTCTGACTCAAAATCAGAAGGCTGGAAGGAAATGCTACTTATGTGGCGAAAGAGGACACATCGCTGCTGACTGCAATGACAAAGACTCCAGGAATCCTCCTGAAGTAGTCATTCAGCCAAATCTACCCTCAGCTTCCGCTGCTCATCCCTCCTCTGAAATCTCTGAGCGAGCTCCCCCAGCTGAATCCAATATCAGCTTGGGTGATGATGTTGTTCTTACTAATGACAACATTGTTGAGTACATTGCCGCTCTGCGAATCTCTTTTCCCCAGGATCATGAAATCATTACCAATGGTAATGATAGTGTACTAGCTGAATATGGGGAAAATAATCAAATACATGGTTGTCCTCAACACTGGAAGCTCTGTCACTTTCACCTCTGAAGATCAGTTCTTCACTAGTGAGGTGGCTCGTGACATGCTTCCTGCTCATCAGCTGGTTGACTTCCCAGCTGATCCAAATGTTGATCCTAGAGCCCCTCTTCCTCTAGTTTCAAATGATGATGAGTTTGCTCATCTTCCTCTCACATCCTCTGCTGATGATACTATCAGCGAGGATGCTCATAATTCTTCCTAAATCCTTCTTATGTTATCCTGCAGGCTTCGCTAGGAAAAGAAGTGTGGTATTTGGACAACGGCTATTCAAAACACATGACTGGATCCAAGGACCTGCTGGATAACTTCGTGGAGACCGATGGTCCCACAGTTATGTTTGGTGACAATTCTACTGGCCAAACTGAAGGATATGGGTCTCTCTCCAATGGGCTGATCAAATTCACTAAGGTTGCTTATGTGAATGGATTGAAACACAATCTGATCAGCATCAGTCAATTGTGCGATGCTGACTACAAGGTTATCCTTGATAAGCATCAAGGCACAGTGATTAATGTCAATAAAGAAGTGGTCTTGGTCGCTCCAAGAAAAAGAGATATCTACTTGGTAGATTTCACTCCTGTCAAAACTGACAGCGAGACCTGCTTCTTCTCAAAATCTGCTTCTCAAATCAACTAGTTATGGCACAAGCATATGTCGCATGTGAATTTTAAAACCATAAACTCTTTGGCCAAGAAAAATCTTGTTCGAGGCCTTCCTCCTCTCACTTATGAGAAGGACCGGCTTTGTGGTGCTTGTGAAAAAGGTAAAAGCCACCGAGCCACCTTCAAAACCAAACAGGCCAACTCTATCAGTGGCTGTTTTCATCTCCTTCACATGGACCTTTTTGGTCCAGTGAATGTCCAAAGTCTAAGGGGTAGCAGATACACCTTAGTTATTGTGGATGAATATTCACGATATACTTAGACAATCTTTCTTCATTCTAAGAGTGATGCTGCTGACGAAATTATTAATTTCATTAAAAAGATGGAAAACCTCAACAGCATACATGTTAAAGAACTCAGAAGCGACCATGGCACTAAGTTCAGAAACCACACTCTTGAGACTTTTTGTGTTGATCAAGGGATTAGACAAAAATTTTCTTATGTTCGTACTCCTGAGCAATATGGGGTAGCTGAAAGGAGAAATAGAACTCTTATTGAAGCTGCAAGAACCATGCTCAGTGAGTCCTCTCTTCCTAGTAAATTCTGGGCTGAAGCAGTTAGTACTGCTTGCCATACTCAAAATAGGTGTCTTATTGTCAAGCGACATGATAAGACTGCCTATGAAATTCTCAAGGGCAAGAAACCTCAAATTGGATATTTCCATGTTTTTGGTTGCCCAGTTTTCATCCTAAATGATAAGGATCATTTAGGAAAGTTTGATCCCAAAGCTGATGATGGCTACTTTCTGGGATATTCTTCTATAAGCAAAGCTTTCAGAGTTTACAATACTCACACTCAAAAGGTAGATGAATCAATTCAAGTTACTTTTGATGAAAGATGTTCAGCTTTAGGTGATCTCTCAAATGAGTCATCTGCTGAAGTAATCCTCAGCGATCTATCTGGCTCGTCTGAAGTATCAGCGACACATCATGATGTTGCTGAACAACCTATCGCTGAGTCTTCAAGTCCTTCACCAAATGATGAGTACATCGCTGCTCACATTTATTCTATAGATCCAGTTGAGCCTCTTCTTCGAACAGTTAATGCCACTTCCATTAATGTTCCTTTCTCAACTGAAGCTCAAGATGCTGAAGGTGTCGCTGAGGAAACATTTCATGATGCCTCAGCGAATCCTCTTTTAGGAGACGCTGAGGATGATACTCCTCAGCAAGAGGTACCCACTGTTCTCAGTGACCCTCCTGTCAGCAACTCTGAACCCTTGCTTACCATTGATCTCTCCTCTTATACTCCCACTCCTAGTGGTACTACCACCATAGTATCCGCTATGAATCATTCTTCTATTCACACACCAGCACTCAAATGGACTGTTGATCACCCTCTTGACCATGTGATTGGTAATCCACACAATGGTGTCCAAACTCGCTCAGTGACAAGTAATACTTGTCTCTATGTTAATTTTCTTTCTCAAATTGTGCCTGCCAATATTGGTGAAGCCATGGCTGATCCCTCATGGGTGGAAGCCATGCAAGAAGAACTAACACAATTTGAAAGACAACATGTTTGGTTCCTTGTTCCACCTCCCTATAAAGAACCCATTGGCACTCGATGGGTTTATAGGAATAAGATGGATGAAGCTGGTGTGGTCATCAGAAACAAGGCAAGACTGGTTGCTCAAGGTTATACTCAAGCTGAAGGCATTGATTATGACGAGACCTTTGCTCCAGTTGCTCGTCTTGAAGCCATTCGTCTCTTTCTCGCTCATGCTGCTTACAAAGGCTTCATTGTCTATCAAATGGACGTCAAGAGTGCCTTCTTAAATGGTTCTCTTGATGAAGAAGTCTATGTTAAGCAGCCTCCTGGCTTTGAGGATCCAAAGCATCCCCGCTATGTCTACAAGCTTAATAAAGCTTTATATGGTCTTAAACAAGCTCCTAGAGCTTGGTATGACACTTTGTCTACCTTCCTTCTTGACCATGGCTTTCGTAGGGGAACCATTGACAGCACCTTCTTTATCTATAAGCATAAGGGTTCAAGAGCTACTGAAGCCTTCCTTAAACAAGGAAGTATTGTGTTCAGTCTTCCAATGATCCCAAGTTTATAAAGCTGATTGATCAAGAGCTACTGAAGCCTGAAAGACAACAAGACAAAGCTTTCATAGAGGCCAAGCAAGAGTCGCAATGGGATTAAGGAGACTTGTAATCTTTGTAATGCTATCTTTATTGTAAAGCTGTTTGTCAAATAAATAAGATCAGCATTCCCTCATATCTATCTATTGTACTTCTAAAAAGTCACTTATACTCAGCTAAGACTCCTCAGCGAATAGGGGGAGATTGTTGAGTCATGGATTCGCTGAAGATTACTTGCTGTGTCAAGTAGTCGCTGACAGCCTCAGCGAGAAACTTCATCAGTGAGCCTTCAGCGACCAGTATTATCTTCGAGTTAAAAGGATAAGTTCAATGACTCACCACCATGCTTTGTAAGTCAAATATGGGCGGGAAGATGAAGATAAGAAGACTGGTCCCAAGGACACGTGCTGCAAGACCAAGATGGAGCCATGTGACCTTGTACCGTTTTAGTACTAAGGAGTTTTTCTTTCATGTCGTTTTGGGAAACAAACAAGAGAACTCTGCAGATCTGAAACATCCACCAATAGATGGTTGACAACCTTCACGTGTCAACATCTATTGGGCTGTCATGTGATGTCTCTTCTCTCCTATATAAGACATCACTTGACCTAGCCGCAAATTAGTTGGTTATTCTACAATAGTCACTTAGTGTGTTTTTCCCTCATTGTAGAATTGTATCATTGTTAATTTTTCGTGTGTGCAAAAACTTAACAATATTTCCTTTATTCTTTCTTTGTAAACCAACCATGTATTCACCATTTAATTAATACTACTTATGATTAAACGTGTTTACTTTCTTATCTTGCTTTCTTAGTGTAATTTACATTAGTTGTTTAATTACATAATCGTTGCAAACTTGGGACTTTCAACTTGGTCTATAAATATAAGTCTTCTCACAACTTGCAAATGGCTTGAAACTTTGGCATTGCAACTTGTGAGACATACTCTAAGAAAACTTACGAGTATTTCCAAGTTATTTAGATCACTTGTATTTCGGGATTGTTTAGATATTTACACTTGGGTGTTTATCTTTGTTCCGCAACAATCCTTGTATTTGTTTATAAATCAATAAATCAAATACATTGAAAAAGAATACAACGTGTCTCAATGCTACATACTTAATTATATATATATATATATATATATTATATATTTAGTTTCTTCTTATTATATTACATAATATACAATGTCTCAATGCTACATACTTGATTATATATATATATCTTTATATAGTTTCTGCCATTTAGTTCTTGCATTTTACTTTAAGTCATTTACCTCTTGTTATCCTTATCTGGATCGTAAACTGAACTTGTCAATCAAGATCAGTTGTACTTGCCAGTCGGGTTTATCTAACCATCAATATTTGGGACTCACAATTGGTATCAGAGCAGCAAGGTTGAATTACATTAATTCTTTAACCTTTGATCTGCAAAGATGGTTGACCAAATGTTCAGTACAGGCCCTGACCCTAATGTCAATACTAATGCTAATGCTAATGCTACTCCACCCCCTATCATCAACAACAATATACCATCGCATAATGTACACGTACACTTTCCAAATAATCCTGTTTCCAAGTTTGATGGGAACAGTGAAAATTTTCAAACATGGAAAGCATGCATGCTAAAATATATTGCTGGTGTTGAAAGACATTTGACCGATATTCTCAAAGAAGGACCCTTTGTCCCCATGAATGCTTCTACTGTTGTCAGAAATGCCGATGGGACTCCTAGGCAGTCACCTAAGGAGACGGATCATTGGTCTGAGGAAGATCATAGACTTGTAGACCTTGACACTAAACTACAAAATATGATTTTATATGCAGTTCCTGAAACTCTAATGCCCACTCTTGTTTTACTTGAAAATTCCAAATTAATGTGGGAGGAACTGATGACACAGTTTGAAAGCACTTCTGAGACAATAGTCACAAGAAAGGTTGCTTTAAATAAAAGATATGAGTCTTTCTTTGCTATCCCTGGTGAAACTTTAACTCAAACTTACATCAGATTCACAAATCTGGTAAATCAACTGAAAGCCTTGGGAGTAACTAAAGACAAAGAAATTTTATTGGAAAAATTTTGTGACATTTTACCTTCAAAATGGGAAAATTTGATCTTGGTTTTAAGACAAGGAAAAACCTTGCACAGTCACACTCTTGCTTCCCTATATGGAGCCTTCAGATACACTGAAGAGAACAAAGCTGAGAGAGCTGTGGCTGAGCAAGATGCCAAAAATCATGTTTCTACCAGTTCTGGTATGGTTCAGTATTCTGAACCACATAGTACTGCTTTACTATCTTCTGAGAGTGACATTTCTGACTCGATGAAGAAGATGGTTTCTGAAATGTTAAAAACTGGTATTTCTAGTAATGTTACTCATGATTGTGATGAGGATGACAATGATGATCTGGTTGCCATGCTGGCTAAAACGTTTAATCGTTTTAAGGCCAAATCTAATCGATCTGGCAAACCTTTTGCTTCCAGCGCTTCTATTGATAAGTCCAATCTTGAATGCTTTAAGTGTGGCAAGAAAGGACATTTCATGAAGGAATGCAGATCTAGTCAACCTTCATCATCACAATCTACCCCTAACCATTCTATTTTTCAGAAACCTGATGACAGCTATAAGGCTAAGTACAAGAAGCTGAAAGCCCAAATAGCTCTCATGGCTCAAAACAACTCAAGCAATAATAGTTGTATGATTGCCAAGACTGAAAAATGGGAGTAATCTGATGAATCATCTGATGATGAAGAAGAAGTAAGGGATATGTGTTTCATGGCACGTGAAGATCAAGGTCATCTGGTCAAATCTGATGTTGAATCTGGTCGTTGGGTGGATATTGTCATGAAAAAGGGAGACCGAAAGAAGAATATATGGTTTCTGGACACTGCTGCTGGCCGAACCATGACTGGTTATCAGACCCTGCTGGAGGAATATAGGGTGCAAGAGGGGCCCTCAATAGTTTTTGGTAATGATGAAAATGGACAAACTGGGGGATATGGTGTAGTAAATAATGGACAAGTCAAATTCACACGTGTTGCATATGTGAATGGTTTGAAATATAACCTGATCAGTGTCAGTCAACTGTGTGATGTTGGCTTCAAGGTTTTATTTGATATTTCACAAGGCACCATATTCAACAGAGATGGAAAGGTAGTATTGATTGCACCAAGGAAGGGAAACATTTATATCATTGATATGAATCCTTCTACCATTGAACAATGTTTTTACACAAAGGCAGATGAAGATACAAACTGGTTGTGGCACAAGAGATTATCCCATCTGAACTTCAAGAATATTAACAAGTTGTCAAGAAAACAACTTGTAGATGGGATACCCTCAATATCTTTTAACAAAGATAAGCCATGTCCAGGTTGTGAAATGGGTAAGCAGAAAAGAGCTTCATTCAAGTCAAAACAAAGTTTTAGTATAATTGAACCTCTTCACATGCTTCACATGGACCTTTTTGGACCAGTGAATGTTCAGACCAGAGCAGGAAAGAAGTACACCCTTGTTATTGTTGATGAATATACAAGATATTGCTAGGTGATTTTCCTCAGATCTAAGAGTGAAGCTACTGCTGAAATCATTGCTCTCATCAAACAAATTGAACTCAAGCATAAGCGAAAAGTTTGTCAGCTCAGAAGTGACAATGGCACTGAATTCAGAAATGCCACTCTGGAGTCCTTCTGCACTGAAACAGGCATATCTCAGAACTTCTCCTCAGCCCACACACCAGAGCAGAATGGTGTTGTAGAAAGAAAGAATCGTACGCTGATTGAAGCTGCTAGAAGTATGCTAAATGAATCTGGTCTTCCCAAGAATTTCTGGGCTGAAGCTGTTGCAACTGCTTGCTACACTCAGAACAGATCTGTCTATGTCAAAAGACACAAGAAGACAGCCTATGAAGTACTCAGAAATATAAAGCCTAATATTGGATATTTCCATGTATTTGGATGTCCAGTATACATTCTGAATGATTCCAGTCAGCTTGGAAAATTTGATGCAAAAGCTGATGAAGGGTACTTCCTAGGATATTCATCAAATCGTAAAGCCTTTAGAGTCTTTAACAAGAGACTTGAAAAAGTTGATGAGTCAATTCATGTTACCTTTGATGAATCTAATTCTGCGATCTTTAAGAACTATATTCCTGTACCACCCTCAAAAATTCCAATAAGTTTTGGTGATTCTGATCCTATTGCTGAAATTGATCAGTCACCTGAACCTGCTTCTGAACATCTCAGTTCAGAACCAATAATTAACAAGCAGAGCAACATTCCATTCTATCCTTCAGTCAGCTTTAAACTACCTCCTGAACTGACTATTGGATCAGATGTACATGCTGCTTCACCTCTGATATCAGGCTCCACTGAATTACCCCTATCTGAACAGTTTCATGATGCAAATCATGATCTGCAGGAGGAAGATGATGAGACTGAAGTGGTATTTTCTGAAGCACCTCCTGAAGTAAATCAGAGGAGTTCTTGCACTGATATCATTGTTCATCCTGGTCATTACACTAAGTGGACAAGAGCACATCCAATCGAGCAAATCATTGGGAGTTCCACTAGTGGGGTTCAGACCAGAAGAGCCACAGGTGATCAATGCTTAAATGTCAGCTTCTTATCTCTAATAGAGCCGAAGAAGATTGACGAGGCTATGAAAGATCCTAGCTGGGTTGAAGCCATGCAAGATGAGCTCAATCAGTTCAAAAGGAACGATGTTTGGGAACTTGTTCCTTGTCCCAGTAATCTGAAGAAAGAACCAATTGGGACAAGATGAGTCTTCAGAAACAATATGGATGAAGATGGTCATGTGATTCGCAACAAGGTAAGACTTGTTGCAAAGGGTTACTCACAAGAAGAAGGAGTAGACTTTGATGAAACCTTTGCACCAGTTGCTAGACTAGAAGCTATAAGAATTTTCTTAGCTTTTGCAGCTCATCATGAGTTCAAGGTCTATCAAATGGATGTTAAAAGTGCATTTTTGAATGGTGAATTGGAAGAAGTTGTGTATGTATATCAGCCACCAGGATTCATAAATGAAGAAAGACCTCATTGGGTGTACAGACTGAACAAAGTTTTATATGGTCTGAGACAAGTACCTAGAGCCTGGTATGATACTCTTACTAAACATCTTCTGAAAAATGGTTTTAAAGGGGTGCAATAGATAACACTTTATTCATATTGCATGATAAAAATGATATCTTACTTGTACAAGTTTATGTTGATGATATTGTGTTGGGTCTACAAATAACAAAATGTGTGAACAGTTTTCTAAAATAATGTCATCTGAGTATGAAATGAGTATGATGGGCGAGCTGACATATTTTCTAGGTCTTCAAGTGAAACAAACCAGTGATGGTATTTTTATAAATCAGGAAAAATATGTCAGAGACTTATTAAAGAAATATCAATTTGATTCTGTCTCATCAAAAGATACTCCTATTTCTGCACCATTAACTTTGGACTCAGATCCCAATGGAAAACCAGTGGATCCCACAAAATATCGTGGTATGGTGGGATCCCTCATGTACTTAACTGCCAGTAGACCTGACATAATGTTTGCAACACGCCTTTGTGCAAGATTTCACTCTGATCCCAGATATGCACACGCAAATGCAGTAAAAAGGATTTTCAGATACCTTAAAGGTGTCCCCAGACTTGGTCTTTGGTATCCCAAAGGCTCAAGTCTAGATCTAATGGGTTATTCAGATTCTGATCATGCAGGTTGTAAGATAGATAGGAAAAGTACCACAGGTGGTTGTCATTTCCTAGGTGGCAAATTGGTTAGTTGGACGAGTAAGAAACAGACTGCAGTATCACTCTCCACAGCTGAAGCTGAATACATTTCTGCAGCCAGTTGCTGTGCTCAGATTTTGTGGATGAAGAACCAACTAACTGATTATGGTGTTAAGTATACAAAGACTCCAATATTTTGTGATAACACCAGTGCCATTGCCATCTCTCATAATCCTGTCATGCACTCCAAAACCAAGCATATCGACCTCAGGTATCATTTTATTAGAGATCACATTATTAAAGATGACATTGAACTTCATTTCATTCCCCTGATAAACAACTCGCTGATGTTTTTACAAAACCCTTGGATGTCAAAACGTTTAAACATCTCATCAGTGAGTTAGGTATGCTAAATCCTGTATAGCATCATCTCAGGGGGAAATGTCAAATATTTTTATGTTTAAAAGAGTTTTTCTCTAAGGGGGAACTTTGCTTTCAGAAAAATATTTTGACTGAAATGCTTTCAGAATAATTGTGTAAACTGAGAGGACTCAGATCTCTTGATTCTGATTAATCTGGTGATACCTCAGTTCAGGTGGAACAAGTTCAGAAACCTGAATCTGAATCTGGAAAGAAGGATAAGGGCAAGGCCCAAACAGTGGAAGAAGCAACGAAGAAAAGTTCAAAGGGTTCTGGGATTATTGTTGGTGAGAATGTTGATGAACATGGTTATCCCTTGCACGATCTTGATGCTGATGGTAAGAAATTAGAGGCTTTGCAGAAGCAGGTCTCCAATTAATTCATTATGTGGAGGGAAAACAAGGAAAGAGAAAGGGAACAACATCTGAAGATGGGGACCCTTGATCATGTAGATGCTGCATCTCTTGGTCTTTCACTGGAAAGATATCTGAAGATCAAGAATGACCCAAGAGTGCAGAGAGCTATTGTTGATATGCTAGAATATGATTGTGGGATGAATCATTCACCTCTGGAACAAAAGCTAGAAAGTCTTACCTTCAAGTTGTCTATTGAAGACTTGAAGAAAAATAGAATGGATGAGATGGAGTCGAAAAGAAAAGAGATTCTAGCTGATGTTGCCAAGGTTGAAAGGCAATTATCAAGGCCACCCACAAAGCCCAGAGTGACTGAAACAAGGTCTTCGAGAAAGAACATTCGTGATGCTGACCTTTCTACCTTCAAACCAATGTCTGATGATGCTGTTGAACTTGAAAGAAAATATGAGAAGGATCAGTACGATCATTATATGAATCATCGATCGGATCCAGCCAAAATCATTGATATAGAAGTAACAAAGGCTGATGGATTGAAGTTGTTTGATCTAATTGTGAAAAGAGAAGGTAGGGCAGCTGAAGAATATAATCAAGTTTCAGTGCACGAGTTTGGGATCTCTGAGCATAGAGAGATGATCCAGATATTGAGAGGGAAGCCGAAATCTGCTTTGATTGGTGCATGGTTATCCAGAATACAACAAAAGATGCAGGCCAAGGTAGAGATTGAAGGCAGATTGTTTGGAAAGAAGGATCATTCTCCACTGAAGAGGAAACCTACTGAAGCACCTTCTGGTTCAAGGTCTGCTAAGAAGTAGTTTCTTTTTCAGATTATCATGTACTTGTATAAATACTTGCAAATGTAACAAACACTTCAGTTTGTATATATATGTTACATTTTGTAGCTTATAAGTAGGTGATAGGTTTAAGTTAGAAAAATCACAAGTAAAATTCTGAGACATCAATGATCTATAAGATGTACTTAGAAAATTTTTACAACTTAAACAAAACTTGCATTTCAGACTTACAAACATGTATAGATAGAAGTCTGAGATGCATACACTATTTCAGAACAAATAGGGGGAATTTGTTAGGTCGAAAATCGACCAAGTATAATTTGTTCAGAAATAGCTGAAGCTCAGTGAAGAATACTTGTATAGAATTCTGAGGTCGCTCAGAATTTGTTCACTGAAGCTTCACTTTAGTTCAGATCAACGTATCAGAAAACCGTTCAGAATGAAGTCAAAGACTGAAGTCTGAAGAATGAGAATCAGTTCAGATGTGGAGCTCAGAAACTGATTCTACCAGATCGAAGACTGAAGCATCTCAGTGTAAAAGTACTTACACACTTTTACACTGATTACGAGGAAGACTTTTTACTTTACATATCTTTACCCGGTTAATTGAATAAACTATTAATTAAAGTACAAGGTAAAGTAAAGGTTGGGAATAAGGCTTGTTAAGTCACATCAATTGACTTACACATTTAAACCTTAAAAGTACTCTTGTAAGGAATTAGGTTTAATTCCTTAAATACTCCCAACCATATTTGTACGATCTGGTCCACGTCATCATGGACTTGGTCTATAAATATAAGTCTTCTCACAACTTGCAAATGGCTTGAAACTTTGGCATTGCAACTTGTGAGATATACTCTAAGAAAACTTACGAGTATTTCCAAGTTATTTAGATCACTTGTATTTCGGGATTGTTTAGATATTTACACTTGGGTGTTTATCTTTGTTCCGCAACAATCCTTGTATTTGTTTATAAATCAATAAATCAAATACATTGAAAAAGAATACAACGTGTCTCAATGCTACATACTTAATTATATGTATATATATATATCTTTATATAGTTTCTGCCATTTAGTTCTTGCATTTTACTTTAAGTCATTTACCTCTTGTTATCCTTATCTGGATCGTAAACTGAACTTGTCAATCAAGATCAGGTGTACTTGCCAGTCGGGTTTATCTAACCATCTATATTTGGGACTCACACAACTCCTTCCTTCACTCCACATTATTCCATTTCTCTTCCCAAAACAAACACACACAACACACTTTCAAGAACACTTTTCTCTTCCTTTTTTCTCTTCCATTCACGGTTCAAAGAAGCAAGAAAAACAAGAACAAAACTCATATATAATCAATAATAATAATAAGGTTTTTAAAGGGTTAAGCAAGGGTTATATCAAGCTAAGGTTTAAGGGTTGTTTCAAGCAAGGTTTAAGGGTTATTAGGAGCATAAAGGGTCACAAAAATCTGCACTAAAACCATCTTCAAATCCGAGTTCATTAAGGGTATAACTCATCATCTCTTTGTTTAATCTATCTTGTTTTTGTATATACTAAAAGATCTTTATCAAAAGTCTATGTTTTCTCTTGTTTTCTTTGAAAAACACACTTGATGAGGGCAAGTTGATAGAATCTTCTTTCTCATGCTCATGCATGACAAGATCTAGAAGAAAGATTCAAGGATTCAACAAGTTTAAGACCCAAAAGTGTTGTTATAAATTAGTAGTTTGTAAAGTGACTTTTTCTTTGAAAGATGAATACATTTTTATATATTTTGATGAATATATTTCTGGGATTTTTCATAAAAAGAAAGCTTTTATGTTGTTGGATGATAGATCTATAAAGATTTGTAATGAAAATGATGAGATGGATGCATGCATGTTAGATCTAAGAAAGTTGAATCTTGTTGTTGGATTATGAGATGGATATGGACTTGTTTAAGTGAAAAATATGTTAAAAGAAGTATAATATTCTGGAATTTATTAATATATGACAAGAAATATGGATTATATATGAATCAAGGCAAAACTATGCACAAAAATCACTAACCGAAGATCACAAGAACACATATACATACATTCACCAATTTAATCAAGTAATTTGTCCATGAAAATGTGATATGAAATCTGGAGAAATACTAATGAAAGATTAAGAGATGAATTAGGATGAATAAAATGTCTTGAGGTTACCAAAATAAGTGGTCGGGTAATTTAAAATAAAACAAACATGCTTTTATGTTACCAAGAACAATTAACTGATTTTGTATCTGAACTTGGAGCGTGTAAAAGTGGTTTAAAATGGACGAACTGGGTGAAAGTCATAAAATATGAAACGAAGCCTTCTGAGTTAACTTTCACCTCCCACTGGAATTACTCAAAAATAGCGAACCAAACAAAAGATATGATTTTTATACTAAAACTGGTCAAAACTGCACTTTTGTCTGAATATTTTATCAACTTTAACAATTTTTATCTCCTAAACTATAAGGTTCCAGGAGGTCATACTTGGTGGAAAGTAATTTCAATGTGTCCTAAACTTAAAATAAAATCATGGGATTTTACTAATTATCAAAACATCGAGAACTTTTATAAAACTTCTGATGTCGCAAACAGTGCCCATTCGGGACAGTTTGTGTTTGGGTAATTTTGAAGGATAACAAACACTGTCTACAAATTCATCAAAAATTCACAAAAATAGGATAAACATATAGGTTGTTTTATAAAAATTACCAAGGTCCAAATAATTCGGTTTAACTCCAAAATAGTAGCCAAAATTTCATACAAAATGTGAAATAAAAACAGAAAATTCTGAAGTAAACTAATAATTTGTGTACCCAATGGACCATGAATCAGTGGGCCCACTTGGCCCAATGACCCACTTGACCCATTAGTCATATAGTCCAATAATCCATATAACCCTTTAAGCATCTAACCCGATTAAGATTAAGCCCAACAACTAATGTAAGCCCAAAACATTTAAGCCCAAAGGATGATGACCCATAACACTTAAACGATAAACCCAAATAATCATAAGACATATCGAGAAGTATGTGAGTTTGAAAGATAAGCAAAATCAAAGTAACACAAAAGATAATTAAGTGGAATGGACATAAGTAATTACGTTAACCAAACTATAAATTGATATCACAAATGCTAATCCGTGCTAAAATCGGTTACACATCAAATGATGAATAAGGATAATATAACTTAATACGGCATTTTCGTATGATAACCTAAGATGCCAAACGAAACCACAAATGAAGGCAAGTTACCGAAATTCTAACAACTTATAACTACATGTATAATGAAAGTGACCTTTTACACCAACACTTTCTACAACCAAAAAGATGCGAATATTAGCAATACACTTGGATTCCATAATTGATGACAACTTAATGAAAGTGGCATTTCTAAGTGATGGCTTAAGATAGGAACTTATGTGTATTAGTACTCTCGTAGGGATAGTCTTGGCTTGAAATGTGATTGAGGAACATGACGGATATATGATCAAGGAAGCGATAGATGGAAAGTGCCCATTTTAGATAAGTGAATATAATATGCGGCATATCAAGGTGAGTCATAGCCCCCTTTCAAACTCTTATATGTGTTTTACTTTCGGGGTGAAAAGCATGATAAATAAAATTGCTTTCTTTTATGAAATGATACTTTGAAAGAATGTTTATGATTATATGGGAATTATATTGTATGTTCAACATGTTATATATTATATGATGAGCTTGAGTACTGTCAAACTGTTTCACCTCGGTACACTACTATTAACTCTTCGAAAGGCCTGTAGTATGAGAGTTGCGCAACTAGGATTTGTCCCCTCACCCAACTCGGTAACGGTGGGATGTTTGGTTTTCCTTAGTGGCGACCTTCATTTCCAGTCCGACCACGCGGTGCTCTAACTACTATATCAATGGACATCCCCATGCCACACCCCCTTCTTTTATTATTATCATTATTATTGCACGTGATTGACGGCATGTGCTTCTTATTATCTTGGACATAACCGGTCTTAGTAGTGGCTCAAGAACAACCTCATCAAATTATGTCATGGTAGTCTTACCATTGACCAAGTGTTATTGATATTATTGGTGACTGCATGGTTTGGGTGTGATATATGATAAATCGATTGATATATTTTTCTGTCATGATGATTTTAATACATGAGAACTTTATGCTTTACCATCGATTTTTGAAAGTCTTGAAATGACATTATGGTATTTGGAAAAACTTGATGGTTTGAGATGAGAATTTTGTCGGTCATGTGGTTTGGGTATATTGATACGTAATAATATGTTTTCCAAGTTTTGAAATGAATATGCAACGAAAGTTACTTGAAAACCTATGCACTCACCAACTACGTTTTCGTAGTTGACACTTTTTCTTCATGCTTTTCAGGAAATAAGCTTAAGCTTTGAGGAATTATATGCTTCTTGATTATGTGCATTGCACATTGGAGTCAAAGATCAAACCTTGTGATGGGCAATGGAATCCGCCCTGATCATTGTAATAAATGGTTTCATGTATTTCTTATTTGTCTCGTGGACGTAATACCCAAGTACGGTGGACGCATTGTACTTGGGAATTGGTTCACATGCTTGTGCATTTGTAAAATTCTTTTATCAAATAAAGCTATGGTGAATGTTATTTATAATCCTTTGTTTTGAATACTCGACTTTCTGTACATCTCATTGTTCCGCCTTAGTTGGGGTGTTACAAGAAGCTGAAGAGTGGACTGTTCTCAGAATTTGAAATGAAAGATTTGAGAAAATTGAAGTACTTCCTCGGAATCAAAGTACTTTGTAACATCCGTGAATTTTGACC
>CM067168.1:156252773-156302172 GCA_034093135.1 Erigeron breviscapus
ATGAGAGAAATAAATCACATATCGGGTTCTTAGGCCCCGGAGGTTCTTAGGCCTCATACACAAGGGGTTCTTAGGCCCCGTAAATCACATCAAGAGGTTCTTAGGCCTCAGGGTTCTTAGGCCCATAATCACAATGCCCCTCACGGGCTTTAACGCCAAATCAATTACCACACACGGAATCCACCATCATATGGTAATTGACCCAAGGCATATATAAAAGTATGCAAGAAAACTCACCTCCCGCGACAACCAAAATCATAAATCAAGACGACCGCAAGAACACAAAATATGTATGCTTCAACCTAGCAACAAATAACAAGCACATATAGGATCATCAATCACATACTAGGCCGTCTAGCCATAATCACTGGCATTTCAACACCCAACCCATCATTTACAATCTTATATTATTCTTGGGTTGGTTCACAAAACATGTATCTCTTATATCATTATCATAATGCCAAACTCACTTTTATAACAAAATCACCATTTTTATATTTAACTAGGCTGTCTTCAAACGAGCATAACTCAAGGTCTACTCACTCTTTTTACTTGATTCCAGTGGCCAAATTTATATGACACATAAACCTACATTTTATATTTAGTAACCAACATGTGAATTGTCCTTGAAAGATGACTCCTGGTCGTTTTAAAAACTAACACTGCTGCTGTTTTCATTAACAAAACAGTTTTGACCTTACTGACTTCAAATGACCATAACTTGAGTTCTACACCATATTTTGACCTCATTCCAGTGGCCACTTCAATATAACACATTTAGGTACATTTTATCTTCAGTGACCAACACAAGATTGGACCCGTACAAGTGTGTTTCACTCGTTTTAAAAACTGAGACAAAATCGTTTTTGCTGAATATTCAGAATGACCACACTGACTTCAAAAATTCATAACTCGAGTTCTACTCCACCTTTTAGACTCATTCAAGTGGCCACTTCGAGCTAACACAATAACCTACATTTTCTTTTTAGGACTCAACAAGTGAAAATTCTGTCATAGGGGTGTTTTACACGTTGCAAAAACAGAGACAGAATCTGTCCAGTTTTGTTCTTACTACCATTCATCAAAACTTTTGTTTTAACCACACAAGATTGATATATATACATTTTTACATGATATTTACATCATATATTCAGAATATAAACCCCCAATTCAAAATCCCCAATTTATTTATTTTCATGAACCCTAGCTTGATTTTAAGTAAATAACTCATTCCAAATCAAATTCCCCCAAATTAATTACTTGCAAGAACCCTAATTGAAATTGATAATGAAATAAAAATGATACCTTTGAACAATAACAACTAGAATGGAAGAATTACAAATTTCCCTCTTCTCCTTTCTTCATTGTTTCGACCCACACATACCCACACTCACCATTTCTTCCAAATTAGATGATTAACCCTTGAGTGTTATTATTATCTCTGTTGAATGATTCTTTAATTAAATTGAGAGGTTAGATTTTGTTTTGATTAGAATTACAAGAAGATTATTATTATTAGGGAGATTTCTTGAGTTTGATATGGAAGAATCAACACAAAATAAGAGATTTAGAAGAAATAATTTAGGTAGGAAGTTTGGAGAAGAAATCAAAGTGATGATAAAGTTAGAAGTTGAGTTGTGAATCACCATGAAGGAGTTGCCTGGCACTTCCCTCCTTTTGCCACGTCCCATAATAATTTTGGTGGGTAAAATACCCGCTATCCACTAAAGTTCCAACTAATTTAACCCCATTTCTAAAAATAAAATATTAGGAAACTATTTTAATGTCAAAACTATAATCAAGGTTAATTTTTATTGGTCATAAAAATTCGGGATGTTACATAGGCTTAAGGGTTTTTAACATACATTCACAAGACAATTAGTTGTAGAATTCTCTCCTCTCCTCTCTCTTGTTCGATCGGCCAAAGGGAAGAAAAAGGGTTTTCGGTTTTGGGGTTTATTCGACCAAGGGGTATAGACAAAGGGTTGTTGATCGTGATCGGGTACTAGCATACGATATAGGGGTGTCAAGTGTGCGATCGTAGAGGGGTTTTACTTTAAACCCTAATTAATAATAATATCATTATTATTATATCTTTATTGGAAGCTTACGCTAAAAGGTACATATTCGATTCTTCCTTTGTTAATTAATATGATTGCATATACGTTCTTATCCGCTACGTACTCGTGAATTGTTATATGTTTATGTTCATAAATCCTAACAATATGTAATAAATTTTTATTTATTTTGTGCATTGTATGTATCCGGGTATATGTGACAACAATATAAACCGTCACTTGTAAGTTTTTGATAAGCCAGATACATACAATGCACAAGATTGAAAAGTTTATTACATACAATGTTCAGGATTAAAATTTGAGTATTTGACACACACTACAATAATTCGTGTTAAATTATATACATTTTAAGGTATTAATCCCATTTTTTTAATTTAGTTCAATTCAGTGGTGCAGTTCGGCGAAAGTAACATATTTCAATAATTTAACTTTCTTGTCTAATATTCAATGGAAGGAATTGATATTCTTAAAGTCTCACAAAATCATTAAATGGTTTCACAAGGACCTTATTTCATTATATATTCGAGTTAATTTGTGTTCATCTATGTTCAAAAAAATAATAATTTGTGTTCATCTTACAAAATGGTTTCAATAGCAAATAATCTTAGATTCCTCGCTCTACTTTGTTGTATCATGCTGGTTTCAAGCCACATAGCAAATTTCGCAACTAAGTTTACAAATACTGCATCTCAAGGTATGTATATATAGCTCATGCACATTATATATTCTTAGCTGTTCAAAATTTACTTTCACACTAATCGCCGGTCTATTAATTTTATGAAGTGAATAAGTTTTCATGGTGCCGGAAGATCTTGAGTGATCCAGGGGATGAAGGGGGATAAAGCCAACCGAAAAAAACCATAAAAACCGAAAAACCCGAACCGAAAAAACCGAAAACCGAAAAAACCAATGGTTTTCGGTTTTGATTTTCTAAAAACCGAATGTTATGGTTCGGTTTTGGTTTCATATGAAAAACCGAACCATAAAAACCGAACCGAACCAAAAATATATATTGTTTATATTATTTTGTATTTATATCATTTTATACTCATTCTCATTAGATATGTTAATATATTTGATTTTGTTAGTATACAAAACAATATTAATTATATGTTTTATGTGAAACTACACAACAAGATCGTTTCGGTTCAATCAATTGCATATTGAAACAACACGTGAAATATATAAATAGTTATATAAAGGTTATTTGAAATAAATATTTAAAGTTTGTTCAACTTATTTTAATGGATTTATCGTCATTGTTGTATTGTTTTTGTTACCGATATTGTTTGGATAAGTTATCGATGTTGTATCATAATCATAGGGTATAAACTTTAAACTTTTTTAGCTCAAGTTGGCTCAAACCCACAAGTGGTTAAAAACCGATTAAAACCGAAAAACCGAACCGAAAAAGACTCAAACCGAAAAAACCGAAACCGAAAAAACCGAAAACCAATGGTTTTAGATTTCAAAAACCGAATTATAGCGGTTCGGTTTTCATTCGGTTTTCGGTTTTAGTCAAAAAATGACCCAAACCGAACCGTACTCACCCCTAGGCAGTGGTATTTAACATGTAAATGATGTAATGGACAATCACGTGGCTATACATGAATGAAATTATATATCATGTTGATATGTTATGATCAGACAATAAATAAAAATACTAAACTTTTTTTTGGAAGCATAGCCACGGTTATAAACAGATATTGTTTGCGAATATCTGTGCTCGAGTGTTTTTCCGGATAGGCAAATTAGAGAGTACCAATAATCCAATTGCAACCACCAATCATATAAAGGGCCTGAATTAAATTCCTTATGCAACCAAAACAAATTTGGCAGACAAGTTCAGTCGGATCATCTCGACCAAAACCGTAACAAACCGAACAAGTTACAAACACAAACAGGAATCAAATTATAACCAATTAGTTTGTTCTTTGTTGGGGATATTGTTTGCGAATATCTGTGCTCGATTATAACTAGATGCGTGGATCGAGTTCTACATGGAGTGTTGTTCAAATTTAAATCAAATAGGATTAGTTAGTTTCCTTACGTATATATGTTTGCTAATTATGGTGTTAGATAATTAGTAGAATATTAGATGTAATGGTTAGTCTATATATATCGTTCTTAGATGGGTACGTAAGGATCATGTATATCGACTATTGAAGTTTTAAGTTAGTCTTCTTCAATAAAAGTCTAGTAAAATTTGGTTATATTCTTTCGTTTTTGTGTCTTGAAATGGTATCAAACCTCGGTAAAAAGAAAATATCATCCAATTTGTAGCAGTATTTTCCATCCGTAGCAAACTTCAAAGTCGTATTCTACAGAACTAATTGGTAGTGAATTAATTCTTTGAAGTCGGTGTAGTTAAATTGGTGTGTGTAATTTAATTCTTTGGTGTGTTAATTTTTCGCTGCACATATTGATTACAATTAGTGGAATAGTTACTTCTTGTTGCCATATTGATTACAACATTCCACACTGTTTAGGATTGTTATTTTGCTAAAAGGATGTGGAGCTCTATTAGTAAGTGGCCTGACATGGACCTTCCTTTTCATTTTGATCTTGTCGACTTTCTTTATATTGTGATAACTATCACCTTTACCGTTTGGTGGGAGCTTTAAAAGTCTAGAAATGATGCTACTTTTAATCCTAAGAAAAGGGATATTGTGCTCGTTAATGCCATTATCAACTTTTCTTATTTGTGGTTTTGATATAGACAAGTAAAGACTATCATCAATTGGGACGATTGAATTAAAAATCCAACTTTAATCTTCTAGTTTTCTTGCTCGTGTTTTTTGTTTGTAGAGTATTACTTTTGTTAGTAGACTCTCATTTGTAAGTTTTCCCCGGTACTTGTTTGAGATCACATAAAAAACATTGCAAAGTCAAACCGGTGGTTCGGCATTTGTAGATGGATTTTTTTAATTTGTTTTTGTGTCTCGGGCTATTATAATTGGCACAATACCCGTACGTTGTCCGGGTTATACTTAATAAACTACTTTTTATAACTCAAACGACTCAACTTGTATTTTGCAGCATGAAAATGCGTACCGCTTTTACATTACCATCAATAACTTACACTATTTGTTGTCGCTGCCACCACCACCAATCACCGCCGCCACCACCACCCGTTACCGCCACCACCGCCGCCGCCATTACATCACCCCCGTATCGATCATCACGTGGGTTCCCTTATGGTATATGGTTAGTCACTAATATGTAATGAAACTAATATTCAAATATTTCACATCAAAATTTATAAATTTTTTTATAACCGCATTATAGACTTGTTTTATACCCTCACTGGTCACTGGTAAAGTCATCCGTCACCAACCTTAGTTTTGTGGATACATTGAAATTGTATAACTTCATGAACCACACGTGGATACATAATCTAGTATACATTAATAGTTAATAGTTAAGAAGTTATATGTAATCATTTAAACTACTTTTTACATAGTTAATAGATTTATATTATGAGAACATAAAAGGCAGCATCATATATATATGGATCAATTACCAATGGCAATGGTTATAATCACTATATCTTTTTACTTAAAAAAAAAAAGTAATTGGATGGAACCCTGATCCATGTATCATTTGGTACCTAATCCTCCAGTCAAGCTAGTGTCCAGGTGATTCTCAACCACTTAATAATCCCCTGATTATCTCAAGTTTGTCTTTGGCAAGACTCGAACCCAAGACCTCTCCTGGAAAGTGACGGCTGGTGGCCACTGGGCTATTACAGGTGATTCTCAACCACTTAATAATCCCCTGATTATCTCAAGTTTGTCTTTGGCAAGACTCGAACCCAAGACCTCTCCTGGAAAGTGACGGCTGGTGGCCACTGGGCTATTACCCTATGGTTAATATTTTATTTCTGTATGATGCAAACAAATTAAATGGAGTAATATGGATCTTTTAATTACTCCAAACACATGTTTTTTTTGCCGAACAATACTCCGAACACATGTTCTTTTACCAAACACAAACACACACAGAAATAGATTGTTACTAAACACAAATACACAGATCTTTTGTACGTTTATCAAAATAAAAGACTTATCGTCTCATCATCTTTCGTAACTCGATCTTCATTCTCATCATCATAATCTCGTTGCTATTTATCCTCTATTAAAATGACAGATTATATTGATGGCAAGAAAAAAAATATTACCCTAAAAATAAAAGCTTTCAGTGATAGTGTTGCTTCCAACCGGATTTATTTGTTCTCCTATAAAGGAAATCTTCGGTGGTTTTCTCTCTCAACCACCATCGCCGCCGGTATCCAAAGAACCACCATCGCCGCGCCATCAACCACTATGACCACAATCACCAAAAACTACCGCCATCTCTCTTCCTTTCTTTTTATATCTAAACAAACACCGCCGATTGATTGCTGCTTTTAATCAAAAAAATGAATGAGGCTTCGAAAGGATTAAACAACCACTACATATTCTCACAGATATGTATGTGGTTATATAGTGATATGTTTGAGGAAAAGTGTGTATATGAATTTTAAAAAATCGTATTTATTTCCGGGGAAGCATCCTGAATATTAGCCTAAGTTAGTTTAAAATTTAAGTGGAGATGATAATTCTTTGAGCACATGGAATTTTATGTAGAGAACAAGCTAAAGGATATACTCGTACTAAACTTTACGGAATTAAGGTCACATGACAGTAAATAGTTTAAATATTTATTAGCACATGTTTTTATAGAATTAACAAACTTAAAGATTATGTCCACTTTAAAAGGAAGAATTTAAGTGGTGGTGATCAAATGAAAGTTTAATCGGATGGCTCATTTTTTTTATATAATGTAATCACCGGTAACAGTATATATATATATATAATTGGCACAAGTTTTTTTCAACTTTGTTGCAGTCTTAACACTTAAAGTTCCGGGAAGGATCTAGTAGTGTAAATTGTGTATTCTAGATTTATTCTCTTGTATTTTGACCTATAGTATCTTGTTAGTTGGTCGTTTTATTTAATATATCTTCTGCCGTTCGGAAAAAAATTGTGTTACATACCATTACAAAACCATGATAAAATGATGATATATAGTTTATCAGATTAAAGTAATTTAGCAAGTCATGAAAAATGGTTTTAACTTCTTGCATCTGCAATCTCACACATGCTAAAGTTATGATATAGTTATGGCCCAGTAGGTGGGTAGAAGTCGCAAAATTCACAAATTATGGTACTTTCTTGAGTTAGTGATAGGTTTACGGAGAAAACCTACAAACTCCCAATGATAAAAACCGTAAAGTGGGTTAGACTTCAAGAAATATTGAAGAAGACAAATACTAAACTTACATAACTTTCCTTCATAATATTTAAATGAGTTACATACACTTATATAGAAATACAATAAACTACCAACTACTATTAGCTAGTAACCACTAACTATGCCACTAACAATTACACTGTAAAACAAAGGAATTGATAATATAACTTGTATTGAATTGTTTGTGATGATTTACATTGAGAAATAAGTCCCTATTTATACATGAATTATGAAAACTTAAAAATGGAATGGTGAGTCATTCCGAGCTGATGATGGGCTATAAATGCTTGGTTGTGCTAATCTTGGAGATTCGGTTTTAATGTTGCAATCTTGGTAATTCGGGAAATGATGTTGAGCTGATCCCATTCATATCTTTTAACAGTCCCCCTCAAGTTGAATAGTGGGATCTCCAAAATCTAACTTGCTCAGACATTTGTTGAAAATGATAGTACCTATTGCTTTAGTTAGGATATCAGCTAGTTGATCTTCGGACTTGACAAATGGAATTTCAATAATCCCAGCTTCTAGTTTTTCTTTGAGGAAGTGACGATCAATCTCCACATCTTTTGTTCTGTCATGTTGCACGGGATTTTCTGAGATTTGAATTGCAGCTTCATTGTCACACATAACCTGAGTAGTTTTCTTTGGAGGAAATCCTACTTCAGTCATCAGTTTTCGTATCCACAACACTTCTGCTATACCTCTAGAAATTCCTCTAAATTCGGCTACAACACTTGACAGTAATACTACCTTCTGCTTTTTGCTTCTCCAGGTAACAAGATTGTATCCTACTAATGAGAAATATCCTGATGTTGATCTCCGGTTCCCTTTGTCTCCTGCCCAATCAGCATCTGTATATACATGGATGTTTAGGTGGCTATTTGGTTTGAATAGTACCCCATATCCAGCAGTTCCCTTTAGATACTTGATGGTTCTTAACACTTCTTCCATATGAGTTACCTGTGGTTGGTGCATAAACTGATTTACTACCCTTACGACATATCAGCTATATATGGTCTAGTGTGAGAAAGATATATCAGCTCTCCTACCATTCGTTGATATCTGTCTCTGTCAGCAAGTTCTGCTCCAGCCTCCATGTATAGCTTCTGATTAACTATCAAGGGGTGTCTGCTGGTTTACAGTCTATCATTCCTGTTTCTGCAAGTAAATCCAGGACATACTTTTTCTGGCAAATGAAAATTCCAGCTGGTGATCTAAGTACTTCGATTCCGAGGAAGTACTTCAATTTTCCCAAATCTTTCATTTCAAACTCTCTGAATAGTCCACTTTTCAGCTTCTTAATTTCCTTTTCATCATCCCCGGTAATAATCATATCATCAACATAAAGTATTAAACATGTCACATACTTTCCTCTATGTTTGAGGAACAGAGTGTGATCCGGATTGCTCTGCTTGAATCCATACTTCTTCATTGCCGGAGTAAACCTGCCAAACCATGCTCAGGGAGATTGTTTTTCTAATACCCAAGCTAGGGATGGGATGTACGGAAAAAGTATAGCGCACGATGGAATTATCGTAAAACGGATCTATATGAATTTAAAAGGATTCGGTGAATCCAACATCAACATTCAAGGTACAATATGCATTAGGAGCAAGAAACCATCAAAGGGGCAAATGAATCACGGATCCATGTAGGTTCAAGTCCAAGCCCTAGCAAATGCAACAATCAACCATCACGTCTCGGATAACCTAAAAAGTGTACTAAACAAGATCAACACTAGGTTGGTGAGTTCGTATGAATGGATCACAAGGAACCATCGTCAATCATCCACAATAACAACAAGATAAAGACAAGTAATAACTTACAATAAGCCCTTATACAACACATGACACGCAATTTAGGTTTGCATATAGCACAACCTCATCACACAAGTATTCACACGATAGCTACACAAGATAGTTAGAATACGCGTAATAATCAAACACAACTCATAACAACATCAAGAATGTACCACACTATAACAACTCAAAATGGTTAGAATACACGTAATTAATCAAGTACAAATCATAACAACATCAAGAATGTACCACACACACACATCTTATAACGTTACCCATGCAACGATACTCACGATGTCATCACCACGACCAACGTGGCATCTCAAAATCATCAAGTATGTAGATACTTGGGTGTTCATTGTACCAACTCGTATATGCAATGATACTCATGATGTCATCACAATGACCAACATGGCATCTCAAAATCATCAAGTATAAATACTTGGATGTTCATTGTACCAATTACCAAATTCGTCAAGTATAGCAATACTTGAATGTCCATTGTACCCACACGTCCATCACATCAACCATTCGACAAGTACATACACTTCATACGATTCTACTTTCGAGGAGTCATAGATGCTTATATATAGGGTCACCCGCAGCCTTCCCACAACATCTATAACCCTTCCAAGGCATTACCGTCTTCCATGTATGCACAACTATCCTAAATCACAATATAATATATCCATATACGATGTTACAATATCCTAAATTACAATATATATATATCCATAAACAAACGCACAATCAATCATTCAATCAATCAATCAATCCAATCAACTCAATTGTACCAACAACATAAAAGTAAATATCAAGTATATCAAATACTTGGAATGTACCTAAACTCATCAAATCAACCATTCATCACGTACATACACTTCACGATTCTACTTTTGAGGAGTCATAGATGCTTATATATAGGGTCACCCGCAGCCTTCCCACAACATCTATAACCCTTCCAAGGCATTACCGTCTTCCATGTATGCACAACTATCCTAAATCACACTTTATGTCCACAAACAAAAGCACAATCAATCAATCAAACAACAATACTTGTACACTTTTAGCCCGAATCTCAAACGAGTAGGGAATTACGGAACTCACCTTGATCAAGCACAACAAGTTAATATCAAGCTATGAATGTCCAACGAACGCCAAATGTCCACAACCTAATAATATATGCATCATAATACAAGTTAAGGTCTCGCTAGTTACACTATACTACAATTTCCCCAAAGGTGTTTTAGATGTGATTCGAGAACGTTTAAACGACAAATGAAGAGTTTTGGTTAAACATGGTTCAATGACTTAGCACCAAAATTTGACATGAAAATCAAAGTGTTTTAGAAATGTGTTTAATCAATTATGTTGACCTTAAAATGATGATATAAGAATAATAAACAAGCTTTGGATCATTGAAAGTTGACAGGTAACTGAACGAAAACATTAAGGAAAGACATGGGATTTGCGGACGATGGGAGCAGATGATGTGATGAACATGGATCATCCGCCAATTCCTGAAGATCATTAGCAGATTTTTGAAGAACAACAAACGGGTTTTGACCTCAAAATTGACAACCTTAGAAGCTAAATTCGGTTACCAAACTTTAACACAACCAAATACAAGTAAGGAAAAGAATGGGTGGAAGGGAAAGTTAGAGAGGACAGGGTTAGGTAAGTTGGGTGGGTCATGGGTCACGGGTCAGATCCACGGATAATCCGTTTCACATTCCTGGTCCTTTTAAATACCGACTAACATCGTATGACCAAATAAAACGGTTAATTGACCTCGACTCGAGCATTGAACACAATTAAATCACAAAAATGTCCTCAAATATATCACCAACTGATGAGCGTTCATTTTGTGATAAATTCCCCTATCAAAAGGCCACATTTCAATGTCTAAAATGAGTTAATATTCCAGAACTATTGGTACTTAATGGATTCGATATATACGCAGGTTCACGGAAGATGCGAGTGAGGGTAAATGGCATCAAGCAACTCAACATGGAGGCCTATGAAGTTACAAGACACAAGAAGGTGATTCGGGAGTCGAACGAAGCAAATCGGAGAGCAGCAGGAGCTGCCAGCGCCGCTGGCACCCATGCGCCGCTGGCCCATCAGCAGCAAGGCCCAGCGCCGCTGGAGCCCATCTCCAGCGCCGCTGGGCGGCCCAGATCAGCAACCGACTTTCGCCTCTATTTAAGTCGAAGAAACCCTCAAAACCCTAAGAGAGAGCCGATTCAGCAGCCCTAGCCGCCACCTACAAACCCTAGGTCTACTTTGCAGATTCCAAGGAGGTTTTGGAGCTTCTAACACCTTCCGATCTTCATCTTCTACCTAGATCTATCTCTTTTATTTTACTTTCAGTTGGTAAACAATGTCTTTCATCTTTTCAGACTTTGTTATTCCTTTAATAATGGTAGGCTAATAGGCTGAATACTTGTTTGGATCGATGTGATCATGTAGACGTTTATCTATTTTACTTTATTTGTTAGATCTGTTGGAGTGTGATTTACTGTTTATCGTAGATCCATGTTTTACTAGTTCTTCATATTATTATCGGTTCTATATATGCATGTATTGATTTAATTCTGATGATCGGTCTATAATCATACACTAAGATTAATACATAAAGATGGAAAACACTAGTCGGTCTATAACTAGATGTAAAAGGTGATTCACTTATAACTGAGGGATCCAGAACCATAGTAATTAGGACAAATTGAACATGATGCTTAACAATGTCAGACACGATCCAGTGACATGGAAACGTGCACTGTGGTCACCGGAGGAATTATTATCTGGTCATGGCTTAAGAGCCAGGTATACTAAAAGATGAATTAGTAACACAAACTTAGGTGATTAAAGCTTAAACAATGAATCTAACGAGAATTTGTTTAAAGAGTAGTGTGAGTTTAGGGACAACACTAGTTACTTAGGCAAAGTGAATCTAACGAGAATCTGAGCCGTGATTAAGTTTCCAACAGTCTAGCAAGTAGGTAGAATGATATCTGGTCGTATCATGAGATCTGAGATGCCAAACAAGTATTTTAATTTAATTACTGTTATTTGCTTTTTCAAATCTTTTTCAGACTAAGCCTCTCGCTGAATAAGCGGTTGCGGCTTCTATTTACTTTTTAGTTTTTAATTAGTTTAATAGGAAATCGTGACAACCCCCAACCGCTAGAATTACACATATTATTAGATTAGGTAGTGCAAGCGTCCCTGCGAACGATCCTGTGCTTATCACTTACTATACTACATCTGATCGGGTCCCCTGCCCGTAATCGTGTGGTTAGTTTGAGATAATTACTTGTACAACATTTTTATAAATTTAAACACTAAACAAAAACCACCATCACCAACTAAAAATCTTTAGTCAAAATCGTAAGATTAGTCAATGGGTCAAAATCACAGATGTTACAGTTTTAAACCATATAGAGACTTTTTCAGTCAACAAACCTCTCCTGTTTTGAAATTATGGGAAAAACCTGGAGGTGCCTGCATATATACTTCTTCCTTTAATTCTTCATGTAGGAAGGCATTCTTCAAATCAAACTGGTAAAGCGGCCAACCTTGATTTGTAGCTACTGAAATAACACCCTTATGGTATCAATCTTTGCGACAGGCAAAAATGTTTCAGAGTAATCAATCTCATATGTCTGAGTGTAACCTTTGGCAACAAGACGGGCTTTATATCTTTCAATTTCACCATCTAGTTTGTATTTTACTGAAAAAATCCACCTACACCCCACAAGTTTTTTTCCTTGTGGTAGAACATAGGTATCCCATGTATCGTTCTTGATGAAAGCATCCATCTCAACATCCAGAGCATCCTTCCATTCTTTTGATTCCAAGGCTTGTTCAACATTCGATGGAATTCTCTTTGAGTACAGACTTGCATTAAATGCTTTTGTCTCTTTAGATAAGTTTCCAACAACTACAATAGTCATGGGGTATTTAGAGCCTTTGGATGCTTTTTTTTAGAGAATAACGCTTTGCCAAAAGTCTCCTATTTGCTCTGGCTGGAAGAACATATTTGACTGGTTCTACTATTTTTTCTTCATGTTGCTTCTTCGTTTATAGCATGTTCCGGTACATGTTCATGATCTGATTCTGTGACATCATTTGAAGTTCTAATAAACTCATCATGAGGCTCATTGGGTTGAGAATCACATACCTCGGATGTCAGATTGGGGGATATATCTTCAGTGGCACTGGTAGGATCAGGATTTGGGATGGTACTGTGAACTGGACTATTTCCTTGTACGACCGTATCATCTCCTGTAACTGTAACACTTCTCAACCAACTCAGTGTGTCACATTCACCCTCCCTCTGACTACTGTGTTGGTAGTAATATTTTGTTTCTAGGAAATCACAGTTCATTGTGGTGAACATGCGACGAGTTTTTGGTTTATAACACCTATACCCATTCTGATTGACTCCGTACCCCACAAAAACACATTTTTCGGCACAAGGGTCAAGTTTATCACGATAAAATTTGGGTATATGGACAAAAAATGTACATCCAAAAACTTTGGGTTGAACGGTGAGAATAAGAGGGATTTTGGTGTATTTTTTGAGGGTTTCAATGGGGGTTTTAAGTTTAAGAAATTTGGTTGGAAGTCGGTTAAGTAGATAAGAGGCAGTGGCTACAGTTTCAGGCCAAAACGACTTTGGAACATGAGATTCAATTATAAGTGCACGGTTGATTTCCAAAAGAATACGATTCTTGCGTTCTGCAACACCGTTTTGTTCTGGAGTATTTGGGCATGAGGTTTGGTGAATTATTCCTTTAGATTGAAAGAAATCTTTCATTTGGTGATTAACATATTCCCCACCATTGTCAGAACGAACAATTTGTATATTTTGTTTGAATTGGGTCTGAATCATGGCATAAAACGTTGTAAAGACATTAAACACCTCAACTTTTGGCTAACATACATGTTTCACAAGTAATAGATTTATTCAAAGGAAAAAGTTCAGAAAATAAGATATGTAAATAACTAGCAGATGGGTGTCCCAGTCTCCTATGCCATAACCAAGATTCCCTTTCTGTTGTTCAATGAGCTAACATCACAGTACCATCCTGGGTAACTTTAGCAACATAGTACAATCCATGCCTTTCAGTGCCACGCCCAATAATCCGACCCGTCCTGATATCCTGCAAAATGCAAAAAGTAGGGTGCATGAGTACAGAATAGTTGAGCTCTTTTGTGACATGACTGAAAGACAAAACTTTGTGAGATAGAGATGGAACATAAAGACTGTTGGGAAGTTTAATGCGTGGAGAAATTTTAAGTGTTCCTCCAGATTTGATATTCATCTTTTCCCCGTTTACAGCTTGAATGTGGGTTTTGGTGGGTTTTGTTATGACTTTAAAATCCGACAAGTCATATGTCATTGTATCGGTAGCCCCACAATCAAATATCCATGGCTCATTTGGATTTTTAAAATGGGTTTGGGCCATGTAAGTGGATCCATTTAGATTTGATGGGCCTTTATAGGATCTAGCAAATTGGTTTGGGCTTTTACAATAAATTTGGTGTTTAAATGGGTTGTCCCAAAAAACATTAGGGTTAAAGGAAAAATCCTTATTTTGGCCGGTTCTATATTTATAGGGAATAACCCTATTTTTGGTAATATATCAATGGAGAAATTTTGGGGATTTTGTATTTACTCCACTTTCCCCTTTACCTTTGACCGAAAACTCCTTGATAAGTGATTTATTTGTGACTTTTTCCCATTCGTTTGACACGTATTTTAGGTAGAAATGAACCGTTAGCATGAACTTTTTGGTACTTAATTGCACTAGGTTTGTTAACAGGTCCAATGATGGACATTACATCTAGTTGTAGTGGAACCAAGTAAAGGAAGTGAAGTATGGAGTTTGGACGAGTTAGATGTGAAGATTTGGAGCGGAAACAGGAAAATCTGGACATTGCGGAGCCGCCAGCGCCGCTGGAAACACTACAGGATGACACCAGCTCCGCTGGGGAGACAGTCAGCACCGCTGGGAGTAGGTCGATAGATTAGGGTTTTTCGTGTAACTTATAAATACCCATTTATAAACCCTCCAAAAAGGGACGGACGCATACAGGTCGAAAGTAGCATCCAAGAGGTCGAAAATCGTTCCTTGAGCACTCCAAAGCAGATCTAACATCATCAATCATCAAGGAATCCAACCTAGTGATTTAATATCACACGGTTTCAATTCTTCCATCTCTTTTCAGTTTTCTCTAGATCTTATGTTATTTTATTTTATCAGATTGTTAATGGCTACTCACTTAATGAGTAGCTAAGTTCTTAGACATTCGTTTGGATGATGTAAACATGAATTGATTGTTGTTTATGGTTGATTGTTGAACTGTTTCTATGCTAAATCGCAGATCCATATTTATTTGAGTCTGATTGTGTTATTGGTTTTCATATACAAACTTATTTTACTGATTTGTTTGGGATGATCTGGTCCGGCATCCTTAGAGTCATTTAATTTGTTTGTGAAGCGTTAATCGGTCTATAATTAATGTAGTCATTTGATCTATAAATGGACATTTGATGGGAAATTAATAATTGACTCAAACGAGTATGTGTTTTATAAGGTTATCTTAGTTGATCTGGCGAACGGAAACCGGATCCAGGTGACTAGGATAATCAGTGTCTTGAGAATTTAATTAGGACCTAGACTTACATAGAAGATTTCAGTCATAGTTACAAGCTCAGTTTTTAAAGCTCAGTGAGCGACCTTAACAGGAACTCATTGAAGGGTTTGACCAGTCGAAAGGCAGTCAAGCTAAATAATTTAGTGAATCTAACGAGAATCTAAATGTGAAAAGAGTCGTTCAACAATCTTAATCATAACACTTTCTGCATGTCAACTGAAACCAAACGAATGTCAGTTTTAATATATTGTCTTGTTTTAGCAGTAATGATCACAGGTTTCTCGCTAGACCAAGCGGTTGCAACCTTGCGGTATTACTAGAATTCTGTCTTTATTTTATTTTGCATTTTAGAAGACTAGGAACCCCCAACTTTAGTTTCATTTTAATTGTTTTAAATTCCTTAAGTCAGTCCCTGCGAACGAACCTGGACTTACCTAGACTATACTATTACTAGACAGGGTACACTGCCCAGTTGTGTGATAATCTAGACTTAGTGATTCCTTGAATTATAAATTTTAAAACTTTGATAAATCACACGCATCACTCCTACTCCTTTTCTTTTCCGACCGCAGCCGCCATTCCCCCAAAACCTCCATCTGTTCGTCGATCATTGCTCCCTTTGGTGGTGGAATGGTTGGTATTGGCGGAAGAAGATGCTCTTACCCCAGATTTGGGGCTTTTCTTGTTGCCGACCCACCAATCCGGATACCCAAAAACCGAAAAATTGGGGTTTTGTGTGTCCAGTCATGTGACATTCATCACAAGTGAGATGGGATTTGTCTTCTTTGGCCATTGGTTTTTTCCTTCATTTCCCCGGTACCCTTTTGCGGCTAGTCCGGTTCCCTCTGTTTCACCGGCGGTGAGCCCTGCAGCTATGCCCTGAACCCCATCACTAGTTGCTCCCAAAATAACCTGGTGAGCGGCTTCTTTGCGGACAATGGCGTATGCAACCTCTGCGGTTGGTAACGGGTCGATCTGAAAAATTTCCCTTTTTATGGGTTCGAATCTACGGTCTAATTAGTTCAGAGAATGAAACGATTTCTGTTCGGACCAATTGGCATATATTTTGTGAGGTCCCAAATACGATGGTTAACCCAGAAGTGTAAAATACAACAAGTCTAATAATCACTAGAATGGACTAGTATTACTTAAATATAAATGCAAGTATATAAATAAAGTAATACACGACTTAAAGCAATAAACAAGTAAAGTGGAACATTATGTATTTTTCAAGGTGTATTTTATTTATGATGTTAAATAAAATACAAGGTTGTGTGGAATCAAGATAATACAAATAAGTATGTATCCTAACAACCTATGAATTACAAATGATCTATATTTGTCAAATAACTCTTTTGGATCGAGATACTTAAAGTTGTGAAGTATCCCTGTTTAAGATCGAGAGTATTTAGATAAATTCACTCTAATGCTAAATGTATGCTTTAAAGTAATTTTCTCAAAGAAATGACTTTGTATTTATAGGCAACAAAATTCACCAGTGAATTTTGTGCCGTACAAATATGGTTGCATGCATTTAATGAACCGACAGAACATTAAATGCATTGGTTAATGGTACAAGGATAAAGTCACATCAGTATGACTTTATTCTTTTAACCAACCACCTTTACACACGTATAAACTTTGGTAAAGAACAAGTGGGATGTTCTTTGGAAAGTGTGTAAAGGCAAAAGTCAATTCCTCGATATCAGTGTTCAGACTTGTAAGGTCTACAACACTGACAATCCTCCAGTGTACAGATCTGGTAAGACTTCCAGTGGACTCCGCCATTTGTTAGTCTTCTTTATTCTGACTTCAGTCTTTGACTTTAGTGAGAACGTCTTCAGTAGAGTAGATCTGGACTGGGGTGAAGTCCAGTGAGCTAATCTGGAGAATACTCCAGATTTCCTATACAAGTATTTGCTCACTGGTCTTCCATTATTTCTGGACAAATCTTCAGCGGGACTCCAGATTCCAAGTCTGGAGTAGGTCCAGTAGAACACGTTTCTGGACAGATCTTCAGTAAGGCTCCAGTAGTCGAGTCTGGAGCGAGTCCAGTAAATCTGGACCTAACAAATTCCCCCTATTTGTTTAGAAATAATGCAAGTGTTTTCAAGTTTAAATCTATACAACTTTGTATGCTTGAAAAAACACAAGTTTTGACTTAGTCTAAAAAATCTAAGTTACTGGAAAACACTTTATAGATCATGAGTGTTTTCAGTTTCATCTTTTAAGTTCTAACTTAGACTAAATCTGATCATTTACTTTTATGAATCAAAAATTGCAACTAATATTACATACATCAACTGATAAATAGTCACAATTTTCATCAAACAATAAATTACAATAAGTAAATGATATAAGAGTCAGGCCATTCTCTTCGATGTCTGTCCTGGAGCATCTTCAGAAGCCTTTCTCTTTGGTGATGGAGAAGATGGTACTGATTCTGGCGATTTCATGCCTATTGCAACTTCCATCTGTTGCTTTCTTCTCCATACCTTCTCAACCCTCTTCAGAAATGCTTTAACATCAGTCGACAAATTTGTCTTCCCCCTGAACGTTAAGGCAATCTCCTTCAGTTCAGTCCATCCAAACGCCTGGACTGAAGTACTCTTTCTTTCATCAGTAAAGTTACCTTCCCTGGTCAACTTTATTTCAAACTTTGACATACCTTCATGATTATCAGCAAGCTTAATCTCTGCACCAGTGATCCTTCTAGCATCAGCCCTGAAATTCAACATTTCATTATACTTGTCTTTCCATTTGGCTGTCTGGATCATTGCTTCAGTTTCCTTTGACACTCTCTGTTGTTCTACAGCAGACTGGAGTTGTTGACGATTGATTTTCAGAGAAGTGTCCAAGGGGAATGAATGTGCTCACATCTGCATCTTTAATTGCTTTGAGCTGTTTGGCAGTAAGCTTAGGTAAGCCAGTCAATTTCTTTCTGTACTCTAACTCCAGAGCACCAACATTTTTCCTTATCTTCTTCTGGAGGTTCACCAGTTCCTCCTTCCTCTGCCTGATAAGTTCTGGTACACTAACGCTATAAATAATTGAATCATAAATTTGTTTTTCTTCAGCGTAAAAGGAGCGTACATGAACATCATTCAATGCATTCAGACATTGATGAACTCTGGGGTCTTCCTCATCTTTTTGTACACATCAATGTTTATGCCCAACCTGCCAGCATTATAAGAATCCAGAGTCCCCATAGTTGCCATCTCCCTATGATGGGCCAACAGTTCATCTCTTTGATTTCTCTTGAAGATTTCAATCATTATGCATTGTTGTTCCAGCTTCTTAGAGGTTTTATCATCAGCAGTGGGAAACTCTGATGATTCTTCAACAGTTTGCTCTTCTTCACCAGATACCATTTGTTCTTTTCCTTTAACAGACTTCAGAGTAGTTGGAATATCTGGGAAAGATTCAAACTGGGGCTCACTGGCTTCAGTACCAGCAGCTTCTTCAGTCAGCATAGTGGCTTCAGTGCCTAATGCTCTCTGTGCTAATCGTGCACTGGCATCAGTACCAGTCACTTGTTTTTGTTGCACAATGCTTTCAGTAGCAAAGGCCTTTTCAACAGCACTGGCAACAACTTCCTTCTTCTTTCTAATCAACCCTTCTTGGACACCAGACGACTTTCCCCCCTTGGAATGATCACCAGTTCTGGACTTGAGATCATTCCATAATTGTTCTAGCATGTGTCTGTCCAGTGCACCAAAAGTTCTTCCAGTCACTGGAGTTGTATCATTCACATTCTTTCTGAGTGCCTGCACTTCCTTTTAACATTTTCAACTTCTTGAGGCAAGTGCTTTGGCAATTCTTTTCTAGCAACTTCTCCACTTGGGGTAACAGCCCATCTTGAATAGTTCGAAGAACAGACTCAGAAATTTCTTCAGATATTTCTTTCAACATACTAAGTCTGAACTTCTTTGTACATTCATCACTAATCGTGCTAACAACAGCAGCCTGATCAAGTGTGGGCCTGCTTTCCAATGAACTAACCCTAGTAACCAACTTCTGAACCTCATCCTTCAGACCTGCCAGTGGTTGAACAAGTTCACCTTTCACTGCAGTCTGAACAGCATTCACCAGCCCTGTCTCCAATCCCTGGACTGCCACTTTGATGTTTTCAGTGTTGTTATTAGTGGCCAGTACCAGCACATCCAGCTTCAAAAACAAGCTTTTCATTCCCAGCAAATATATTCATTTCAGATGCTAGATTGTTCGATAATAAAGATTTAAAATCGGAAACAACCTGGGATGATGACTGGAGTGATCTCTCCAGGTCCGCCACCTTACTTAAAAGGCCTTGGACCTTGGTTGAAGACGAAGTGGAGAGACCACTGGGAGGTTCAAGATTGGAAGTCAATCTGGTCATGAGAGGTACTTGTGCCCAGACCTCTTCAGTTACAACTTCAGATGTTACAACTGTTGAGTCCAGCGCACGAGGTTCAGATAAGTTAACTGGAGTTTCAAGTGGTGGAGGTTGAGATTGTGAAGTTTGAATGGTTGGAGGAGTGAAGTATTGAGTATTTTCTGGAATTGAAGGTGGTGGTGGTGGTGGTGGCATGTTTGATTCTGGTGGGGGTGGTGGCATTTCTGATTCTGGTGGCGGCATATTTGTTTCTGGTGGAGGTGGTGGCATTTCTGGTAGACTTTCAACTTGTACAACATCCACACCCAGAAAGTTCATATTGACATCAAAATTCTGATCTTCTGACATGGGAGAATCAGCCTCATCCCAAAACATTTCACCAACAGTTGTATCACCAGCCTGAGCACCAACCAGTTCACCAGCCTGTTCACTTGCTTCAACATTCAAATCGATTCGAGCCTCTTGCTCACCAGATACTTGTTCATCAGCCTGAACAATTTGTTCTACCTGCTCAACAACCTGCTCAATAATCTGGGCCACATTTTCTTCTTGTACAACAGCCTGTACAATATCCTCTGTCTGCTCAACAACTTGTACATTTTGTTCAGTTTCAACATTCTCCTCTTCAAAAATAGGAGACCCATCAATGTTCATTACATCACCAGGATGTCTTTCTGGATTCACCTGAACTCCAGCTCTCATCAGACGCATGTTTGATCTAGGTCGTCTGGAAGGCTCAACATTTGGTTGTTGACCTTCAGGAGCCACTTGTCTGATGGGTTGTACAGCTTCTATAATCTGAACATCTTGGTCACCAGAGGGTCCTTCACCAACTTGACCTCTACCTAGAGCCACTTCTACTTCTTCCCTTTGAAAAGAGAGCATGGACTGAGGAATATCTACCTCATTCAGTGGAGATCTTAGGTTGGTCAGATCCTCATATACTCACTCACAGAAAAGTTAGTAGTTTCAAAATCGTACTGGTCTCCAAGAGCTCTTTTAAACATCAGTGAAAGAAAGCGTATATATGGAACAAAGCTTTTCTACCTTTCACCTTAAGACGCTCTACCAGATCATCAAATAGGATCTGAGCGAAATCCACTCTGAGTCCAAACCAGAGGCAGTAGGCAATCTGGAGATGAGTTTGATTTATCTGGTCCAACCCTCCAGAACTGCCTCCCAAACATTCAACGATATGTGTGAAGAAGAATATCTCCATGAGTCTGTCAGTTTGCTCATGTAGACTGTTCCCTTCCTGGATAGCTGGCCATGCTCATCCACAATATCTGTGTGCCCCATCAGTCTGCACACTTCCCTTGTATTGATACCAGAGGAAGTTCAATGGGCAACTCATTTTGTTCAAAATAATTCAACTGTAAAACAGACCTGAGTAAACTAACAGTGAAACCCAAGGATCTGGTACCTTGCTTCAGAGAATAAGTAATTGATGAAGTTGCATCATCATATTGTGTAGTGTACCAGAATTCACATAGATAATCGTGGTACATCCTCCCTGGATTTAAGGTCAAAGCACCATATAATAGACATGAGAGAAAAAATGTATTTAATCTCCCAATAACGGATTGGGCATTATGAACACTGGAAAGTGAAAGTCTGGCCATCCAGTTATTCATATTTATCCTTATGGCCTTAATCTCAAGAGTAATATGGGGTGCCTTTTCAACATTGGCAACCGGAGCATATTCTGCAGCAAGCAGATTTTTAGGAGATTTAGATTGTCTTGGTGCCATTTGAATATTAATAGATGAAGATGAAATTGAATATTTAGGGTTTTGATGAAGATTTGATGAAGAATTGAATGGAAATGGAGTAAATATGAGAGATGATTATGATTGGAAATTGAATGAAGAAATTAAATGAAGGAATTTGAAAGGATTTGGGAGTAAATATGTTCAAAGTAAATGCAAATGAAATTGAAAGTGGGTATATATAGGAGAGAGAATGTGGAACTCAAACGGTTAATTTGAAATTATCAAATATAATTTTGATCGTGGTTCTGAGATCCGCATTAATTACATCACACCACACATAAATGTGTGACGGTTTACAGCCCACAAATAGTATCAAGTTGCACTTTTTGTCTTCCCAAGGTAAAAATACCATCATTTCTTTGAAAAATTTACATGCCACGTAGGATTATAAATATCTTTAAAAAGTTTGCTTACGTGGCACGCACAATGACCAAGTATTTAAAAATATTATGACTCATTTCAGTGCATCTGGAGGTTGACTGGACACTCCAGTATCACTGGTGGATTAGTCCAGTGAAACATGTACTGATGGTACACTGGAGGGACACTCCAGTAAAGTACCAGTGAAAACCATTTGAAAGAGACTGGTGACCTCAAACATGCACGTCAACTAATACAGACAAATGAGAGGGACACATTTACAAGGAGACATAAGTCACCTCAAACACGCACTTCAACCTGTCCATTTACCAGTGAGAGGGACACATTTACAAAGTACCAGTAATATTTTCTGAAGAATTTGTCCAGTGAGAAAATAAATTAATAAATTCCCCCTGAACTTAAAACATTTTTAAGAGCAAAAAATATCTTTCAAGTCTTTCCCCCTGGAATGTTGATCCAGAAATCTATTAATGCAAAGATAGTACACAACGGCGTTCAATATCTGAGCAGTCATAAATTTATAGATCTTTAAATCAAAGATCCTCAGTAGTACACAATGGCGTTCAATACCAAGGTTCCAGATTTAAGGGTTTAACATTCCCAACTCACCAACAAGATATTCAAAAGTTTTGACATCCAGAGGTTTAGTAAAAATGTCAGCAAGTTGTTTGTCCGTGGGAATAAAATGGAGTTCAATGTTGTTTTCATAATATGATCACGAATGAAGTGATACCTGAGATCAATGTGCTTCGTTTTGGAGTGCATGACTGGATTGTTCGAGATAGCAATGGCACTGGTATTATCAAAAGATTGGGGTCTTTGAATACTTAATACCATAATCAAGCAACTGGTTCCTCATCCAGAGTATCTGAGCACAACAACTGGCTGCAGACACGTATTCAGCTTCAGCAGTGGACAATGAAACTGAAGTTTGCTTCTTACTGGTCCAGCTGACCAGTTTGCCACCAAGGAAATGACATCCACCAGTAGTGGATTCCTGTCTATCTTACAACCTGCATGATCTGAATTTGAATAACCCATTAGATCCATGCCTGAGCCTTTGGGATACCAAAGACCTAGACTGGGGACACCCTTAAGGTACTTCAGTATGCGCTTTACAGCAAGCATATGAGATTCCTTTGGATTAGACTGATATCTGGCACATAAACATGTTGAAAAATAATATCTGGTCTACTGGCAGTTAAATACATCAGTGAACCAACCATGCCTCTATAGACCGTGGTGTTCACTGGTTTACCATCTGGATCGGAGTCCAGTGTCAGTGGTGCAGAAAGTGGAGTGGGTTTAGATGGTGAAGAGTTCATATCATATTTCTTTAAAAGATCTCTAACATATTTTTCCTGATTAATAAAAATGCCATCTTTGTTTTGTTTAATCTGGAGTCCAAGAAAATACGTTAATTCACCCATCAAACTCATTTCATATTCAGTTGACATTATTTTAGAAAATTTCTTGCACATATTTCATCAGTAGACCCAAAAATAATATCATCAACATAAATTTGTACCATTAACAGATTACCTTTTTCATGAAGAATAAATAAGGTATTGTCAATTGCACCTCTTTTGAAACCATTTTCAATAAATGTTTAGTCAGAGTGTCATACCAGGCACGTGGGGCTTGTCTGAGGCCATAAAGCGCTTTGTCCAGACGATATACCCAATGTGGCTGCTTTTCATCAACGAAACCTGGTGGTTGTCTGACATAAACTTCTTCTTCAAGCTTTCCATTCAAGAAAGCACTCTTTACATCCATCTGGTAGACCTTGAACTGATGATAAGCATCGAATGCTAAGAATATTCTGATCGCTTCAAGTCTAGCCACTGGAGCAAATGATTCATCAAAATTGACATCTGACTGGCAGTAGCCTTGTGCTACCAGTCTGGCCTTGTTTCTGATTACGTGGCCATCTTCATCTACCTTGTTCCTGAAGACCCATCTTGTTCCAATTGGTTCTTTCTTTCCAACTGGGAAAGGAACCAGATACCAGACCTTGTTCCTTTCAAACTGGTGAAGCTCTTCTTGTATAGCAGTCACCCAGCTTGGATCTTCCATAGCCTCGTCAATCTTCTTTGGTTCCATCAATGATAGAAAACTAACATATAAGCATTGATTACTGGAGGCTCTTCTGGTCTGAACTCCTCTACTGGAGTCACCTATGATCTGATCAATAGGATGAGCTTTTGTCCATCTGGAGTACTGACCAGGATTGTTACTGACAACAATATCAGTGTAAGAATTCAGTTGAGTCTCCTCTGGAGTTGCTTCAGGAGGAGGATCTTGCCAGACTACTTCAGTATCTTCATCTGAGTCATTTAAATCACGATTTGCATCATGAAATTCTTCATTTGAAGGCATTTCTTGAAGTACTGGTTCAGTTTGGAATTCTTCATAAGAAGACATTTCTGGTATATTCTCAACTGACACTGATACTGGGGGAGTAGTACGAACATCTGATCCAATATTAATTTCAGAGGGTAGTTTTAAAATAATAGAAGGATAGAATGGAGTACCACTGGAGCGTTTCTTTTTCTGAACAGGTTCCAGATCAGGATGACTGGAAACTGTGTCTTCTGAATCTTCTTTATTGTAGTTGATAGGATCAGATTCACAGAAGACAATTGGAGTTACTGGGGGAGTGTCAAGGGCTGGCTTCTTGTTGATTGCAGCATTTGATTCATCAAATGTGACATGAATTGACTCATGGACCTTCTCCAGTCTCTTGTTGTAGACTCTGAAGGCCTTGCGAATGACTGAATAGCCTAAGAAATACCCTTCATCAGCTTTGGCATCAAATTTGCCTAACTGACTGGAGTCGTTCAGGATGTAAACTGGACATCCAAAAACGTGAAAATAACCAATATTTGGTTTTCTATTTCTTAAGACTTCATAGGCTGTCTTTTTGTGTCGCTTCACATACACTGACCGGTTCTGGGTGTGGCAAGCAGTAGCAATTGCTTCAGCCCAGAAACTGGTAGACAGACCAGATTCAGCAAGCATACTCCTGGCAGCTTCTATCAGCGTTCGATTCTTCCTTTCCACCACTCCATTCTGTTCTGGAGAGCGGGCTGATGAGAAATTCTGGGAGATGCCAGTGTCAGTACAGAATGACTCCAGAGTTGCATTCTGGAATTCTGTTCCATTGTCACTTCTTAACTGACACACCTTTCGACTGTACTTGAGCTCAATTTGCTTGATAAGACTGATGATTTCAGCAGCAACTTCACTTTTAGACCTGAGAAAGATAACCCAACAATATCTAGAAAATTCATCTACTATTACCAGGGTGTATCTTTTACCAGCACGAGTCTGAACATTCACTGGACCAAAGAGGTCCATATGAAGCATATGAAGAGGTTCATATATGCTGAAATTCTGTCTGGTCTTGAAACTGGTACGTTTCTGCTTACCCATCTCACATCCTGGACATGGCCTTTCCTTTTTGAAGGAAACTGAAGGTATGCCATCTGCAAGTTGTTTTCTGGACAACTTATTAATATTCTTGAAATTTAAATGGGATAACCTTTTGTGCCATAACCAGTTTGTGTCTTCATCAGCTTGAGTATAGAAACACTGCTCTGAAGGATAGCTTTCCATATCCATCACGTACACATTCCCTTTTCTGGGAGCAATCAACACTACCTTCCAGTCCTTGTTGAATACGATACCCTGAGCAATATTGAATAAAACTTGATAGCCATCATCACATAGTTGGCTTACACTGATCAGGTTATATTTCAAACCATTCACAAATGCAACACGTCTGAACTTGACTTGTCCATTGTTCAGAACACCGTATCCCTCAGTCTTTCCACAACCATCATTTCCAAAAGTAATGGAGGGTCCATCAGAAATGGTGAACTCCTCCAGCAGGGTCTTACATCCGGTCATCGTCCTGCCAGCAGCACTGTCAAGATACCAGATATATTTCTTTCGATCTCCCTGCATACATCCACCAGATATTATCAGTTAGATTTGGGAACCCATCGACTGATGGGTTCACTGGACCCTCCCTTATAGGTCCCTGGGGCAATCTGGTTTAGTTCACTTCTTCAACAGTGGTCTTAGTTGAAAAGACCACTGGGTTGATAGTTTTGAAACCTTTTTCTTTTTCTCAACTAGAGAAATAGATTTATCTTTCTTTGCAAAAGGTTTTGTATTTTGTCTAGGGCCAGATGAAGTACCCTCAATAAAGTTTAATCTTGCATTAAAACTTTGAAATTGACGAGTCAGTAGTTTAATCTGGCTCTCTAACCTTGACAAAACATTTTCATCAGAGCCTTTCCAGTTCTAGGCTTAGGTAGGGGATTGGTCTGAGGCAAAGGTTTATTCCGATAAACCTCTTTAACTGGAGCAGTTATCTGGAATGCTCCAGTCTTAACCTCTGGGGATTGAACTGGGAAAATATTGGCCTTGGGAGTTACAGGCTCATCATAAACAGTGGTGGGCCTGAACCCCTCTGGTAATCGATCGATTACTGGTATTAATGATGCTACATGAGTATTTCCATCTAAATATGCACGTTTTTGAGCAGGAAATTGATTTACTCCAGCATCATATGGCTTTCTGGTTTCTAGCCATGATTTCAAGATCTTGTTTTTCTTGAATCAATTGTTCAGTTACCAGAACCTGGGCTTGAAATGCCAGTTCAATGTCTTGAAGTTCTTTTAATTTTGATTTTAAAACAGTTATTTCAGAAAAATCTATTTCTAGACCATTTACACAATCAGATCTAACAGTTTCTACAAATATCAAATCAGAATTAAGAGCTTCAGCAATGTCCAGTTTTAATTCTTGGTCAGTTGCAGTATCATAATCACTAACCTTTTTAATAACAATGTCTACCCATCGTCCAGATGTGACATCTTCCTTCACCAGGTGCTCTTCGTCTGCCAGAGCCATGTAACAGCAATCTCTTTCTTCTTCTTCATCAGCAGATGATTCATCAGAAGGAACCCACTTCTCTTCAGTTGTTGCAATCTTGCACTTATTATTGTTTTCCATTTGTTGTGCCATGAGAGCAATCTGAGCCTTAAGCTTTTTATATTTAGATTTATAGCTATCATCAGGCTTATTATTTGAAGAAAATGGACCAGGCTTGGATACAAACTGGCTGGACCTGCAATCTTTCATGAAATGACCCTTTTTGCCACACTTAAAGCATGTCAAATTGGTCTTATCAGTTGAAGAACTGGATGCAAATAGACCTACACTTAAGAAAAGAGGTCCCCATGAGGAAGAAATGTGGGAAATTTTCAAACAAGTCAAAATTAACATACCTCTTATTGACATAATCAAACAAGTTCCGGCTTATGCTAAATATCTTAAGGAGTTGTGTACCCAAAAACGGCACCATAAGCTTCCAAAGAAGATTGTTTTGACCGAAGAGGTTAGTGCCGTTGTGATGGGTATACTTCCACCCAAACTCCAAGACCCGGGAGCACCCTTGATTACTATTCAAGTTGGTGATTTTAAAATGAATAGGGCGCTTTTGGATCTTGGAGCGGGTGTGAGCATTCTTTCGGGTAGTTTGTATGACCAATATGACTTTGGACCTTTGGAAAAAGCCGACACCACCTTGGTTATGGCTGATTTGTCCCTCAAACTTCCTAGAGGAATTGTCCAAGATGTTATTGTTAAGGTTGAAGACTTCTATTACCCCGTTAACTTTTTGGTTCTTGATTTTGCACCAAGTGGTAACATTAGGCAGCCCAATGTCATTATGGGTAGACCCTTTTTGGCAACCGTTAATGCATTGATAGATTGTAGAAGGGGTATGGTTGAGTTGACTTTTGGCAACCGTAAGTTGAGGTTAAATGTTTTGTCTAGTGTTTCTTACCCCGTAGTTAGTGATGAATGCTTTATGGCGGACATCATTGATGAGTGTATACCTCATGAAAATGAGGAAGACACACGGGAGACTTGTGCTTTGGTTGACAGGTTGATTGTGGAGCATAGTGAGGCATTGAGGGCTGAAGAGAAAGAATGGGAGATTATGGCAATTCAAGAAGGTAGACCACCTTGGACTCATTTAGTGGAAAGTCTACTGGATCATATTGACACCCACCTCAAGCCATCAATTGAGAAACCACCACAAGTGGAATTGAAAGAACTCCCATCTCATTTGAAGTATGCATTTTTGGGAGATGAGCAAACCTTGCCGGTGATCATTGCATCAAATTTGGAAGAAATGCAAGAAAGAGCATTACTCAAGGTGCTCAAGGAATACAAGGCTGCTCTTGGATGGACAATTGCCGATTTGAAAGGAATTAGTCCATCAATTGTGATGCACAAGATCATCACCGATGCTGAAGCAAAACCTTCACGAGATGCTCAAAGGAGATTGAATCCTCATATGCGTGAAGTTGTGAAGAAAGAGGTGCTGAAATGGTTGGATGCCGGAATCATTTACCCTATTTCAGATAGTACATGGGTAAGTCCAACACAAACGGTGCCTAAGAAAGCTGGAATTCAAGTGGTTAAAGGAGATAGTGGTGAGCAAATAGCTACCCGACCCATCACCGGGTGGAGGGTATGCATTGACTACCGGAAGTTGAACACCGCTACTTCAAAGGATCATTTCCCACTTCCATTCATTGACCAAATCATTGAGAAACTTGCAGGTCAGCAATTTTATTGTTTTCTAGATGGTTATTCAGGTTACAACCAAATTGCTATTCATCCCGATGACCAACATAAGACCACATTTACATGTCCCTATGGAACTTTTGCCTTTAGGCAAATGCCATTCGGGTTATGTAATGCTCCAGCCACCTTCCAAAGGTGCATGATGAGTATCTTTTCGGATATGGTCGGTGATTCCTTAGAGATCTTTATGGATGACTTTTCAATTTTTGGTCAAACCTTTGATAATTGTCTTAATGAGCTAACCAAAGTTTTGAAAAGATGTGTTGAAACTAATTTGGTCTTAAGTTGGGAAAAGAGCCATTTTATGGTTCAAGAGGGGACGGTTTTGGGTCATGTGATTTCAAAGAAAGGCATGGAAGTTGACCGGGCCAAAATCAAAGTGATTTCTACTTTACCTCCCCCGACCAATGTTAAGGGTGTCCGTTCTTTTCTTGGACATGCCGGGTTCTATAGAAGGTTCATCAAGGGATTTAGTGTCATTACAAAACCTTTGTGTAATTTGTTACTAAAAGATGTACCTTTTGTGTTTGATAATGAGTGTTTAAAAGCCTTTGAAACCTTGAAAGAGAAATTGGTTGAAGCCCCCATTTTGCAATCACCAAATTGGTCCATGCCTTTTGAAATCATGTGTGATGCAAGTGACTTTGCCATTGGGGCTATTTTGGGACAACGGGTGGACAAGAAACCCGTTGTGATTTATTATGCAAGCAAGACTTTATCGGATGCCCAATTGAATTATACCACCACCGAAAAGGAATTGCTTGCGGTTGTTTATGCTCTTGACAAGTTTCGTTCTTATATTTGTGGTAGCAAAGTGATTGTGTACACAGATCATAGCGTGGTTAAGCATTTGATGGAAAAGAAGGATGCAAAGCCAAGGCTAATTAGATGGGTCTTGCTACTACAAGAGTTTGACTTGGAAATCCGAGACAAGAAAGGAAGTGAGAACGTGGTGGCGACCATTTGTCAAGAATTCAAGTTATGGAGGATGATTCAACCAAGGAGATCAATGAGACTTTTCCGGATGAACATTTACTAACCGTTTCTGTTGTCCCTTGGTATGCAAATATTGTTAACTTTTTGTCTGCAGGTAAGCTACCGGAGCATTGGGCCAAGAGAAAGAAGCAACAATTCCTTGCACAAGCCAAGCAATACATTTGGGATGAGCCGGATTTGTTTAAAGTTGGCCCGGATCAATTGGTGAGAAGATGTGTTCTGGATGAGGAGATTCAAGATGTGTTGACTCATGCACACTCATTCGCATGTGGAGGTCACTTCAGCGGTCAAAAGACAGGTTATAAGGTTTTAATGTGTGGTTTGTTTTGGCCTAGTATTTTTAAGGATGCCGCTGAATTTGTCAAAAAGTGTGTGAGGTGTCAACAATTAGGTAGTATAACCAAGAGGAATGAAATGCCCATGCAACCCATTTTAGTTGTTAATATTTTTGATGTTTGGGGCATTGACTTTATGGGTCCCTTCCCTAATTCCTTTGGTAATTACTACATTCTAGTGGCCGTAGATTATGTTTCAAAATGGGTAGAAGCCATTGCCACTAGAACCAATGACCATACCGTTGTGTGTAAGTTTGTGCAAAGCAATATCTTTTCAAGATTTGGAATTCCTCGTGTCATCATAAGCGATGGGGGATCTCATTTCAAAAAAATTCAGTTTGGAAAACTTCTCAAACGGTATGGCATAAACCACCGGATTGTACTGTAACAACCCTACTTTTTAAATATTATATATGTGCTAGTTATGTTGCCTATGATCTCGCAAGCCATAGTTATACTTGAAACTAGTAGATAATGCCCCTAAATTAGCAATCTAAAGCTATTGTCCAATTCTAAATTTGATCTATAGAATACCATCGAACAAAAATTTCATTGATGAATAATCAAGCTATAAATGATAAAATGAGCCTCACAAGTTGAGATATCAATCAAAAATTCTTATAAATGTCCAACAAATCAATCACCAAACCAATTTAAGTAAATATGACATGAGAATAAAGATTTCTATCTCAAAGTATATTTATAAATTAATATGTACATAAAAGTGTTTAAATAACAATAAGAATATATATATATGCTTAAAATAAATACAAGTTTATAAACAAAGGCTCATGTAACAAATTAAAAACACAAAAATATATACATACAAACATATATACACGACATATACATATGTATACACATACTAGAATGAAAATTAACTTACACTACAAACTAATACAATTAACCTTACAATACATACACAAATACATATACATACACCTAACACATATATACACCTTATATACACTAACTTTAAAATAAAAAAAAAAGGAAAAACCCTCCAAATACCCCCCTTAAGGCCGGCCTCCCTCCCCCCCTTTTTCAAACAACACTTCAAGTCTTGGAACTCACACTCTTCACACACTCTTCACTCCTTTCTCACACACAACCTCTTTTCTCTCAAAAACTCTCCCTTCCCCCTTCTTCTCTTCTTCAATTCGGCCCAAGCAAAACAAGGCAAGAACAAGGCTAAATCTCATCTAAACTTATACTAATAATAAGGGTTTTAAGTTAGATTAATAAAGGGTTAATACAAGCAAGGTTCAAGGGTTGTTTTAGGCTTAGATTGAAGGTATTATAAGGGTTTGGAGGCCACGAAATTCTGCCCATTTTCTTCATCCAAAACCAAGTTCAAGAGGGTATAATCTTCATCCTTTTTACTAGATCTAATCTTGTTTTTGTTTATATTCAAAGGTTTTATCAAAAACTCATACTTTCTTCTTGTTTTCTTTGTAATATACACTTAATGAGGGCAAAGTTGATAGGATCTTTCTTTCCATGCTCATGCATGTCGAATCTAAGAAGAAAGATCCAAGGATTCAACAAGTTTAAGACCCAAAAGTGTTGTTATAGATTAGTAGCTTTTAAAGTGATTTTCTTGTTGATAGATCTATATGTTTTTGTATATTTTTGAAGAGTATATTCTGAGATTTTTCATATAAAAGATGTTTTTATGTTGTTGAAAGTTAGATCTATAAAAGTTGATAGTAAAAAGTGTTGGTTTGAATGCATGTATGCTAGATTTAAGAAAGTTGGATCTTTTGTTGGATTATGAGATGGATATGGACTTGTTATAAGTGAAAAATATGTTAATATTAATGTTAATATTCTGGAAAAATTGATAAAATATCAAGGATATAAAGCTTGAATCAAAACATGTTAAAATAAGCTAGAAATCATAAACCGAAAACACGCAAAAATGCATTTTGAGCACACACATGCACCATAATCTTATGACCAAGAAAATATGATAAACCTACTGGAAATAAGTTGAAATAAAAGTATAAAACTCATATCTATTGGTTCATGACAACAATAAGCTCAAAAATCACCTTTTCGGGTCAAATAATCACTAACCGAAAGCACCAAATTGCACATATCACACCACCACCACTATCACGATTTTGGACACCAAAATATGATGAACTTTCTGGAAATAATGAAACAAGAATGAAAATCCATTTTGAAGCACTTTAATTGCTTAAGAAATGAGGCTAAAATCACTATTTCGGTAAACGATTTTTAATCATAAAACCCTCAAAATGAGCAAGACACAAGAGAGGTTGAATTGATATGAATTTATATTGATAAAAGTTGCCTAAAAGGCCTGAGATTTTTGACCAAAATGTTTAGTGATGATTTCTAAGAATTTCCATGAATTATTGAATTTAAATGATAATTAAAAGACATAAAAATCAATAAAGTAAAAATAATAATTAAATATTATTATTAAAATTAATGGAAAATACATAAATAAAAGTATAAAACATGAAATTATAAATTAAGAAGCATATATATCAGAAGATAATTCAAATGAAATTATTCATAATTTATAAAGACAATTATGACACTTAAAAGTATTTTTAAGGATTTATTTAGCAAATAAATCAATAAAGTGAATAAATAAATAATTAAGTAAAAATAACTAATTAAATATTATTATTAAAATTAATGGAAAATACATAAATAAAAGTATAAAACATGAAATTATAAATTAAGAAGCATATATATCAGAAGATAATTCAAATGAAATTATTCATAATTTATAAAGACAATTATGACACTTAAAAGTATTTTTAAGGATTTATTTAGCAAATAAATCAATAAAGTGAATAAATAAATAATTAAATATTATTAAATTAAATATATAATTACAAATCAGAAAATATACATAAAATATTAATATTATAAGACCACTAATGTCAAATATTATTACTAAGCAAAGTGTACAATGGAAATCATATAAATCAAAGCCAAACTACCGAAATCCCAATAAACGTACAAAAACGTATAATGAGAAAACGACTCTTACCACCAAATCTCTTATAACCAAATAATGAGAGCATCATAATGTACTTAAACTCCATAATCTAATAACAACCAAAGATGGGCAAGTCTACTAGTATACATCTCATGATCTAGCTCACTAGTTCATGTCACGCGAACTTACGTCGTGAATATATACGTTATGGTTTAGGCTTGCTTGAGGCGCAACAAATCTAAGCGAAGGAATCGTGTTTGATCAGCCCCTTTCACTCTCTAATCAAGTGAGTCATAGCCCCCTTTCAAACTCTTTTATATGTTTTACTTGCGGGGTGAAAAGCATGATTAATTAAAATGACTTTCTCTCATGAAATGATTCTTTGGAATAATGATAATGATATGGGAATTATATTGTATGTTCAACGTGTTATATGTTATATGATGAGCTTGAGTACTGTCAAACGGTGGTCCCCTGTACACTACTATTAACTCATTTGAGGCCTGTAGTTAGAGGGTTGCGCAACTAGGATTCGTCCCCTCACTCACCAAGATGGCAGCGGGTTGACTGGCCGCCTGAGTGGCCGCCCTCATCTCCGGTCTGCCTAGGGGTGCTCTAATCTACTTTATATATTATTGGTCGTCTCCATGGCACGACCCATTCATTATTATTATTGCACGTGATTGACAGCATGTGCTTTTATTATCATATCTTCGGGACATATTATCATTATTATTATTTTGACGTAAAATGGTCTTAGTAGTGGCTCAAGAACAATCTCATCAAATTATGTCATGGTAGTCTTACCATTGACCCAGAGGTATTGATATTATATTATGGATGGAAATTATTGGTTGAACATACGGTTTGGGTATGGACAGTATGATGGAAATTCTTGGAGATTTTATGACACATTTATTTCTTGACTTGGATTAAATATATACGTGTTGTTAGCTTAAACCTATGAACTCACTCAACTCTCGTAGTTGACACTTTTTCTTCATGCTTTTCAGGTCTAGGGCAGTAAGTTAGCTTTTGGACCGCTCCATGGATGATGTGTTTATTTGTTGCATGTTGGACTAGTAACGCAAACATTTGATCTTTTGATTATGAATTTGGTTATGTAATGTTTATTAAACGTCCACTTGAACTTGTAACCTTTTGAATTTGAATGGCATTTGAAACTTTATGTTGATGTTTTATACTTAAATCTTTTGTACCATGTCGTTCTGTGGCATCTCGTGTTTCCGCTATAGTCAGGGTGTTACAGGTACCCCATATCACCCACAAACAAGTGGGCAAGTAGAAGTGTCTAATAGGCAAATTAAAGAGATTTTGCAAAAGACGGTAAGACCCGATAGGAAAGATTGGTCAACAAAACTTAATGATGCTTTATGGGCTTACCGTACCGCTTTTAAGACACCTATTGGCACTACTCCTTACCGGTTGGTTTATGGGAAGGGTTGTCATCTTCCAATGGAATTAGCACATAGGGCATTATGGGCCGTTAAGACCGTTAACATGGATTTTGAGAATGCAGGCAAAGAAAGGAAGTTGCAACTATGTGAGTTGGAAGAGTTGAGGAATGAGGCATATGAATGTGCATCAACTTACAAAGACAAGATGAAAGCGGTTCATGATGCCAAGTTGAAAAAGAAGGTGTTCGAAGTTGGCCAAAAGGTTTGGCTTTACAATTCAAGACTCAAGTTCTTTCCCGAAAAGCTCAAGAGCAAATGGATGGGTCCATATGTCATCACAAGGGTTGGGAACTTTGGAGAGATTGAAATTGAAGATCCAAAAGATGGTGTGAAGCAAATGGTCAATGGACACCGTTTGAAGCCTTATTTGGATGCAAGCGACATCAATGGAGCTACAAAGGAAATGGTGAACTTCATCTCAAGTCCACCATCTTATGAGGTCGATTGAATCATTTGAGGTAATGTCGGGCTGAGGACAATAAACTTAGCGCTAAACGGGAGGCAACCCGTTCGTTTGTTTGTTTTTAGCTTCAATTTCGGTATGTTTTCATTTTCGTTTCAATTTTGTTTAGTTGTTTTTGTTTTTGTCGCATAATCACACAAGTTGGATAATTCTCAGCACCTATGCTTGAGAATTAAGTTGGGGAAGGTCGGTTTGGGTGAAAAAGGAAGTCGTTTTTGCAATTAGTCGAGCCGTTAACCTATTTCTAATTTCGGGTGTACATTGGGGACAATGTACCTTTAAGTTGGGGAAGGGGGTTTATTTTTATGCAATTGCAAAGTTTTAAAAAGTTGTTTGTGGCTGTAGTTAAAAATAAAAAAATATAAAAATATAAAAAAAAAGTCAATAAAAGTCAACAGGGGGCGTAACCTACGGCCAACTGGGCGTAGGTTACGGTCGGGAAAGTATTTGACATTACGCCAAAATCTTACTATTTACGGCCCACCAGACGCCAAAAATGCCATTTCCAGATAAGCGTAAGTTACGCCATGTCGAGGCGTAAGTTACGCCAGGCAGAATTCAACGGGCGTAAGTTACGGTCCATAGTAGCGTACGTTACGCCCAGTCAATCAAAGACACCCATTCAGTCTAAGCTAGCGTAAGTTACGGGGTACTCTGGCGTATGTTACGGTAACACAAACAGAAGCAGCGTAGGTTACGCCTGTCATGCGTAATTTACGGTAGGCCCCTGGTCGAATTTTTTATATTTTAATAAGAATCAAAAATCAGAAAATCCTTTAATTATGGCCACATGAATCAGATTCACCCATTCCAATTATTTTTCTTCTGCATCTCTCTCGACTCCCTCATCCATTCCCATTTAATTTCTTCAAGAACCCTAAGCTTATTTCTTCAATTACTCCTTCAATTCTCCATCAATTTTAACAATTTTTAGGCTAAATTGCATAACTTTTCAAGGGCTACAAAACCCCCATAATTGTTTGTTTAATTTCAGCCTATTTTTCAAGATATAAGTGAGTTTAATTTCGAATTTTTTTTCAATTTTCTTCTTAATTTTGCTTTAATTCACTAACCATTGCTAAAGTTTGTTACTTTTGGTTAGTTTTGTTGATAATAGGATGAAGAAAGCAGCAGGAAAATTGATTAAGAGTTTGTCCAAGAAAGGTGATACTTCATCAAGTCAACAACCAAACAAGAAGAAAAGGCCAATGGTTCAAGATGAATCATCAGAAGAAGAAAACTCACCATCAAGAAGTGATGAGATGGAGGTTGAAGTCGAAAAACCCGAATGGAGACAAGGTATACCTTTACATACTTTACCCCTTGAGTGGCAATCAATCTTGTTTAAAGAAAAGATGACTGAGGCCAAAATCTTATTGATCAATTGTTGGGTGAAAGAACACTTGTCTTGTCGGAATTTAGGGGGTTTGGGATGGTTGAAGCTTTTGAAAGAATGGGATGGAAACAAACCTTAGTTTGGAGTAATAATGATAATTCTGAGGTTTACTTGAATGGTATCATTGATTGGTTGAGTACATTACAATTGACTCCCGGTGCTAATCCCCCGGTTACTTCTAAGTTAGTAGGCACCGTTAATGGAAAGAGTGTGACTATGTCTTTTGCTACATTAGATAAGATAGCCAAATTTGACACGGGTGCTACTTCGGGGAGGGATTTTGATTATGTGGATGAGAAGTATTTAACGGGGGCGGAAACGCCTACTAATTGGATTGATATGCTTACTGAGGTTTTTGATGTTACACGAGACAATTTAAGCACAACCTTTAGATTAGAGCGTGCTTTGTTGAAACCACTGCCCCGGTTAATTATGTCAATTTTACCTTGGAATGTTTGCCCCAGAACTAGTGATAAGAGCATGGTTAGGCACCATGATGTTATTGTGTTATATGCCTTGGTCACGGGAAACCTAGCCTTATCACTTAGAAAAATTATAATGTTTAACATTTGGGAGGCAAGAAATAAAAGGAACAAGCTCATCATTCCCCACCCCAAACTCATCTCCCGCCTACTTCAAATGAACAAGGTAATCCCAAAGGAGACCAATTTGCAATATTTGGATCATACTCCTTATACCATGAAAAGGTTGTTGAAAGGGAATGAATGGGAGTTTCAGGATCATCCACAATTTAAACTCCTTAAGGATTTGAAAGTTGGTGGTTATTTGATAGCTCCTAAGCAGGGGATTACTAGGGAGGAGGCGATAGCACAATTGGAACAAATGCGTGCTAATCAAAGAGGTGAGTCTAGTGCAGCTAGAGGGGACTGATGTGTAAAATCGAGTTTAAAAATTAAAACAAGAAATACCCTAGAACTGACTACTACACACTCTCGGGCAGTGGACCCGTTCGTATATAGTATAGCTAAAAGGTAAGTCCAGGATCGAACACAGGGACTAAAGTTAAGTAATTGTTAACATTAAGTAATTCTAATTTAAAAGGGGTTTTGTGACCGAATTGTCACTTTGCAACAAGTAAAAGTAAATAATTTAAATCCGGTATTACCGGGGCAGGGATCGTCCTTAAACGATATTGAAAATGTTTTTAAGACAATAATTTAAAAGGCATCCATCTTGATTTTGCTCAACAATACGCTCAGATTGCACATAAATGAAGTTCAAACCCAAATTAGTTGATTAAATAACCGAGACTCAAACAAAGCACCAACCCTGTACCCGTCAAGTTAATGACATCATTTGACTCTCTTGCTTAAACTAGTTTCGTTACAAAGACCGGTACCCCAAGACATCTTTTATAACTTCCCTAATCAAACAATTGGTTTGGTTATTGAAATAACAATTATACATATCGATTGTACCCAACCGTTAACACATTCCTTCCTATTATCATGAACGATTATCTACCGTACCCGTCATAGACCCAATCGTTTGTACCCAAACAATCAAAATGAAATATATGTAATCAATAACTACCATTAAAGACACACATAAATCACCAATCAATTCAAGATAAATAATAAGGAAGAAATACGCTAAGATCTCGATATAACGTTAAATGAAATCAACATTGAATTATAAAAATTGTGCAATCTTTACATATTGTCTCACTTCATCAAGATGGATGACAAAGTGATTAGTCACTTATAACAATACTAATAATAACAAATAAAGAATTCATGTGTTTACTAATAGATGAAAAATAATAATAATGCACTTGAATTCTTGACTGTACTATTAATAAAGATTAAGAAAAAAGTCGAACAGTGATGATAACGAATGAGGAATAGTAGAAAGTCGAACAAGCGATCCCTTTGTCGGTTGTCCTCCGCGAAAAGCCAACAGAATCATTGCGGCGCAACTTGTTGCGTGCGCAATCACCCCCCCACACTTACCTTTTGTTTCTTCCTTGAAACGACTTACCGGAAGGCATGAGAGCGGCTCCTACCTGCAATTCTTATTAAAACACATTACCAATGACAAATAAACAAAAATGAAAACAAGAAACACGGGTTGCCTCCCGCGAAGCGCTTAATTTATTTACGAGTCTTTAGCTTGACTCACAGTCCTTTCTTCATTAATTCCTTTCGAAAAATGGAAGCTCGTCAACGACGACTCCCACATTTTCCTCTTCTTCATGATAAAGCTTCAACCTGTGACCATTAACAATAAAAGTAGCTCCATCCGATTTAAACAATTCAACATAACCAGACGGATAGACATGTTTGATCACAAAAGGGCCGGTCCACCTAGAAGTCAACTTGGGTTGCTTGAACTTATACTTGGAAAGGAATAACAAAACTTTATCACCGGCTTTAAAATCCTTTTCTCTAATCCTACGATCATGCCAAACCTTAGTCCTCTCTTTGTAGAGCATAGAATTCTCATAAGCATTCAACCTCAACTCATCTAACTCATGCAATTGCAACATTCTCAATTCACTACTTTCAACTAAGTCCATATTGCAATTCCTAAGAGCCCAATAAGCTTTATGCTCTATTTCTAAAGGCAAATGACATGTCTTCCCATAAAGCAACCTATAAGGTGTAGTCCCAATTGGAGTCTTAAATGCGGTTCTAAAAGCCCATAATGCATCATCCAACTTCTTAGACCAATTCTTAGGATTATCACCTATGGTTTTCTCTAAGATTCGTTTTAAAGCCCTATTAGTGTTTTCTACTTGGCCACTCGTTTGCGGGTGATAAGAAGTAGAGAAACGATGATGAACACCATACCTCTTTAACACCTTAGCAAGTTGGTGATTCACGAAATGAGTTCCACGATCACTAATTAAGGCCTTAGGACAACCAAAATGACAAAATAATTGCTTTAAGAATTCAATGACAACCCTTGCATCATTAGTTGGCAAGGCCTTAGCCTCGGCCCATTTCGAAACATAATCAACCGCCACTAAAATGTAAAGACACTTATTTGAAGGTGGAAAGGGTCCCATAAAATCAATTCCCCAAACATCAAATACCTCACAAACCTGAATGAAGTTTTGTGGCATCTCATCCTTCTTTGAAATGTTACCTTGACGTTGACAGACTTCACACGTCTCCACTAATGTTTGAGCTTCCTTGAAGATTGAAGGCCAATAAAATCCTGCATCAAAAACCTTCTTACCGGTTATAGATGGTCCATAATGACCACCGGTTGGTCCATAGTGGCATGCATCCAAAATCTTCCGGGTTTCTGCACCGGCCACACATCTCCTGATCAAGCCATCTGCACACATGCGAAACAAATATGGTTCTTCCCAGAAATAATGCTTAATCTCAGAAAAGAATTTATTTTTCTGTTGATAAGACATTTCCTTAGGAAGAACACCTGCACATAAATAGTTAGCAATGTCTGCATACCATGGGTCCTCCTCCACATCCACCTGCATTAGAAACTCGTCAGGAAAAGCATCATTAATATCATGCTCCTTTAACTCCTCAAGGTGAGGGTTTTCGAGCCTACTTAAGTAGTCGGCTGCCACATTTTCAGCCCCACTTTTATCTTTAATCTCAATATCAAATTCTTGTAAAAGTAAGACCCAACGAATTAAACGAGGCTTAGCATCTTGTTTCGAGAACAAGTACTTCAAAGCCGAGTGGTCGGTGAACACAATAGTCTTATTCAAAACCATATAGGGTCTAAACTTATCAAAGGCATAAACCACGGCTAACAACTCTTTCTCGGTCACGGTATAGTTCTGTTGAGCCGGGTTTAAGGTCTTGCTAGCATAGGAAATAGGGCGGAAATGTTTATCCTTCCTTTGGCCTAACACGGCCCCTAAAGCATAATCACTAGCATCACACATTAACTCAAACGGTAATGACCAATTGGGTGGAGACATAATGGGTGCATTGGTCAACTTAACTTTAAGTGAGTTAAAAGCATCAAGACATTCTTTATCAAAATTGAATGGGACATCTTTCTCTAACAACTTGGTCATTGGCCGGGTGATTTTTGAAAAATCTTTTATAAATCGACGGTAGAACCCGGCATGACCCAAAAAGCTTCGAATTGATTTGACATTAGTGGGTGGAGGTAATTTAGCTATAACATCAATTTTTGCTTTATCTACCTCTAATCCCGCTCTTGAAACTTTGTGTCCCAAAACAATACCCTCTTTCACCATAAAATGACACTTTTCCCAATTCAAGACCAAGTGTGCCCTTTCACACCTTCAAGCATTTTATCAAGACTTTCAAGACAATTTTCAAAAGAACTACCGAAAACAGAAAAGTCATCCATAAACACATCCATGGATGTTTCGATCATGTCCTGAAATATGGCAATCATACATCTTTGAAAAGTACCCGGGGCATTGCAAAGACCAAATGGCATCCTCCTATAGGCATAAGTGCCAAAGGGACAAGTAAAAGTGGTCTTTTCTTGGTCCTTGGGGTCAATGGGTATTTGGAAGTACCCGGAGAACCCATCCAAAAAGCAAAAATACTCGTTACCGGCGAGCCGTTCGAGCATTTGATCAATAAAGGGCAAGGGAAAATGGTCTTTGCGGGTAGCATCATTTAATCTCCGATAATCAATACATACCCTCCACCCCGTGACAGTCCTAGTGGGAACTAATTCATTTTTGTCATTTAAAATTACGGTCATCCCACCCTTCTTCGGTACGCAATGTACCGGACTTACCCATGAACTATCCGAGATGGGGAATATGATTCCCGCATCAAGCAACTTTATTATCTCCTTTTTAACCACATCTTTCATATTTGGATTCAACCTTCGTTGCCTTTGCACAACCGGTTTCACATTATCAACAAAGTTTATGGTATGTTTGCAAAATTCTGGACTTATACCCGGAATATCGGAAATTTTCCATGCAAAGGCCTTTTTATGGGCCTTTAGGACAGTCATAAGTCTAGATTTCTCATCCTCCATTAATGAGGATGAGATGACAACCGGTAAAAGAGATGTACCTTCCAAATATGCATACTCAAGATGGTCCGAAGTGGCTTGAGCTCCAAGTCGGTAGGAGGGTTCTCTACCGAGGTTAGCACCCGTGTGCTATCACTACCCGTGATCTCTTCATAGGTCTCGTCTTCCGGTGGAGTTTCATCAACACTTAATGCCATAATCTCTTACATCATATCTCCAACCAACTCTTGCTCTTCTTCACTGCAAGCTAGCAATGCTTCACCTTCTTCCATGTCCAAGAAATCCATGAGCTCTTTCTCCAAAGTATCTTCTTCTTCAATCACATCTAACCTGAAACAAGTTTCATCACAAGAGTAAGGATGCTTTAGTGCTCTATCAACATTAAAAACAACTCGGTCATCACCGACCCCTAAGGAAATTTCCTTAGCCTTAACTCGGATGATAGCATCCGCGGTCATAAGGAATGGTCGGCCAAGAATGAGAGGGACTTTAGCGTCCGCCTCCATCTCAAGAATAACAAAATCGACCGGAAATATCATATGCCCCACCTTAATTTGCAAATTTTCCGCTATCCCCATGGGATATTGGAAAGAACGATCCGCGAGCCTAATGCTCATGCGGTAGGGGTCAACTCTCCTAGAGACAACTTTCTATAAACAGAATAAGGCATCAAATTGATACTAGCCCCAAGATCGGCCAATGCCTCACACAAATAAGCACCAAAAGAACAAGCAATTAGAAAACTCCCTGGATCTTCCAACTTGGGAGGAATCTGATTCTGAATGATGGCTGAGCATTCGGCACTCATAACTGCAGTCTTAGCCTCTTCGAGCTTCTTCTTATCACTGACAAGTTCCTTGAGGAACTTCGCATAATTTGGCATACCTGCAAGCAAATCAACTAAAGGAACAGTTATATTAACCGACTGAATAAGATCAACAAATTTCTTAAAATGTTCCTTGACTTTTTCTTTCCTCAACCGTTGAGGAAATGGAATCTTTGGTTGATAAGGCTTCACCGTCGCTTTCTCAGCGGGTTTGGATGGAACGGCCGGTATCGGTACGGCTTGGTTCGGTTCCATCTCAACTTCTTCATCACCCGTTTCTTCTTCTTCATTAACCTGCACAAGTGGAGAAGAATCATTAGGTAAAGGGTTTGCAGAGTTATAAGTCTTACATGTCCTCGTAGTAATGGCATTCACTTGCTCATTTCGAGCATTAGGAGGGGTATACTTCTGTCCCGATCCTTGATTATTTTGCCTTGGTTATTGAATTGAGGCTTTGGGTTCTGCTGAGTGTTGCTCGGTAGAGTACCGGGCTGCCTATTTGAGTTTCCTAGCCTCTCAATCCTTCCTTCTAAATCCTTAATGGTGGCTTGTTGATTCTTTGCTCCTTGATCCAACTTGTGCCCCAATCCATCTAAGCGAGTAGTCAAAGCGTCCAAAACAGAAATCACCTTCTTGGACTCTTCTGCAACTTGTTCATTAGTTGCCTTTTGGGCACCAATGAAATCCTTCACTATGTCTCTTAATTCTGGATCCGAGCCTCGTTGATTGTTGAACCTACTAAACCTGTTACCACCATAACCAGAACTGTTAGCATTAAAAGAAGAAGTAGGGTAAGAACTACCTGATGGCCGGTTTTGATAACCGGTATTTTGGTTGAAATTCCCTTGATTCTGAACATAACTAACATCTTGCACTGGTTTATCCGGGCAATCCTCCGTATAATGCAAGTCTCCACAATGCTCACAACCGTCGGCCATAACCTTAACATCTCTCTCAAGGCTCTTGAATCTATTATCTTGACTATCAAATCTCTCATTCATTTGCTTCGAGAGAGCCTTGACTTCGGTAATAAGCTTAGAGTCCTCACTACTTTCCACCTTAGCTACAGTGGTTCTACTAGATCTCTTGTCTCGGTCCTCATCTCTTGTAGAATACTCCTTAGCCATATCCTCAAGAATCTTATATCCTTCATTTGGGGAAATGTTGTTTAGACTACCCCCAAATGCATAACCGAGCTCCCTTTTGGTTTTTCTATCCAAACCGTCATAGAAAATCTCAAAACTTTCTTCAGTTCCCATACTATGTCCAGGGCAATTTCTGAGCATTTCCTTGAACCGTTTCCATGAATCAACAACATCTTCACCGGATTCTTGAGAAAAACCTCTGATTTTATTTTCTAATTGCCTTTGAGTTCTCATAGAATAAAACTCATCAATAAATCCTTCTCGAAGTTCGGCCCAAGTGGTAAATGAGTTATCGGGTAACTCCTTAAACCATGCAGCTGCATCTCCAGTGAGAGTTAAAGGAAATAGTTCCAACTTAACAGCCTCAGCTTGCCCTGTTCCATACTGATATAGCCTACAAATCTTCTCGAACCTCTCAAGATGTGCATATGGGTCATTTCTTCGAATCCCATCAAACTTATCCTCTTCAACACTCTTGAGGTGATTCCCTTTCAAAGAAAAATCTACTAAAATAGCCGGAGGGCGAATAGCTGTGCCCCGGTCCGCCGGTATATTTCTTCTTCTCTCCCCGTAAGGACGGGCATTCGGATCTACCGGTTGTTCATCACCCATTCTTCTACCCCTTGGTTGTTGGTTAATATTAAGGTTAACCCGAGGGAATACAAGTACACTCGGTTCAGGTGTTTGAACTTTCTCCTCTACTTCTGAATCTGAATCTTCACCTGTTTTGAAAAGCCCCGATGATCTCTTCAACTGATTAACCAACTGATCTTCCAAGTTCTGGGTGGGTGGAATACTGGTTTCGGTTTCTAAATCTATTTTGACTGATGTGGATGGTTCCTGGTTGTCTCTTGACACTAAGCGACGTCTGACTTTCCCTGGATTAGACAAAGGGCTAAGCAAAGGTCGGCCAGAAGCTCTTGTGTTCATCAACTAACAAGAACCTGCACACTCACCACAAACAAACCGTCAACCGCACCTATGGTATAATTGAAATGAAATAAAATACAAACTATCTAGTAAAACAATAACTTTCTCACAAATGAATGTGAAAAAGGATCGAACTACAAAATAAACAACTACTTAAAACTTAAGTCCCCGGCAGCGGCGCCAAAAACTTGATGTGTAAAATCGAGTTTAAAAATTAAAACAAGAAATACCCTAAACTGACTACTACACACTCTCGGGCAGTGGACCCGTTCGTATATAGTATAGCTAAAAGGTAAGTCCAGGATCGAACACATGGACTAAAGTTAAGTAATTGTTGACATTAAGTAATTCTAATTTAAAAGGGGTTTTGTGACCGAATTGTCACTTTGCAACAAGTAAAAGTAAATAATTTAAATCCGGTATTACCGGGGCAGGGATCGTCCTTAAACGATATTGAAAATGTTTTTAAGACAATAATTTAAAAGGCATCCATCTTGATTTCGCTCAACAATACGCTCAGATTGCGCTAAGATCTCGATATAACGTTAAATGAAATCAACATTGAATTATAAAAATTGTGCAATCTTTACATATTGTCTCACTTCATCAAGATGGATGACAAAGTGATTAGTCACTTATAACAATACTAATAATAACAAATAAAGAATTCATGTGTTTACTAATAGATGAAAAATAATAATAATGCACTTGAATTCTTGACTGTACTATTAATAAAGATTAAGAAAAAAGTCGAACAGTGATGATAACGAATGAGGAATAGTAGAAAGTCGAACAAGCGATCCCTTTGTCGGTTGTCCTCCGCGAAAAGCCAAGAAACCCACTTGCTGCTCAAAAATTCCTCACTTACCGACCTCCTGCCAATTCCCCTTTTATTTTTTTATTCGATTCGATAGATAGATAGATTGATTGTATTCCCCTTCAATAATAATAAGAGATATATATAATTGTGTTTTTTTGACTTGGGGTCTACTGCCGACTCAAACATCACGGCCCAATTCTAGCGGCCCCAATTAGTTTTGGGCTTATGCCCCAACCGACTTCAACACTTCACGTCCAAAATAGCATATAGCTGCTCAATCTCAATCTGCTCACGTGAACTCTTACCCAATAATGATCATGATGTAATATTATTATCATTATCTCATATATTGTAGGATCTCTATTTACTTTTTTTCCTTCTTTCTGCTACCTCACGAAACAGAAGCATAAAATGAAGTGATCCCAACTCTTGTTTGACAATTGCTCCATCATTTTAAGTAGCAGCTCAAGTGAGTCTTTCTAGCCGTGTCTTGTCTTTTCAGCTTCAATCTACATTTTCTTCATAAATGATCTTTATTCAACACACTTTCGTCAACTTTCATCTTATAGACCTATAATCATATAAAATCACATATTAAGTATAAAAGTCTATAAAAGTGACAATAATACAAACATAAAATAAATAAAAGAAACGATATCGCATAAAATAACTATGTATAAAATAGGCGATATCAGAGGTTTTGAAGGAAGGAGAGATGGCTTGTTAGGTGTTGGGATAGGAGGTACTGGGCCGAGTTTTGGTTATGAGCGGCCTGGAGAGTATGATCAGTGGACATCCTATGAGAGGAGTATGTGGGATATGACTGCTCAGCAGGGTGTGCAGCGGAGGAGTTATGAGCTAGCCATGGCATATGCTCATGAGCAGGAGATTAGGAACAGGTTTGAGTATGCAGAGAGAGTCCGACACCATCAGGACCATATTGCAGGGCTGGACTATGTGGAGACTCCGCCTCCATATGATTACCGACAGCCTTACATTTCCACTGCTCACCCATACTATCCTCAGAGCCACGATTCTGAGTGGTTCCCCAGACATTCTTGTGTCGGGCGAGTTGAGGAGAGCTCGAGTTCCACACCAGCAGCTCCTGGTCCTTTCGAGACTCGTACCATGTATACGAGTTTGATGGAGTCGATTTTTGGACCTCAGGGCCCACGCCCCCAGTGATCGGTACCTTCCATTTATTTTCTGTTTTTCTTGTGTGACTATGTGATTTTGTGTGTTTATTTTCTGTTTTTGCATTTTCAATTTCATAGGTAGATTTCATTTTCTTGTTAATTTCATTTATGTTTCTAGTTTAGATGTTAATTTACTTTCTTGTAGTATGAAATTGACCCTTAGGGGCAAAATATTCGAGTTATATTGGCTATACATGTTTGTAAAATGAGATTTTCTTGTGATTGGATTTGTACATGTAAGTGGGGCTAGGTAGTGTAGGCTAGGTTGCATGACATGGTTGACTTATGAGCGTCTTGATAGAGTTGCTAGCAAGTAAAAACATAGAAATGTGCAAATAAGGGTAATATGCCAATTGTGAGTCATAATGCATGTATCACACTTTATATCCGTTATAACCTTCAATTTCATGAGAGAAAAAGCCTCGTCGATGATTGATTAGATTGTTAGCGTAGCTTGAATTCTCGTGATAACTATATTGTGTGAACCATTATTGTACATTAGGTTAGAACTAGTGCACTTACCGTGTCGAGACCTCTAACCCGGATTATGTGCTTAAAATGATGAAAACAATCATACAATTCAATCCATATTCCATCTCACTTCACCATGAAATTCGAGTAGTTATTCAAAGTTGTGTTGTTTATGATGAATCGAAAGAAAGAACAAAGTCAAAGTCAAACAAAATTGCAATATCCGGTTGAAAAAGTCAAAGTATATGGTCATAAGTGAAAATCAATTCAATTATCCATGTAAGTTGATCAAAAAGAACCAAAATGAAATGTTCTAAAATCATTCTAGTAAATCACCCAAATGAGAATCATTACCGTTTTCATTCCATATTTCCATCAATCTTGTATGAATGCCGAAGTGATAATTTGGTGTTATGAGGTCTTGGTTCGATTTGTGCACTAGCCTATGACTTTTAGTGTTGCAATAATAGGTTGAGAGCTTCATAAATACATATTAGCACATCTTTTGCTAATTCACTCAAAATATGAACCGAGGGGAGTGCAAATTGTGAGAGTGTGATGCATGTATTGTGGCAAACTTGAGGTTTATTAGGTTTAATTACACATTTATATATTTCTATTTGCTAGTCGTAAATCTTTTGATAGTTGTAAGTCTCATGAGTTGGTTGTGTTATGTGATTTGGTTTGCATTGCTTAGTTTCGCCCAAGTGTACTTTGAAGATTGCTTGAGGGTTGAGTTTTACAAGTATATATAATTGATATAACTCTTATATGGTGTTTCTTTGGTGATAGGAAGTATTATGGGATTGTAAGTTAACTTGTCACATGATGAATGTCTTTTTCGGGACGAAAAAGAGTTAAGTTGGGGAATGTGATAAACGCCTAATTAGTCTAATCTTAAGATATGAAAATGACATGTTTTGTGAAGATTAATAGACGATTAGGACGTGTTTATGTTTGTTTAAGTGTTTCAGGTCATTGGTGACAATTTAGAGCTAAGAAGCAAGTCAAACAAGTCGAATGAAGTCCAAGGAAGAAGTCTGGAATTTACAACAGGCGTAGGTTACGCCCACCAGGGCCGTACCTTACGCCAGGCAAAAGTTCAGAGGGCGTACCTTACGCCCAATCTGGGCGTAGGTTACGCTAGTTGCTGTGCAGAAAATCCGAATTTTTGGGTTTTAATTAATTTTCAGTTTATATCACTTCTATTGACGACTTGGGAAGTTACAATTGATATTTTCTCACCTCTGGAGCAAACCCTAACCTTTCCAAAGCCCCAAAATCATCATCAAATCACAAATCCATGGAGATGACAATCCAAATTGAAGATTCATTGATGAAGATGATAAGCTAATTCTCTTTAGATCATTCTCATGTGAACAATTATGTAAGACAATTGTATTCAACCTTTCTTATGTTCAAGTTGGATTAGATGTTTAATTCTTAATTGTGTTTAGCATCTAATGTTGTTTGGTTTGAATGAATGATTACTTGTTTATAACTTTGAATGAATTCCATCTATCTTTTGATTTCAATTTATTGTTAATCATTAATTATTGGAAGAATCTCTTATGAAATTGTAATCTTGTTAATGAATAGATAATTTAGTTGTGTCAATTCCTCGGTTTTCATTATCGTGAATCATCACAACCTAATCAATTAGTTCTTAACGTTCATTCATTCCAAGCTTTATAATGAATCATGTCTATGTGATTTCCAACGAATATAAGTTAGGTTATACTTTTGAAAGCATAATTGGGATCATGAGAATGGTCTACCCTTTTTATTATTGAATTCTATTGTTAAGTTTACAATCATTTTTAGTTGTTAATCAAATCAATCAAATCAATTTTAAGTTTATGTCTAGTTTAATCAACTTTGTAAATTGTTCAACACTTTCCCATGATTCCCTGAGGATACGATACTCGACTTACCCTTGCTAAATAGTGGTATTTAGTTTATATTTTTGATCGGTCCAACGACAACGATCAGAAAGTAAAGATGTTTAATCATAAGTAACATAGATTAAACAGTGAATACATGGTCAGTTTACAAAGAAATAAAAGAGAAAATATTGTTAAGTTTTTGACACACAAAAACTTAACAATTATACAAAGAGAGAAAAACACACTAAGTGTAAATATGGCACAAACCAACTGAGTTGCGGCTAGGTCAAGTGATGCTTTATATAGGAGAGAAAAGACATCACATGACAACCCAATAGATGTTGACACATGAAGGTTGTCAACTATCTATTGGTGGATAAATCAGATCTGCAGAGTTCTCTTTTCTTCATCTTGTTTCTTTCCCAAAACGGCATGAAAGAGAAATACCTTAGTACCAAAATAGTA
>CM067168.1:156303172-156417432 GCA_034093135.1 Erigeron breviscapus
CAAAGCTTTGTTCAGTCTATAGACCCAGTGAGGATGCTTCTCATTGATGAAGCCTGGAGTCTGCTTAACATACACAACTTCTTCCAATGTTCCATTAAGGAACGCACTTTTGACATCCATCTGGAAGACTTTAAACTGCAGATGGGCTGCATAAGCCAGAAATATTCTGATGGCTTCAAGTCTTGCAACTGGAGCAAAAGTTTCATCAAAGTCAACGCCTTCTGCTTGACAATACCCCTGGGCAACTAATCTGGCCTTGTTTCTTACAACATGGCCATCTTCATCCATCTTGTTTCGGTAGACCCATCTTGTACCAATGGGTTCTTTCTTTAACCCTGGTGGACAATAAACAAGTTCCCACACATTATTCCTTTCAAACTGGACGAGCTCTTCTTGCATAGCTTCCACCCAGCTTGGGTCTACCATAGCCTCGTCAATCTTCTTCGGTTCAATTAGTAATAAGAAGGTGACGTTTAAGCATTGCTCACTGGTGGCTCTTCTAGTCTGAACCCCATTATTTGGATCTCCCACAATCTGTTCAATTGGATGTGCTCGAGTCCATCTAGTGTATTGACTAGGCTGGTGAATTAAAATATCAGTGCAAGTCACCTGGCGATCTTCTACAGTTGCAGCAGCTTCTGGAGGAGGATCAGTCCAAACTACCTCTACATCCTCATCAGAGTCAATGAGGTCACGATTTGCATCATGAAATTCTTCATTAAAAGGTATTTCTTGAAGAACTGGAGAAGTTGGAGTTTGAGCTGGTGCTGATATTGGAGTGGCACGTACATCAGATCCAATTACCAATTCCTGTGGTAAATTGAAATTGATAGAGGGATAGAATGACGTGTCACAGGTGGTGCTCTTCTTCTTAACTGGTTCCAATTGGTTGTAACTGGAAACATCTTTTGGTGAGACAACTGACTGATGAACTTGGTCGGTTTCACCAAAATTTATTGGAACGACTGGAGAGATATCAAGGCTTGGTCTCTTGTTGATTGCATCAGATGATTCGTCGAATGTGACATGAATTGTCTCATGAACCTTTTGGAGTCTATAATTATAAACTCTAAAGGCCTTTCAAATATCTGAATAACCTAAAATACCCCTTCATCAGCTTTTGCATCAAACTTTCCAAGCTGACTGGAATCGTTTAAAATATAAACTGAACAACCAAATACATGAAAATATCCAATATTTGGTTTACGATTCCTGAGTACTTCATAGGCAGTCTTCTTATGTCTCTTGATGTAGACTGACCGGTTTTGGGTGTGACAAGCAGTTGCAACTGCCTCTGCCCAAAAACTGGTGGGAAGACCTGATTCAGATAGCATACTTCTGGCTGCTTCTATCAGTGTACGATTCTTTCTTTCCACAACTCCATTTTGCTCTGGAGAGTGTGCTGATGAGAAGTTTTGAGAGATGCCAGTGTCATTGCAAAATGTTTCAAGTACCTTATTTTGAAATTCAGTACCATTATCACTTCGCAACTGACAAACTTTTCGAGTATACTTGAGTTCAATTCTTTTGATGAGAGAGATGATTTCAGCAGGTGCATCACTTTTTGATCTGAGGAATACCACCCAACAATATCTGGTGAATTCATCGACCACAACTAGAGTGTACTTCTTTCGAGCTCTAGTTTGAACATTCACTGGACCAAAGAGATCCATATGAAGCATGTGAAGAGGTTCAGTGATGCTAAAGTTTTGCCTTGTTTTGAAATTGGCCCTTTTCTGCTTGCCCATCTCACACCCTAGACATGGCTTTTCTTTATTGAAAGAAATCTGTGGTATCCCATCAACCAGTTGTTTGCGAGACAACTTGTTAATATTTTTGAAATTAAGATGGGATAATCTTTTATGCCACAGCCAGTTGGTGTCCTCATCAGCCTTGGTATAGAAGCACTGCTCTTTTGGAGCTGGTTCCATATCCATGATGTACACATTACCTTTTCTGGGTGCAACCATCACCACTTTCCAATCCTTGTTAAATATGGTGCCTTGAGCAATATCGAACAAAACTCTATAGCCATCATCACAAAGTTGGCTGACACTGATCAGGTTGTATTTCAAACCATTCACAAATGCAACTCTTTTGAATTCGACCTGTCCGTTATTGAGCACACCATATCCTTCAGTCTTTCCACTTTGATCATTACCAAACGTCACTGCCGGTCCATCTTGGACAGTGAACTCTTCAAGCAGGGGCTTACATCCGGTCATAGTCCGGCCATCTGCGCTGTCCAGATACCAGATATTCTTCTTTCGATCGCCCTACACACCCACAAAAATCATCAGTTATTTTTGTGAACCCATCTTTTCTTGATGGGTTCACTGGACTTCACTACAGAAGTCTTAGTTGATTGTTGTGGTGGTAAATTGAAGACTACATCTGGATCTTTTTCACCAGATCCAGGTGCAGGAGTAAAAACGATTGATATTTGATACCTGCTCCCCTTATTCTTATCAGATTTAGTTCCAGATGGAACATTCTTTTGTTTTGGTTTGGAAGGGGGTTTAATATTTTGTTTTAAAATTGGAGGTGATGAACCTCCTTCCAGATTTTTAATCCAGGCAGTACAACTCTGAACCTGTCGAGACAAAAGTTGGAGTTGACTTTCCAGTTTAAACAAAATATTGTTTTCATCAGGCTGCTGAACCTTGGACCTTGGTTCAGCTGAAGTTTTAGTCTTTTGGGTCTTGGGCTCCTTAGACTTCTGAGGTAAAGGCTTGTTACCAGTGGCCTTTTTAACTAGAGCACTAGCCTGTTTGGCTCCAGGTTTAACCTCAGTGGGGGTGGTCTCAATGGGTTCAGTTTCAACAGCCTCAGGTTGATCATAAGGAGTTTCAACCCTGGGAGCTGGAGGCAATGCATGAAGATCTGGTATGAGAACTGCCATTTCCAGATCTCCAGATTTCCATGCATTTTTCTGGGCATCAATTGTTCTAGAAAATGCATCATAATTCTTTCCAGATGCTTTTACCCATGACTTGATAATCATTTGTTCTTTTTCAAGATCAGAAACTAATTTTTGATTATCAAATTCTAAAGACTCAATTTTCAAAACTGACTCCTTGAGAGCCAACTGGACACTTTGTAAATCATTTAGTTGTGGTTTAACATTGTTCAGTTCAATTAAGATAGTATCCAGATATCTTTCACTATCTGCTCTAACAGTTTCCGCAAAAGCTAAATCACCACTTAATGATTCAGCAAGGTCCAGTTTCAGTTCTGGGTCAACTTGGTTGTCATAATCACATACCTTTTTCAAAAAGATGTCCACCCATCTTCCAGTGATGACATCTTCTTTTGCCACATGCTGCTGTTGATCTTCCAAGGCCATGAAACACATGACCCTTTCCTCTTCTTCATCAGCTGATAAGTCATCAGAGTACTCCCATTTTCCCTCAGTTTGTGCCATTAAGAACTGATCCTTTTCCTTTTCCATGGACAGGAGGGCAATCTGGGCCTTAAGCTTCTTATATTGAAATTTGGGACAGAGGGACCAGTTTGGTTGTTCATCTGACTAGATCTGCATTCCTTCATGAAATGACTTTTCTTACCTGATTTATAGCAGGTAAGATTGGTTTTATCCAGAGAGCTGGAGCTAGAAGCATTGTTTGGGTCATTAAATCTTTTAGATTTATGCTTAAACCTGTTAAAGGTTTTAGCAATCATGGCTACCAGATCATCATCGTCAGTTTCATCACAACCATCACTGATTTCAGTGGTCAGGCCAGAGTTCAAGAAACTGTTTAACATATCCTTCATTGAGTGTGACTGGACACTCTCTGCAGATATTAAAGCAGTACAAGGTCACTCAGTTACACTAGCTACCTTGGGACTCTGGGCATGGTTCATGGCATCCTGCTCAGCCACCAGTCTTGCTGCATTATTATCTTCAGTGAATCTGAAGGCTCCATAGAGCGATGCAAGAGTGTGACTGTGCAGGGTTTTACCTTGTCTTAAGACAAGAACCATATTTTCCCATTCAGAAGGAAGATATCACAAAACTTCTCAAGAAGAATATTTTTATCCTTCTCTACACCCAAGCCTCTCAACTGATTAATGAGGCTAGAAAACCTGGTGTAAGTACCAGTTAGACTTTCATTGGGTAGAGCAAAGAAGGATTCATACTTCTTGTTCAGGGCAACCTTTCTGGTGACAATGGTGTCATCACCTCCTTCAAACTGAATAACTAATTCATCCCACATTGACTTGGCACTGGGGAACAACACAAGTGTTGGAATTAGATCTTCAGGAACAGCTCCAAGGATCATGTTCTTGAGTCTGGTGTCCAGATCTACAAGTCTACGATCCTCATCAGACCAGTGGTCTTCGAGCTTTTCTCTTAAACCTCTTCTTCCAGTTGGATCTAGAAGAGGACTTACCCCAAGAGACATGGGTATATATGGTCCATCCTTCAGGATTTTCAACATATACCTCTCTATCCCACCAAAATGCAAAAGCATTCTGGCCTTCCATGTACTGAAGGTCTCACTGTTTCCATCAAATTTTGGAACATGAGTGTTAGAATAATGTACATGGACATGGTTTGGGGCAGTAGGAGGAGGAGGGTTTGTATTAACATTTTGAACAGGTGGTGTATTAGTATTCAAAGGGTTTTTCACCTTGACCAGAACCATCTCCACCTTCAGTAGTAGTCATCTAAGCAGATCTAGGCAAGTTTATTAGCCTTCTGCTCTGATACCACTTGTAAGTCCCAACTCAATAGATGGTACTACCTGAAGACACCTCTATGTCGATGGTGGAGTTACTTTGCAATATAAGTACTGAACTGGAGACGACCAGTTACAGGAGTATATACCAAGTTCTAGATAGATTACTTATTTAAGTGACAATAAGTAAAGAACAATGCAATAATATAAAATACTTGTAAAGTAATTGGTGAGACAATATGTAATTTTCAAGTGTAATTTATTTATTAACTTTAAATAAATTACAAGGTTGTTACGGAACCAAGATAATACAAAGTATGTAATTATCCTAACAACCTATGAACTACAATTGATCTACACTTGGAATTTCTCTAAACAATCGAAACACTTAAAATTGTGAAATGTTCCTTTTTACGATTGAGAGAATATTGCACAAGTTCACCAAGAATATTGCAGGTTTGCAAAGTGTGATATGCAAAGTCTGATATTCAAAGTAATTTCTTGGTTGTGCAATGACTTGTATTTATAAGCAAATTTAACATTGGAATGTTAACTTTGGCCGTACAAATATGGTTGAGATCATTTATGGAATAGCATTTAATTCCTTAAAATGCTGTGTAAAGTTGCAGTATAAAGCAACTTTATTCAACCAGCTTTATGTACCTTTTTGTACCTTTTACATAGATAAATCTTTATTATCCGTGTAATAGCACATAAAGCATATAAGTCAATTCCTCGTAATCAGTGTAAAGCTTTGTAAGAGCTTTCCACTGACGGTCTCCAGTTTGTAACTGACTATAATGTCAACTGGGCTTCGCTGCCATTGTCATTCTCTATCTTCCACTTGTTGTCTTCGACTTCAACTGGAAGGATTCTTCAACTGGTCAGTTCTCAACTGGAGGAAGTCTTCAGTTGCGTTAATTGTACGATGCAACTGGACTTCAATATATTTTGGACAAATCTTCTTGGTCTCCAGGTGAAACTGGAGACTGGCCAGTTTCACTGAAACTGGTCCTAACACCTTGTGTATGAGGCCTAAGAACCTCCAGGGCCTAAGAATCCCGATATGAGATATTGATTGTGTTGATTGGCTTATATGGATCCATGTAATGCGTTAAAGTACAAAGGTGAGCATGTAGGTATGGTACGACGGTGCCATAGGCTACATGTAATAGTCCTTTGTGCGTTGCCCTCCTTCATATGTATAAACGTATGCAAGATTATTCACTAAGCTTTGCTTACTTTTTAGTTGTTTACCCTTTTTATAGGTTGTCCCGGATGCGGAAGCAAAGTTAAGTAATATAAGGATTGAAGTTTGAAGTTGATTTGTGGATATTGATTGCTTTAGCTAAATGCGGAAAATGGTAACGTTGATAGGACCCGTAGAGACCCCTTTGAACTATTGGCTCATGATACATTGATTATTTTGGTATAATTATTGATTACGTCAAGTGTAAGAGTTAAAGAGTTTTGGTCATTTCTATTGGGTCATTTTGTATTAGAAATGTGTTTGATTGTGATAAAAATGTATTTGTGGAAAACTCATAATCCGTAACAGGTTTTTGGATGTAGATTTTACGAAAAGGTCATGCCGAAATTTCTAATTTTTGTACGTTGTCTTTTGTAATGAGTTTTTGTAAATGTATTTGATTGAATTCAAAAATGTTGTGGTCTAAAGCTTGGAATTGAGTTTGAAAAGATTTTAAGTTGAGTCAAATGTCAAAATTGAAGTTTGGTACTGTCAGACTCAAATGTGCGCCGCATATTTGGTCCATGCGGCGCATGTTTGTGAAATTGGATTTATGCGTCGCACCTTGTTTCGCATGAAAATTTTCTGCAAGTCTCTGTAGTGTGATATGCGGCGCACAGATATCTGTGCGGCGCATATCCGGTATTTTTTATTAAAAAAAAATCCTTATTTTTCTATTAAATCGAGTTGTGTCGTTTCAGCCTAGCCCTCTCTTTATAGGCTTAATTGTAAGGGTTTTAAACTTGGTGGACAAGCAATCCTAAAGGCTTTACAAGCCTTAGAATTTCCGGCCCTATGGTGTGGAATTAGGAAACAATACAACTTCCTAATTTCACTTAAACACCTCATCTTTTAATTAATTAAACACTATTAAACATTTAATCTAGTTTAATTAATCATTTCATGATCATATTAATTAATATATTACTTTAATACATTAATTAATTATATAGAGTTTACGTGTCATTTTGTGTGACCCCGTAGGCTTAAATTATTTTCGGACATGCGTTTATTTAACGTGATCACATACCAACAGCTCCCACTTGAGCATGTTATATAAAGGCAATAACATTGGTTAGCGTCTAGCAACATGCCAATGCTCCTGGAAATATTTAAGTATAGTTTCTTAAAGTATCATTTGAAATGATTTAGTCTTTATTATCCCTTTGTTTTAGATACCTTGTTAATTATGAATATGGATCAATGTCATTTCATAATTTAACGATTCTGTTTCTCATTTCTGCGACTAATTAAGATTACCAAATTAATCGAGACAACCTCTGGAGTTTATTTGGGTATGCGCATACAAACATCTGAATTAATCAATGAGAGCGCCAAATGGTATCATTCTTCGGTTGCAAATTGAAGGAACAAATCCTATATTGACTACACGTGTTAGTCATGTCGTTTCACTACATTTCTGAAAATAGCCCTTTATTACTACCTTGTTCAGGATAGTTAGAACTATATCAAGAAAATGAAATCCACACATGCATAACCTGCTTGTATATCAAGTCTAAGGATAAATAAAGCCACCATTTCACGAATTTCACTTAATGACGTCGATCCATAAAGTGATGATTCGTTAAGTGGGGTAGTCCGATATGCATCTCTATGGATACCATGTGAGTTTGGCAGGACCATCTTCATATATTCATAAGAATATTACCAATCTCTCATATATGTCTTAGTTTAACCATATTCCCATATAGTTAATCGACAATGGACGTTTAGAATATTTAAAATATTCATGGATTTAAACATGCAAATATAGGACACAATCATTATGAAATGAAAACACTCATACCAAGTATATAAATTCATTTATTGAAATAATAATTGTTTAACATCCCATTATCCAAATACCAATCACAGATTTACATGATATAACTAGCTAACTTAAGTCCTATGCCCTCGGCATGCTTATTGAGCTTTCCTTTTGACAAAGCCTTTGTAAAAGGATCTGCTAAGTTACAATCTGTGTGAACTTTGAGTAATTTGATTTCACGTGATTCGATTTGCTCTCGAACATAGTGATATCTTCTCTGGTAATGTCTGGCACCTTTCTGAACTTCAGGTTCATTGGAAATGACAATAGCTCCTGTATTATCACAGTACAGATTTGTAATCCCAAACTTTTCGTGTTTGACTTGTTGACTATTCCGTTAGTTAACGTTAGGTTTCGTCAAGTTTATGTGCCTTAATTGGTTTTTGTGTGATTAATGTGCTATATGCGTAAGGTTTTAAGGCCTTAATGATGGAGGTGCTAATGAGTTTAAGATATATTTTAAATGCCTTTAGAGGTGCTTAAAGTGTTCAACGTGTTGTAAGTATTCCCAATAGGTGATTTTAGCCTAATTGATTGTGCACCAAACCGCATAGTTGATGATGATTCCGGCAAGGGCTTCGATCGTGGAGAGATGGTTGAGGTTTAAGAGTTTGTTGGCGATTCCCCGAAAGTAGGAGCGGTGCTCCTTTACGCCAATCTAGGATTGATATAATTTCCGAAGCTTGTTCGACTCATATTAGGGTTTTTGGTCGATCCGTGATCGTATGTGTTGTATGTGTATTCGGTTGATTTGTAATCATACCGAATGAATGGGATTTCCTCTCCTTATATAGGAGAGGGTAATCTTGAGGAGGAAGCTAGGTTTTAGCCTCCTTTAGGGTTTCGGATACTATTTCCATGTATATCCGATTTAGTTGCCATCATTATCCTCTTTATAATTGGGATATGATTTTCTATATTTTAGGAAGGGATTTGTAGCTATCTTTAGCTATTTAATTATTATTAATATCTTCGAGGTTCGTGCTAGGTGGTTTTCGTATCATGGTTCAGAGGGGTACATCGTCAAGCCCCCCACTCTTATATTTGAGGCTGCCAAGGCTGTGATTTTAGACTCCACTTCTTCATCTTCTAACGCTCCGGTCTTCATATAATTTTGTCTGAATAAGCTTTGCTAAGAGTTTTGCTCGGAGGACTAGAGATGTTCAATTTTGATAGATCTTTAGTTTCATCCAATGTTGATTGTTTCTACATATTTTCATTCGAGTGACAAGTGGTAATTTGTAATAGTTGATCAGACGGTTTGGATGAGGCTTCGTTTATTATACCTTTAAATATTTTTCGCCATTGTTGATCGCTACTTACTCAGGTAACTTTTCTTTCCTTGTGCTAAAGTGATTTGCGAATGGTAACTTTTGTCAAATGAGATAAGGTAGTGAGCGACCTTGTAAGGTACTTTCATGAAGGCTCTTGACGTGGTCTTTAGTGAAGATCAGCTGTTTTGTTTTAGAGACCCTTGATCTTCGAATCTCACTTTTTTGTGATGAAGTTTTAAGCGGGCGTGGATTTACGGAGACCGGTGAGTCTTTTAACGGAGAAAGTTGGGAATATATTTATGGTAGGGATAATCATGAAGTGCTATGCTTCTGATTTGGTGGTGGCATGGTGTCCTTAATGAGTTAATGCACTTGCTTCGTAGGGTATAGTTCCTTTGAGCGAAGGCTATCTCGGGACGGGGTCGTTTGCCATTTATTTTTGTGGGAGACGTGAGCGTCTTGCGCGGTGAATAAAGCTAGGCATAGTAATGTCGAGGTGGTATGAAGGTATACTATGAGAGAGTTTCTTCTTATCGGTCTTCCTCATAAAACTTGAATGTATCTTCGCATCTTTTTGTTATGCATAATGTAAACAACCAGTGATGTATCCTTCAAATTAGAGGTCATATTTCCGTTGCGCCGGGTTGTTCCACTTTTTGTTGCTTTGTTTAGTAACTGCTCATATTGATGAACTTGATGTACCATTACTCTTCTTGTGGTTGTGTCCTTGTTCCGTAGACCACATGGTTAGCTTCTTATGATTCTTTCCTTTAATGTTGGGCAAATGTTGCAGACTTTAGGAATTTTGCTTCTCGTTATGTGGAGAAGGAATCCTTGATGTTTCAGAGTTACGTGAGATATGTTCTTCATATATTGTCGATTCTGATGTCTTTGGATGACTATTCTCTTCTTGTAATTATCTACGAAGGTGCTAGAGGTATCCTCGTTGTTTATGGGAGGTTTCTTTGAAGTTCCCAAGGGATCCCCTTTTCTCTTTCTGATTTTGGTAGTGGTTTATGTTGGCCACTATCCTTTGTTGACTCTTTCAAGCTTTTTTATGGGCTTCGGGTGATGAACTATTCTTTATATTATTCGTAAGTCCTTTCTTTAGGCTTCGAGTATATATTATGAAGAGATCATCATTCCGAGCTACCTTTTTATTGCTTTGAAGTTGTCTCTGGACCTTCGGGGGCGCATATATGGCCTCCGTGTGGTCGTGTAGAAGTTTGCTGGAAATTTGAAAGTCCATCCAGCGTATATGCACGGTATCGAGGGTACCACCATTCGATTATTCCGTGTCTCACATTTGCTTACGGTGTGCATGGTATCGAAGGCGATCACCTTCGTATTTTCCATGTCTTTTCGTTGGTGCATGCTTCGTTATGGAGGTTTTGTTCTTCCAATTACGATTTGGCTATATGTTATGTAGGCGTCCCTATCATACATTGAGCCTCAGTAGCATGTCTTTTCTTGGTAAATGGATACGTACGTGGTAAGATAGGTAATACGATAGGGAGCGACCCTTCGTAATGGTTAAAGATGAGGGTGTGTTCACCGCTTTCTGACCTTATTCGGGCCATAGGTTTTACGACATTGGACATATAAGTCTCTTTGTCATGTACAAAATAATTCAAACCTTTGTTAGGTCATATATTCATGATTTTGGTCCCTTCGAGGGTGGAACCTTTATATCATGCCTTCTTTAAATCTCAGTACTCACATATGAATGACTCCATAAATTAGCCATTATGAAGCTTGTCTAAACTTTGTAGTTAAGCCATTATGCCATTTAAACAACTGTCAAATGTGAGCTGAGATCAAAGAGTTAGCATAATATCTAATAAAGACTTATATGGATGCTTGGTTGCACCATTTTGTCAGTTTAGGAATAACATAAAACATTGTGGTCTCAATTAGGACCAACGTTTGGCCAATTGCGGAGGGCACTGCCTTTATTATTTATTAATATTATTAGGTTACATGAGGTATTCTTCGTGTTGAGTGAAGGGTATCTGCTATGGTAATCTTGTACATATTCATGTTGAATATAGTATTCCTTTAAAGTGTTTGATTTCTAGAAGGGGTATCTCCTTCGTTTTATGACTCTGAAGGGTGTTCTTTTTCGGTGTTCTACGTTCCTATAGGTTTAGGAATATTAGTGCATGGTTCCGAAGGCAACCACCCGCGGGGTTCCATGTCTCACATTTTCTACGTGATATAACCTCAGGATTATATCCTTATGGCTCTAATTATATGCTATTTGAGTGTTCTTGGATTTCTATAAGTTTTTTTGGGATGGAGTTTGTTTGGTGTTTTAGTTGCGAGGCTAGGGCCTAGGTAACGATTTGGGTAAGCCCTTCTAGTAAAAGGTATTGGAGGATTTTGTCTCAGTCCTTAGGTGTGTCAACGAGAATGAGAGGAGGACCTCTTCGACTTATATATTGTTGAAGGTGTTGTGGGTGAATCCTTGGATATTCGGATGTTGGAAGGAAATTATTGCTGTGACCTTCCGAATCTACGGGAAGGTGTATCGTCAAGCCTCTTAGGCTTTAAGGGTAGTGACAAAGTGTGTATATGTTGACCTTCGTGCTTGCAGAGGGTCATTTAAAAAAGGTTTATGAGCTAGAAGTGAGAGTGTAGTCTCGACCTTCTTAAGCTTAGATAAGACTTTTTATACAAGACCGTAGGCTCGTGGCCTCTGATATATTTTGGTTTCGGGTTTTCCTTAGGGTGCACTTTGTATGTATCTAGGTCGTATGGGTAATAGATCGTGTAGGGGGTAACCTACTTTCGGAGTTTTACTCCATGGAAGCGTTATGAAGGGAAAGTATTATACCCGATGATTTTGCTCTACGGAGGTTGTATGATCTACGAAGAGTAGGAAACCATGTCCGTGGCTTTATCTTGACGGGGATATTTCAGTATGCCAACCCTTTTAAGGGTTGTTAATTTATGAGGCTTATGCCTTACGAATTGAGTCATGGGTAAGCTGTGGTATATGGTTTAGACTATTACGTAGGTGACCATTATACAAGCTATATACACCTTTAGGCAAAAACATATAAAAGATCATGGTTTTAGTGCATACCTTGGGATTTTAATGCCCATATAGTTTAGTTGGAGAGTTTTTACCTCACGTCCTGAGGTTTGGGGAGAGAGAAATTGCATGTGTGACCTTTTGGAGCTCCGTGATAAGAGAAAATGTCAGAGAAATTTGTGAACTTGGTCGCTCAACGTCATCGAAGGTGAGGTATATATCATCATTAGCCCCCCAGTCTAATATTATGGACTGCTAGGGTCGTGATTTTAGACTCTACTCCTTGTTCACCAATTCCACAAGTTATTGCATCGAATTTACTTTGATAAAAGGAAGTACCGAAGGCTGCTGAGAGTTCTTGAAGGTCACTGAATGCTGTCGGGGGGCTTGACGAAGGCTGACGAAGGTTTCCAGAGCTCGCTAAAAGGCTTATGGAGGTCTCCGTAGGTCTCTGGAACCCTTAGGAGGTTTTCTAAGCTTGCTGAAAGCTGTCAGAAATCTCTGGAGGCCGTAGAAGGTCTTCGAAGCTCGGCGAAGACTGTATAAGATTTCTGACTATCGTTGAAAGCTGTAGCAGGTCTTCGAAACACAATGAAGACTGTAGGAGGTCTTCGAAGCATGCTGGAGGCTACTAATGGTGCCTGAAGCTCATTAAAAGGTGACGAAGGTCTCCGAAGCTCGCTGAAGGCTCTCGGAGATTGTTGAAGTTTGCAGAGGATGTTCGAAGCTCATCGAAGGCTTTCGGAGGTTTTCGAAGCTTGCTGAAGGCTGTCGTAAGTTTCCGAAGGTCGCTGGAGACTTTTGGACATTTTTATAGATCGCCAAATGCTGTCAGGGGCTTTGGGTAAAGCTCTCTATTGGGATCTACGTCGGGAAAGGCTGTTGGAGGATGCCAGAGGCTGTAAGGATCCTTCGAAGCTCGCCGGGGGCTTCCGAAGGTTGCTGGAGACTTTATAAGATTTCTGACCGTAGCTACAGACTGTCGGAAGTTTTTGTAGGTCTTCGAAGGCTAATAGAGGAGTCTGAAGCTCGTTGAAGGCTTCCGAAGCTTGGTGAATGCTACCGGAGGTTTCCGAAGGTCGCTGAAGGTTGTAGAAGGCCTTGAGAGCTCCACGAAGACTGAGGAGGGTCTTCGAGGCTCGCTGAAGTCTGCTGGAGATGTCCGAAGCTCGTCGAAGGCTGTCAGGGGTTTTCGAAGCTTGCTGAAGGCTGATGGAGGTGTTCGAAGCTCGGTGAAGGCTGATGTAGGTGTCCGAAGCTCGTCGAAGGCCGTCGGAGGTTTCTGAAGCTTGGTGAAGACTGTTGGAGGTTTCCGAAGGTCGCTGAAGGCTTCGGGTTGGTTCATCCATCTGGATCTGGAGCAGGATAGGCAGCGAAGCAGACTCTCCATCTCGATCTTTCTCTTTTACTATTATTAGTTTTTGTACCATGGAGATGGTTTTATTAAATAAGTATAACCGTTAAAGTTCAATATTTGTATCGGATCCGGTACTCTCATGATGTTCGATGGCATGCTTTATTGATGACAAGATATTATATATATCTACTGTGTTGATATAATGGCAGCCGTAATATATGAATAATATATTTAATATATTTACTCATCACGTAATTCACGTGGCCGCCCATTCTCAATCAGCAGATCTTGTGTGTTGTATTGATATGTCGATATAAAGGAATTTGTCGTTCGTCGAAGTTTTCCTTTACGGTGATCTATCATCTTTTTAGCTTGGTACGACGGATCATAGTGTGGTTTAATGGTGGGTTTTTTGATATGAATCAGTGTGGTCCCACGGATGGCGCCCAATGATTGTGCACCAAACCGCATAGTTGATGATGATTCCGGCAAGGGCTTCGATCGTGGAGAGATGGTTGAGGTTTAAGAGTTTGTTGGCGATTCCCCGAAAGTAGGAGCGGTGCTCTTTTACGCCAATATAGGATTGATATGATTGTCGAAGCTTGTTCGACTCATATTAGGGTTTTTGGTCGATCCGTGATCGTATGTGCTGTATGTGTATTCGGTTGATTTGTAATCATACCGAATGAATGGGATTTCCCCTCCTTATAGGAGAGGGTAATCTTGAGGAGGAAGCTAGGGTTTTAGCCTCCTTTAGGGTTTCGGATACTATTTCCATGTATATCCGATTTAGTTGCCATCATTATCCTCTTTATAATTGGGATATGATTTTCTATATTTTAGGAAGGGATTTGTAGCTATCTTTAGCTATTTAATTATTATTAATATCTTCGAGCTTCGTGCTAGGTGGTCTTCCTTTCTCTCAAGCCCTAACCGTCCCCTCCCTTCCTTGAGCAATTCTTGTGTGATTCTTCCGATTAAAGGTGATTTGATAAGAGTTTTGGTCTAGATCTTTCATCCCCATAATCATCTACAGGTATATATGATGTTTTCCTTTTGATTTAATATTATTTTGATCTTATTAAGTCAATCGGTTCTGGTCATAGGGTTTCGGTTTGGATTCAATTATGTTTATGAGACGATTTAGGTCAAATCGGGTGTCAAATGATTTGTATAATGTGTGTAATGAATCCATGAACCCATTAATGATTTCATAATATTATTTGAGTCATTTGTTGGTGTATATGAACTGTAGAAGTCATGGTGGATGTGTGGTGGTCGAAATTGATTGCAAAACCAAGTGTTACTAGATCTGAAAATTCAGTCATGTTGCAAAAAGCATATCTCTTTCAATTGAAAGAGTTAAGAGATGAATCTTATATTTTTGAAAAGCTCTATGTGTCCTCTAAATTTGTTAAGAATTAAGTTGTCTCATTTGATCGTCTTGTATGCCAAAAGTGGTCTACAAAACTGAAAATAGTCAAAAGATGAAAGTAGTCTACAAAAGAGTCTGGTAGTCTACCAAAGAGTAAAGTAGTCTACGAAATGTGAAAGTAGTCTACAAATGGCGAAAGTAGTCTACAAAGGATAAAAGTAGTCTACAAAGGATAAAAGTAGTCTACAAATAGATGAAGTAGTCAACAAAGACTATTATTCGATATATATATGGACGTAGGTCGTATAGCCTCGTTTACACTCGTTGATTCGTCCTATGTTTGTTATAGTAGTCGGGAATACTTGCTTTGCACGGTAACCTTAGTTATCGTTTGTGTGCGCTTCTACGAGGTAAGATAACATCTTTTGTCACCTGATGGTACAACAAAACACGTTTTTATAAGTTAAACTTCCCAAATGTTTATGAATGTTTAAAAGTAAGTTAAAGGGCGATTGTGGGAGGTTATCATGGGATATGATGTTTACCATTAACGATGTATGGTAAGTTTATGCATGATGAAAAGGTATGATGATGTACCTATGATATGAAATGATGATATGATTATGATAAATGAAATGTTTATGAATTGTGATTGTTGCATGGCTTGAACACCTAGTCACTAGACATATGAATAGGACTGCCATGTCACGTGCACGTTTAAGGGCCCTAAAGTAAAGAAAGAAGTATGTGATTAGTTTAGGTGAAAGTGTAGCCTAATCTAATATAAAGTAAAAGAAGTCCCGAGCAAAAGTAAAGTATTGTGTTAAGCTTAACCCGTGCTAGTTCCTCGGAGCTAGTGCGTACGTGGTCACGTGGTTTGGGAATCATGATACCTCCCGTGGCATAGTTACGTTTGAGTATTCCGGGTGGAGTAACTAACCACCATTGCATAAAGGCATAAACGGTTTATTCAGTTGGAAATGACTATGTCTTTCCTTAACGACGCCGATGGACCACCTTATGGTTTACCCATCATGTCGGGTATGAGGACTCCATGTATAGTCTACGACCGCCTACACACAACCCCACATCCCTATGTAAGTGGCATAAGTCACTTAGCCTACGTCTAGGCAAAGAAATAAAGAAAGAAAGAAATATACGAAAGTAAAGTTAGGCACATTTAGGAATATGATGATCCTAATGTGACATGTTTATTGTGTGCTATGATATGTATGTGATATTAACATTTAATTCATGTTTTGTTAATATATATTATGAAATGGCAAATGTTTTCAAATTCATGTTATCTTACTTAGCTAATTTATTAGCTAACACTTGTTCTTTTGAAAACGTTGTGCCTTCAGGATAAGCAAGCTTGAGCTAGAAAAGGATTAGCTCGGTGAGACGGGTAGAAGTAATAAAGAAGACTAGCATTAGTGTCCTTAATGCTTAGACTTCACCTTTAGCCTTATGTATTGGCTACTTTATTTATGATTTATGATACATGTAACAATGAATGGCATTTATGTTGATGCCATGACTTGGATTTCATTTATATTGTTTTGATGATGCATTAGTAACACCATTTTATGAAAGGTACCATCCGGTTATGTATGGGGCAGTTTTAAAGTGATCCTTTTCCGCTACATTTTAAACGCCGTTTGGCAAAGTTTTTGAAAATCCAGATTTTTAAATGACAGGTGTTACAAGATCCATAGGTGAGTTATTTGAGGGCATCACGTCAAGCCTTGAAATAAACTTTCTGATCCAGACAGCTTCCATGGCGGCATCCGAGGCGGCAATATACTCAGACTCTGTAGCAGACATAGCAACTGTAGATTGTTTCTTGCTCTTCCAATCCACTGCACCTCCATTTAAAACAAAGACATATCCCGACTGAGATTTTGTATCATCTTTATCAGTCTGAAATCCAGCATCACAGTATCCAGTCACTTTGAGTTATGTATCGGGATTTCCTCCATACACCAAAAATAATTCTTTAGTAGCACGCATGTACTTAAGAATATTCTTCACAGCAGTCCAGTGATCCTCATCCGGATTCTGTTGATATCGGCTAACGATATTTTGCGCAAACGCAATGTCAGGTCTAGTGCATCTCACCGCATACATAATAGATCCCACAGCCGAAGCATAAGGAACTCTTTGCATACGCTCCACCTCTTCAGGTCTAGAAGCACCATTCTTGATAGATAAATTAAGTCCTTCTTGCATGGGTATGAAACCACGCTTAGAATTCTCCATCTTGAATCGCTTCAAGATCTTATCTATATAAGCACTTTGACTTAATTCAATCAACCGTTTACTTCTATCTCTATAGATCTTGATTCCAAGAATGAATGTTGCTTCACCCAAGTCTTTCATAGCAAAACACTTTCCAAGATGGGATTTTACATCTTGCAACATTGGAATGTGATTTCCTATTATCAATATGTCATCTACATACAAGACAAGGAAAGTAACATTACTCCCACTAGCTTTGCAATATACACATGGCTCATCAAGATTTTGAACAAAACCAAAATTTTTGATTTCTTCATCAAACCTTTTATTCCAATTTCGTGATGCTTGCTTTAATCCATAAATGGACCTTTGAAGCTTGCACACTTTGTTGGGATATTTTAGATCGACAAAACCTTCTGGTTGTACCATATAGACTTCCTCGTCTAGATAACCATTCAAGAAAGCGGTTTTGACATCCATTTGCCATATCTCATAGTCATATTACGCTGCTATGGCTAAGATGATCCTAATAGCTCTAATGTCCGCTACGGGAGAAAAGGTCTCCTCATAGTCAACTCCGTAAATTTAGTATAGCCTTTTGTCACGAGACGAGATTTATAGGTGTGTACATTTCCATCCATGTCGGTCTTCTTCTTGAGATATGAGTTTCCTTTCAAGGAACTCATCATATCGAGCTACTTTAACAGTGTTGTCGGTAGGAAAGTAGAAGTAGTAACCCATCGTTTCCTTTGGGTATCCTACAAAGATGCACTTAACAGATCTAAGTTCAAGTTTGTCAGGATGCCTCACAACTCCATACCTTTAAGTAAGACAAATTGGGAACACTCCCATGCCACAATTCATGTGGTGTCTTATCAACCTTCTTGGTTGGAACCATATTGAGAATGCGTACAACAGTCTCTAGAGCATAATCCCAAAACGAAAAAGGTAAAGTAGTAAGGTTCATCATTGATCTCACCATGTCTAGCAAGGTTCGATTTCTCCTCTCAGATACACCATTATGCTGTGGAGTATATGGAGGAGTAAGCTGTTGGATAATTCCACAAGCTTTTAGATAATCCTTAAACTCTTGGCTTAAGTATTCACCACCTCGATCCGAATGAAGAATCTTGATGGTTTTACTGAGTTGATTCTCTACTTCATTTTTAAACTCTATGAATGTTTCGAAGACTTCATGTTTATGTTTAAGCAAGTAAACATAACCATAACGAGTGAAATCATCCGTAAAAGTGATGAAGTAGCTAGCACCTTTCCTTGACACATGTCTAAATGGGCCACATACATCGATATGTATTAGTCCAAGTAGCTCTTTAGCCCTTTCCGGTTTATGCAGAAAAGGTTTTCTTGTCATCTTGCCGGAAACACAAGACATGCATTTGTCAAATGATTCATCATTTGATTGTAAGATCCCTTCACGTTGAAGCCTTTCAATGCGTTTCTTGCCAACATGAGCAAGACGACAATGCCAAAGATAAGTCGAGTCCAAATTGAGCTTGACTCGTTTGCTAACATTATACATTGAATTATCATTTGAATCACAACCATGCATATCAATTTCATAAATACCATCACAAGCAATAGCATTAAAATAATGAACATTATTTCGAGAAACTGAAATACCATAATCATTAAAAACATTAATGAATCCGTTGTTTTTCAACAAAGAAACTGAAATAACACCTCGAGTAATAGAAGGTGCATAATGACAATTGTCTAAAACAATAACTAAACCAGTAGGTAAAACTAAATGATAGTCGCCTATTTCTTCTACAGCTGTCGGTAGACCATTGCCCACGAACAGTTGTAAAGATTGTCACTATAGTTCATGTATATGTCTAAGTCGGCTCCCCCTTCAAAGAAGAGGACCACATACATCAAGTTACCTTGATTGCGTAAGCCTTTAAACAACTAATTAGCAAGTAATTCACATAAAACATGCTGACTGGAAAATTCCAGTAGCTTCACGGCCTGTTTAGACCTGTTTCTGGTCAGGATCAAGCTACAACCAGAACTACAAAGTTGTAGCCCTATGAGTTGGGCATCTACAGTCCAAAAATCAGCTTCTAACTCATTACGGCTTATCTTTTATGAATTTTTTAGTGAACTGTCACAAAGCAGAAAAATCACACGAAAAATTCACATAGTCACATAATTATCTAATAATTAACCCTAATTATTGGATCATTATGCTTAGTCATTTATATCTCAATATCTAAGTAATAATCATAAAGAATTTTGCATGAATTCCTTATGCTTTTTACTTCTATTTAACATCTTTAAATTAAACAAGATACATAAACATGCAATTTATATCTAATAAACATGTCAATTCATACAATCAAAACTTGTTAGAGGGTTTCAATTAACCATTAAATTAGGTTGAATTAATTAAACAAAACCCTAATTTTATTTAATTAAAATCGATTTAATAAAATAAATAAGAAAACATTTTTAATATTTAATAATAATTAAATTCAACCAACCCTAAACCCCCTTCAAGTTTTGATCTTTGTAACTAATAGATCACATATGTGGCTCGTGATACCACTGTTAGGATTTATGAACATAAACATATAACAATTCACGAGTACGCAGCGGATAAGAACGTATATGCAATCATATTAATTAACAAAGGAAGAATCGAATATGTACCTTTTAGCGTAAGCTTCCAATAAAGATATAATAATAATGATATTATTATTAATTAGGGTTTAAAGTAAAACCCCTCTACGATCGCACACTTGACACCCCTATATCGTATGCTAGTACCCGATCACGATCAACAACCCTTTGTCTATACCCCTTGGTCGAATAAACCCCAAAACCGAAAACCCTTTTTCTTCCCTTTGGCCGATCGAACAAGAGAGAGGAGAGGAGAGAATTCTACAACTAATTGTCTTGTGAATGTATGTGAAAACCCTTGGAATTAGCCCTCTATTTATAGGCTTAATTGTAAGGGTTTTAAACTTGGTGGACAAGCAATCCTAAAGGCTTTACAAGCCTTAGAATTTTCGGCCCTATGGTGTGGAATTAGGAAACAATACAAATTCCTAATTTCACTTAAACACCTCATCTTTTAATTAATTAAACACTATTAAACATTTAATCTAGTTTAATTAATCATTTCATGATCATATTAATTAATATATTACTTTAATACATTAATTAATATATAGAGTTTACGTGTCATTTTGTGTGACCCCGTAGGCTTAAATTATTTTCGGACATGCGTTTATTTAACATGATCACAAACCAACACATATAGTGCACACTATTGAAGTTCGATATATACTATGACAATTTGTGTAAAGTTGTTTATATTCTAATGTAATAATCCTTTATGAAAATGACATCAAATCCACTATATACCAAATCAAACACAAAGTATATCCACTCCTTCGAGAAGAACTATTTGTCATATTTTCTCGAGACTTTAAGTATATCCACTTCTTCCATTGAATATTAGACAAGAAAGTTAAATTATTGAAATATATGTTACTTTCGTTGAACTGCACCACTGCGTGAATTGCACTTAATTAAGAAAATGACATCAAATGCACTATATACCAAATCAAACGCAAAGTAGAAAGAAAATTTTCAAAATAGTCGGTTTTCTAACTTGTTTAGTGTCCCGGATTCACTTGGACGTATTCGTCATAATTACTTATGATTACTTTGAAGATGCTGTCGAGAAAGATTTTTTCTTTTTTTTTTGGTTTTCTTTGGAACAAGATCAGATCATGCGTTTTAAGAACACCGTCAATGAGGGCGGGCGAGAAAAACCATACATTGCTTCCAGAATTTAAGAGCCATTAAAATATTTATTATCTATTTTAGTAAAGTTAAAAATAAATTATTAAGATAACTATTTTGAGAAAAATTAGTTGGATTGCTGGAAATTAAGTTAGTTCATGTACAACATTTGACAACCATCATTAAATTTGGGTCGTTGACATATTTATTTTATGGAAACCTTTAATATTTTGATCACAAATCTCGGTCTACGACTCTGCTAAAAAGTTGAGTGATCTTGGCATTGGAACTTTACTCATTTCTAATTTAGTAAATAAGATTTACGCAAGAATATCCAACTCTCTTTGGTGTAACATCTGAATCCATTTATGGCTCTCACGGTGGATTGTATCACTTTCTCATTACCAAAACAAAATTGTGATTTACCCGGTCGTTGACCGGGTTTAAAACGATAAATGTATGAAAAAGTACACGAAACATGTTCACGTTTTATATAAAGATATGGTAAATTATGAAAAATGCAAATGACAAACTTTTATTAATAAGGTGTAATAACACATTGCAAATCCAAACATAAAATGGTTAAGAAAACAATTAAATTCATAGGAGTATCCGTATAAATCAATCCCAATCTAAATGTCTTCATGAAAGCTAGGTGGGACTGGTGTACATTTCTCGAAACTGAAGCACTCATTTGAGGTCTACCACGAGGACGTGACCATGGGACTGTAGCCCTGGATTTCAGAATTCACATTAACATATTCTCATGGGCCGCTGTTGTTTTCCCACTATGTAGTGCACTAACTTGTCTTGCTTGATTTCGTGAAGTAGGATAATAAGGTAATGGTTTTATGCTTTTGGGGAATGACCTCTACCTCTTGTCACTTGAGTACTCTCTAGTGATGTAGTAACATTAGTGATGTCTCTTAAAACATCAACACTTGAAATGTATTATGATAACTTTTTGACAACTTAGTGAGAAGAAATGTGTTAGGGATTATGGGTCAACCCGGATTCTGGTGAAAACATATCATTTTTTACGACAGTTAATTCGAGATTTGTCAGTTTGTAAGGTATTGCTTATAACCGGCATGGATGGTAAGCAACAATTAAAATATCGACTATTTTACTTATATATATAAATGTTTAATTATCCACTGATTTACTTAGATATAAATGGTATGCAACAATCAAAATATCCACTAATTAACACTTATACATATAAAATTACAAAATGATATGAAACAATCAATCTATGTTTTTTTCTCAATCAGAGTACATCTTAGTTAACTCGTACTTAAATTAAATGAGTCTGGTGAGCACATCTCACATTTTAGTGTTTCCCATGAAAAAAGTTTTCCTTATCTTTGAAATTGACATATATTTGAGTATTAAGGGAGAGTCATAACTCATAAATCCACTGCAATGTTCATTATTATTGACAAAAATAGAAGTATGCTTTGAACCCAAATAATTTTTCTAATGAAAGGTGAAGTAAGCCATTTTGAGTTGGGATTATCTAAAAAAGAAACTGTCTAATTTCCATGGGATAAAGAAAGTAAAATTTTTGCAAATGCTGAAATAGCCAGGATTACTTGTGAGACTAAAATGATGCCATGTATACATCAAAATGTGTTTGGGTAATTATCTTCTTTTGCCGTGTTTTTTTTTTCTTAATTTTCTCAAATATGTATTCCACAAGTTATAGTTTGACTTACCATATATGTATAGTTTGACTTTTCATTTAAATGGCTAAAATCAATTTGTTAATTATTTTCAATGGCTTAAATCAAAACTTAGAATATTATTTTTTCCTATGCTCTACCAACAATGTATATGTATAATTGTGATTCGTGATTGTGAGTACTCATTCCTAACTTGCTACGATGGAATTAATATGGACGTTAGTTATCCATTTAGCACAGACGTACAGTGATTGGGCCGGTTTAGTTGGGCCGACCATTATGTTTCCTATATCCCATATTCCATGGATATATATCACCCATATCCATGACCCATCTTTTGATTGCTCCGAATAATGTTTCCAGGCTTACAGGATATGTGGATCTGTTAATCTGTTTTCCTTCTAACAAAGATGGTTTCCATCATGTAAAGTATATTCAAAATTCTGCTGCCAAACCGAAAAGCTGATGGATGATATCATGCTCTTTTTCTTGTAAATTGTTAGTGAGTACGTAGTTTATTTCTATAGATTTATACCCGTGTTTAATATATTTTTTTAAGATAAGATAAATTGTAAAATATATTTTAAAAAATATAATTCTAAAACATTGAACACATATATTGTATTTCATTTTTTTGTAAATTTTTTTGTAGACAATAGTTTATATTATTTGATTTGACATTTGTTAATTATCATCATCTTAGGATACTTTTCAATTTAACATGAGGTATTGCAACGTACAATTATCGGTACTTATAAACTGCATATTAGTTAATTATTACCTGCCAAATTTTATTTTGGTTGCATATGGAACTTAATCCAGGCCCTTTAAATGATTGGTAGTTGCAATTGGGTTGGTACTCTCTAAGTTGCCTTTCTTGCGTAAGAAAAGAAATGGCGAACAGTTTCAAGACAAAAATAAACTTTCCATGTGTGAAGATATAGCACCCCATAATGGACGGTTTTATACAACATGAAAGTTTGTAATCGTGGCTATGTTTCCAAAAGAAAGTTTAAATTTTATTTATTTTCTGGTCATAACATATCAACATGATATATAAATGTATAGCCACATGATTGTCCATTACATCATTTACGTGATGGTGCCGGAGGTGCTAGTCGCTCCATATCCACGTGATGTGGTGGTGGCGATACGAATGCAAAGCCTGCTCCATATCCACCTTGACTCCCCGGATCACTCAAGATCTTCCGGTGCCATGAAACCCTATTCACTTCATAAAATTAAAAGACCAGCGATTAGTGTACGTGAAAGTCAAATTTTGAACAGCTAAGAATATATACTAGAATGTGCATCTATCTATATATACATACCTTGAGATGCAGTAGTTTTTGAAAACTTAGTTGTGAAATTTGCTATGTGGGTTGAAACCAGCATGATGCAACAAAGTAGAGCGAGGAATCTAAGATTATTTGCTATTGAAACCATTTTGTAAGATGAACACAAATTATTATTTTTTTGAACATAGATGAACACAAATTAACTCGAATATATATTGAAATGAGGTCCTTGTGAAACCATTTAATGATTTTGTGAACTCAAATCCCATTATCTTCTTCGTCTCTTCGAAAACAAACTTTCTGGTCCCATTCCAAAAGAGCTAGGAAACTTGGTATCCCTTTCTAGTCTACAATTAGGTGTAAACCACCTAAATGGTTCAATCCCGGAATCATTTAGTAACCTCAAAAATTTAGAAATACTAAATCTTATGGATAATCAACTTTCTGGTCCAATTCCTGAAGTATTTGGAAAACTAAAATTAGTTACATTAGAAATTAGCAACAACAGTTTTACCGGTATGTTACCTGATGATATATGCAATGGAGGAAGACTCGAGAGACTCATAGTTATCGATAACGATCTATCAGGTCAAATCCCGAAAAGCTTGTACAACTGCACTAGCTTGATCCGACTACGGCTAGATGGAAACCGGCTCACTGGAAATGTTTCTGAGAGCTTTGGTATCTATCCACACCTCAGTTATATAAGTCTCACCGATAACAAGTTTTTCGGTGAGATCTCAGATAACTGGAGTAAATGTAAGAACTTAACGGCGATACAAATGGGAGGGAATCAAATCAGTGGTAATATACCCGCACTTGGAAGATTGTCTCGATTAGGGGTACTTCTGTTGAGCAATAACAAACTTTCTGGTGGCGTACCTCAAGAACTAGGATCACTTGGTGAACTCTCGTTGTTAGATCTTTCCATGAATGTGTTGAATGGATCCATTCCGTCTTCACTTGGGGATTGCTCGAAACTTTTTAACTTAAACTTGAGTACTAGCTAATAGATTTACTCATGAAATCCCGGCTCAAATAGGTAGATTGCGTCAATTATCTATTCTTGACTTGAGTCTCAACTCACTAACCTGTGAGATACCTTCGGAATTTTCAAGTTTAAGTAGTCTGGAAAACCTCAATCTCTCACAAAATAATCTTTCCGGTTATATTCCAAACAGCTTAGAATCGATGAGTGCCTTGTCGAGTATTGATCTATCGTACAACCAATTAGAAGGTCCCATTCCTAATAACAATGTCTTTAGTAATGTTTCTATAGAAGCGTTGCAAGGTAACAAAGATTTGTGCGGAAATGTAAGCGGATTGAAACAATGTACAGCAGGAAGGCATACTCCAAACAGGAACAAACTTGCGCTCACGATTTCACTTCCACTTCTTGGAGCTCTTTTACTTGGCGGTCTCATGGCAATTTTTGCTTTCTGTAGTTGGAAATCGAAGAGAATGCTGTCATCACCACAAACGGTAGATGAAAATATATGAGGATTTCTTTTCGATTTCAACATTTGATGGTAGGGAGACTTACCACGAAATCCTAAAGGCAACCAACGAGTTTAACGAAGCATATTGCATTGGTAAAGGTGGGTGTGGAAGTGTCTACAATGCAATGGAGGAAGACTCGAGAGACTCATAGTTATCGATAACGATCTATCAGGTCAAATCCCGAAAAGCTTGTACAACTGCACTAGCTTGATCCGACTACGGCTAGATGGAAACCGGCTCACTGGAAATGTTTCTGAGAGCTTTGGTATCTATCCACACCTCAGTTATATAAGTCTCACCGATAACAAGTTTTTCGGTGAGATCTCAGATAACTGGAGTAAATGTAAGAACTTAACGGCGATACAAATGGGAGGGAATCAAATCAGTGGTAATATACCCGCATCCCTTGGAAACTCTCTTCAAATAAAAGAACTTAACTTTTCTTCAAATGATTTGGTTGGAGAGATACCGAATGAACTTGGAAGATTGTCTCGATTAGGGGTACTTCTGTTGAGCAATAACAAACTTTCTGGTGGCGTACCTCAAGAACTAGGATCACTTGGTGAACTCTCGTTGTTAGATCTTTCCATGAATGTGTTGAATGGATCCATTCCGTCTTCACTTGGGGATTGCTCGAAACTTTTTAACTTAAACTTGAGTACTAGCTAATAGATTTACTCATGAAATCCCGGCTCAAATAGGTAGATTGCGTCAATTATCTATTCTTGACTTGAGTCTCAACTCACTAACCTGTGAGATACCTTCGGAATTTTCAAGTTTAAGTAGTCTGGAAAACCTCAATCTCTCACAAAATAATCTTTCCGGTTATATTCCAAACAGCTTAGAATCGATGAGTGCCTTGTCGAGTATTGATCTATCGTACAACCAATTAGAAGGTCCCATTCCTAATAACAATGTCTTTAGTAATGTTTCTATAGAAGCGTTGCAAGGTAACAAAGATTTGTGCGGAAATGTAAGCGGATTGAAACAATGTACAGCAGGAAGGCATACTCCAAACAGGAACTGATCGTTGTCGTTGGACCGATCAAAAATAAAAACTAAATACCTATAACTAGTATGGGTAAGTCGAGTATCGTATCCTCAGGGAATCATGGGAAAGTGCTAAACAAGTTACAAAATTGATTAAACTAGACATAAACTTAAAACGATTCAATTGATTGGTTTGATTAACAACTAAAATAGATTATGGACTTAACAAAATAATTCAATTAAATAAAGTAGACCATTCTCATGCTCCCAATTATGCTTTCAAATATGTAACCTAACTTATATTCGTTGGAAATCATATAGACATGATTCGTTATAATGCTTGGATTGAATGAAATTAAGAACTAAATTAATCGGTTGTGATGATTCACGATAATGAAAACCGGGGAATTGACACAACTAGATATTCAATTCATTAAAATAGAATTACAAGTTCATGAGAGATTCTTTCAATAATCCATGATCAACAATAACTTGAAATCAAAAGATAGATGAATTTCATTCAAAGTCATAAACAAATAATTATTCAAGCAATCCAAACAACATTAGATGTTAAAAGACTAATGAGAAATTAAACATCTAATCCAACATGAATATGAGAAAGATTGAACATAAATGGCTTACATAATTGTTCACATGAGAATGATCAAAGAAAACCTAGCCTATTATCTTCATCAATGATTCTTCAATTAAGGCTATGATCTCCATGAAAATATGAATTGATGATGAAATTGGGGTGTTGAGAGATGAAAAACTGCTCCAAGTGTGTGAAAATATGAAGTGGTAACCTCCCAAGTCGTGAGTGATGATAATATAAACTGAAAAATAATTAAATCCCTAATTTTCGGAATTTTAGTGCAGCTAGGGGCGTCCCAGACTGTCTCTTGGGCGTCTCAGACTGTGCCCCAGAAATGACAATTTTTCAGATTTTTGCTTTGACACTTCTTGACTTGATTCTCAACTTTGCTTGACTTGTTTATGCTCCATTTAGCTCCAAATTCTTACCAATGACCTGAAACACTTAAACAAACATAAACACGCCCTAATCTTCTATTAACAAGCACAACAAGTGTCGTTTTTATCCATTAAGATTATGCAAATTAGGCATTCATCACATTCCCCAACTTAACTCTTTTTCGTCCCAAAAAAGACATTCATCATGTGACAAGTTAACTTACAATCCTATAATACTTCCTATCACCAAAGAAACACCATATAGGAGTTATATCAATTATACATATTTGTAAAACTCAACCCTCAAGCAATCTTCAAAGTACACTTGGGCGAAACTAAGCAATGCAAACCAAATCACATAACACAACCAACTCATGAGACTTACAACTATCAAAAGATTTACGACTAGCAAATAGAAATATATAAATGTGCAATTAAACCTAATAAACCTCAAGTTTGCCATAATACATGCATCACACTCTCACAATGTGCACTCCCCTCGGGTTCATATTTGAGTGAATTAGCAAAGGATGTGCTAATATGTATATATGAAGCTCACAACCTATTATTGCACACTAAAAGTCATAGGCTAGTACACAAATCGAACCAAGACCTCATAACTCAAACTATCACTTCGGTATTCATACAAAATTGATGGAAATATGGAATGAAACACGGTAATGATTCTCATTTGGGTGATTTACTAGAATGATTTTCGAACATTTCACTTTGGTTCTTTTTGATCAATTTACATGGATAATTGAATTGATTTTCACTTATGACCATATACTTTGACTTTTTAACCGGATTTTTCAATTTGACTTTGATTTTGTTCTTTCTTTCGATTCATCATCATAAACAACACAACTTTGAACTATTAACGAATTTCATGACGAAGTGAGGTGAAATATGGAATGAATTGTATGATTGTTTTGTGATTTTAAGCACATAATCCAAGCTAGAGGTGTCAATACGGTAAGTGCACTAGTTCTAACCTAATGTACGATAATGGTTCACACAATATGATGATCACAAGAAATAATGCTACGCTAACAATCTAAATTAATCGTTGACGAGATGTTTTTCTTTCATGAAATTGAAGGATATAACGGATATATAAGTGTGATACATGCATTGTGACTCACAATTGGCATATTACCCTTATTTGCACATTTCTATGTTTTTACTTGCTAGCAACTCTATCAAGCGGCTCATAAGTCAATCATGTCATGCAATCTAGCATACACTACCTAGCCCCGCTTACATGTACTCATCCAATCACAAGAAAATCTCCTTTTACAAACATGTATAACTAATATAACTCGAATATTTTGCCCCTAAGGGTCAATTTCATATTACAAGAAAGTAAATTAACATCTAAACTAGAACATAATTGAAAATGACAAGAAAGTAAATCTACCTACGAATTGGAAATGCAAAAACATAAAACAAACACTTAGAAGCACATAGTCACACAAGAAAAACGGAAAGATAAACAGGGAGTACCAATCACTGACGTGGACCCTGAGGTCCAAAAATCGACTCCATAAAACTCCGATACAAAGACTGGCCATCAAGTGGGTCATGGGCAGCAGTAGAAGAAGAAGCTGCAGAAGATGATGCTGGGGGATCACTCGGACCAATCTCCATCCTACCCACACAAGACTGCCGTGGAAGCCACTCAGAATCGTGGCTCTGAGGATAAGCTGGGTGCTTCTCCTCCTCATAATCTCCTATGGTCCGGAAATTATAAACTGGAGGAGTCTCAATAAAAGGAAGTCCTGCAATGTGATCCTCGTGATGACGAACAGCTTCAGTATATTGGAATCTCTTCCTGATCTCCAACTCATGAGCATATGCCATTGCCCACTCATAATTTCTCTGTTCCTGTCGCCTAACTCTTGCTTCTTCAGCCTGTTGAGCAGTCAAATCCCACATATGCCTCTCAAAAGAAGTCCATCGATGATAGTCACTAGGCCGCTCAATCCCAACTCTCGGCCTATTTCTTCCTATTCCAGCATCTAACAAACCATCACATATCCTTGGTGGCTCTTCTTCATCATTACCCTCATTAACATCACTAGGCTCTCCCTGTTCATCACCACCCACTAGCTCCAAAGGCTCCAGTTGAGCCTCAACCTCCTCCAAAGTAAACCCCTCCTTAGGAGCTATCAAACGACCCTTCGATTTCAAATCATTCAGAATCCTACATTGAAGGCTATCCTCCATTGTCCACTCGGTTCCCGACAATAACTTCTTCATGGTGACAACAACTTAACCAACCTTAACTGTGGGTGACTCAATTGTAGCAGCTTTATGAATCAAAATCAGGCGAGAAATAAGCCTCGGATAAGGAATGATCAACTTAACCTTTTTATTGCGGGACTCCCAAATGTTTGTCATGATGATGTGTCTAAGTGACAATGCCAACTTTCCCGTCACTAATGCATACAACACTACCACTTCTTGTAACCTCATTGAACCCTTGTCGCTACTTCTAGGACAAATATTCCAACTAAGTACATTCATGATCAATCGGGGTAACGGTTTCAACCTAGCACGACTTAACTTGTTTACATTCAAATCATCTCTAGGATAGGTGAACAACTCGGCTATCATCTCTTCCAAATTCATACCCGGAGCTACCCCATTCAACACATCATTAGACACATAATCAAATGGCTTTTTCGACTTAGCACCTAAATCAAACTTCATTATCTTATCCGAAGTCTCAAAAGACATTGTTACGGCTTTACCATCCACCTTACCGACTAACTTAGTGGTTTCAGAAGGTTTCGTACCATCAACTTTCTTCAATGTACCCAACCATTCAATAATACCCTCTAAGTTTACTTCTGGTTCATCATTGTTATTCCACAATAAAGCGTTTTTCCAACCCATATCATCAAAAGCCTCAATAAACCCAAAACCCTTAAAATCTTTCAACAAAACTTTCCTTTCACCTAACAATTGTCTTTTCATGTTTTTTGCCGTACCTATTTTATCTATAAACAATTCATATTGCCATTTATAAGGTAAAGAGGATAAGGGCTTATTACATGGCCATTCGGGTTTTTCTTCTTGTTGTTGAGCCACCATTGTTTCTTCTTGAGATATTCTTTCACCTTCTTCATCATAATTAACCATCTTTCTTTTCCCTTTTTGTTGAGGTTGACTTGAAGAAGAGGGCTCGGTTGATTTGGCTAGAGTCTTCATCAAATTTCCTGCTTTTTTCTTCATCCTATCAACACAATTAACCAAAAAGTATTAAACTTTAATAATGGTTAATAATTAAAAGCAAAAACAAGAAAAATTTTCAAAAATTTCGATTTTTAGACTTACTTAAATCGAAAAATCTAGATCGAAATTGAAGAAACAAAGGTAAGGGTTTTGTAGCTCTCGAAAAGTTATACGATTTAGCCTCAAGAATCGTTCGATTTGGTTGAGAATTAAAGAAGATATGATGATTTGAAAATCTAGGGTTTATGGGAAAAAAAAATAATTGGGGAAGAAAGGTTTTGTGAGAGAAAGAGGGAAAAAACTGAGATAGATAGATCGATCGGTTTGTGAGTGTGTATGGCTATAATTAAAAAGTTTTTTTTTTTTCAAATTTATATAACTAATAAATGCATAAATAAATAAAAGTAAATAACGAAAAAAATAAATAAATAAAAAAAATTAAACATAGTCAATCCTTGTGGTGACCGTCTTCAACGTCCAGACCAACTCCCACACGACCCACATGAAATGGCCCAGCGTCCCGAATGGTCAACGCCACCGTCTTGGACGGTGGCCTGGAAAGTTATATATCAGCGTCTGACCCACCGTCTCACTAAATAATCGGGCGTCTCATGGCCGTGCAGCGTTTTGGAGCTAACTATGATACCTTTCAAGACGGTCTGATGTCGTCCCACACGCTCTCAGATTTTTCGCCGACCGTCTCGCACGCCTGATGCCACCGTCTGGGACGGTGGCCTGAAATGTGGTGTTTGGCCATCTAAGTAGCCGTGTCACAGAGGAGTGGCCCATCTGGTGGGCGTGCATCATTTCAGAGCAACTGGTGAAGCCGTCCTAGACGGCGGTCAACCGTCCCAGACGGTCAACGCTAAATATTTTTATTTTTTATTTTTTAATTAAGTACAGCCATCACTCAACTTTAAGTTACAAAACCAATTTGAATTTTGTTTTAAACATAAGACCAAATAAAACAACTAATAAAGATTACGAAAAGGAAAGTTTCCCGAAAATGAAGCTAGAAATCAAATAAACAACCGGTTGCCTCCCGTTTAGCGCTAAGTTTATTGTCCTCAGCCCGATATTACCTCAAACGATTTAAGCAACCTCATAAGTTGGTGGACTTAAGATGAAGTTCACCATTTCTTTTGTAGCTCCATTTATGTCGGTTGCATCCAAATAAGGCTTCAACCGGTGCCCGTTGACCATTTGCTTTACCCCATCTTTCGGGTCTTCGATTTCAACCTCACCAAAATTCCCGACTCTTGTGATGGTGTATGGACCCATCCACTTGCTTTTGAGTTTTCCGGGAAAGAATTTGAGTCTTGAATTGTAAAGCCAAACCTTTTGGCCAACTTCGAACACCTTCTTCTTCAATTTGGCATCATGAACCGCTGTCATCTTGTCTTTGTAAGTAGATGCGCATTCATATGCTTCATTCCTCAACTCTTCAAGCTCACAAATCTGCAATTTTCTTTCCTTACCTGCATTCTCATAGTCCATGTTAACAGATTTGACGGCCCATAGGGCCCTATGTGCCAATTCAACCGGGAGATGACATCCTTTCCCATAAACCAACCGATATGGTGTGGTTCTGATAGGTGTTTTGAAAGTGGTACGGTAGGCCCATAAAGCATCATTGAGTTTAGTAGACCAATCTTTTCTATCGGGCCTAACCGTCTTTTGCAAAATTTCTTTAATTTGCCTATTGGAAACCTCAACTTGACCACTCGTTTGTGGGTGGTAAGGAGTAGCAATTCGGTGGTTTATGCCATACCGTTTGAGAAGTTTGCCAAATTGAAAGTTTTTGAAATGAGAACCCCCATCACTTATGATCACTCGGGGAATTCCAAACCTTGAAAAGATGTTACTTTGCACAAACTTACAAACAACGGTATGGTCATTGGTCCGGGTAGCAATTGCCTCCACCCATTTGGGCACATAGTCAACGGCAACAAGAATGTAGTAATTACCAAAGGAATTAGGGAATGGACCCATGAAGTCAATGCCCCAAACATCAAAAATATTAACAACTAAAATGGGTTGCATGGGCATTTCGTTCCTCTTAGTAATACTACCTAGTTGTTGACACCTAACACATTTCTTAACAAATTCAGCGGCATCTTTAAAGATAGTAGGCTAAAACAAACCACACATCAAAACCTTATAACCTGTCTTTTGGCCGCTGAAATGACCTCCACATGCAAATGAATGTGCATGAGTCAACACATCTTGAATCTCCTCTTCCGGAACACATCTTCTCACCAATTGATCCGGGCCCACCTTGAAAAAATCCGGTTCATCCCAAATGTATTTTTTTGCTTGCGCCAAGAATTGTTGCTTCTTTCTTTTGGCCCAATGCTCCGGTAGTTTACCTGCGGATAGAAAATTAACTATGTTTGCATACCAAGGGACAACAGAAATCGTTAGTAAATGTTCATCCGGGAACGTTTCATTGATCTCCTTGGTAATATCATCCTCCATAGCTTGAATTCTTGACAAGTGGTCCGCCACCACGTTCTCACTTCCCTTCTTATCTCGGATCTCCAAATCAAACTCTTGTAGTAGACAATACCCATCGAATTAACCTTGGCTTTGCATCCTTCTTTTCCATCAAATGCTTAACCGCGCTATGATCTGTGTATACTATGACCTTGCTACCACAAATGTAAGAACGAAACTTGTCAAGTGCATAAACAACCGCAAGCAATTCTTTTTCGGTGGTTGTATAATTCAATTGGGCATCCGATAAAGTCTTGCTTGCATAATAAATCACAACGGGTTTCTTGTCCACCCGTTGTCCCAGAACAGCCCCAATGGCAAAGTCACTTGTGTCACACATAATTTCAAATGGCATGGACCAATTAGGTGATTGCAAAATGGGGGCTTCAACCAATTTTTCCTTTACAGTTTCAAAGGCTTTCAAACATTCATCATTAAACAACAAAAGGTACATCTTTTAGTAACAAATTACACAAAGGTTTTGTAATGACACTAAATCCCTTGATGAACCTTCTATAAAACCCGGCGTGTCCAAGAAAAGAACGGACACCCTTGACATTGGTTGGAGGGGGTAAAGTAGAAATCACTTTGATTTTGGCCCGGTCAACATCCATGCCTTTGTTTGAAATCACATGACCCAAAACCGTCCCCTCTTGAACCATGAAGTGGTTCTTTTCCCAACTTAAAACCAAATTTGTCTCAACACATCTTTTTAAAACGCAGTAGAAGATCCAAGATACAACAGGCGTACCTTACGCTAGTAGAAGATCCAAGATAAACAGGCGTACCTTACGCTGTAGAAGATAATACAACAGGCGTACCTTACGCTGTAGAAGATAATACAACAGGCGTACCTTACGCTGTAGAAGAAATACAACAGGCGTACCTTACGCTGTAGAAGATAAGATACAACAGGCGTACCTTACGCTGTGAGATAATACAACAGGCGTACCTTACGCTAGTAGAAGATAAGATACAACAGGCGTACCTTACGCTAGTAGAAGATAAGATACAACAGGCGTACCTTACGCTGTAGAAGACTAATAAACAGGCGTACCTTACGCTGAGAAGATAAGTACAAAGGCGTACCTTACGCTAGTAGAAGATCCAAGATACAACAGGCGTACCTTACGCTGTAGAAGATAATACAACAGGCGTACCTTACGCTGTAGAAGATAATACAACAGGCGTACCTTACGCTGTAGAAGAAATACAACAGGCGTACCTTACGCTGTAGAAGATAAGATACAACAGGCGTACCTTACGCTGTGAGATAATACAACAGGCGTACCTTACGCTAGTAGAAGATAAGATACAACAGGCGTACCTTACGCTAGTAGAAGATAAGATACAACAGGCGTACCTTACGCTGTAGAAGACTAATAAACAGGCGTACCTTACGCTGAGAAGAAATACAAAGGCGTACCTTACGCTAGTAGAAGATAAGATACAACAGGCGTACCTTACGCTGTAGAAGATCCAAGTAAACAGGCGTACCTTACGCTGTAGAAGAAATAAACAGGCGTACCTTACGCTGTAGAAGATAAGTACAACAGGCGTACCTTACGCTAGTAGAAGATCCAAGATAAACAGGCGTACCTTACGCTGTGAGATAATACAACAGGCGTACCTTACGCTAGTAGAAGATAAGATACAACAGGCGTACCTTACGCTAGTAGAAGATAAGATACAACAGGCGTACCTTACGCTGTAGAAGACTAATAAACAGGCGTACCTTACGCTGAGAAGATAATACAAAGGCGTACCTTACGCTGTAGAAGAAATACAACAGGCGTACCTTACGCTAGTAGAAGATCCAAGATACAACAGGCGTACCTTACGCTAGTAGAAGATCCAAGATAAACAGGCGTACCTTACGCTGTAGAAGAAATACAACAGGCGTACCTTACGCTGTAGAAGATAAGATACAACAGGCGTACCTTACGCTGTGAGATAATACAACAGGCGTACCTTACGCTAGTAGAAGATAAGATACAACAGGCGTACCTTACGCTAGTAGAAGATAAGATACAACAGGCGTACCTTACGCTGTAGAAGATAATACAACAGGCGTACCTTACGCTGTAGAAGATAATACAACAGGCGTACCTTACGCTTACTATCAGGCGTACCTTACGCTAGTAGAAGATCCAAGATACAACAGGCGTACCTTACGCCTTCAGGGCGTAGGTTACGCTGAGAAGAAATACAAAGGGCGTACCTTACGCAGTAGAAGATCCAAGATACAACAGGCGTACCTTACGCTTACTTCAGGCGTAGGTTACGCTGAGAAGATAGCCGTACCTTACGCCAGTAGAAGATCCAAGATACAACAGGCATACCTTACGCTTACTTCAGGCGTAGGTTACGCTGAGAAGAAATACAAAGGGTGTACCTTACGCCAGTAGAAGATCCAAGATACAACAGGCATACCTTACGCTTACTTCAGGCGTAGGTTACGCTGAGAAGAAATACAAAGGGTGTACCTTACGCCCACTTCAGGCGTAGGTTACGCTGAGAAGAAATACAAAGGGCGTACCTTACGCAGTAGAAGATCCAAGATACAACAGGCGTACCTTACGCCTTCAGGCGTAGGTTACGCTGAGAAGAAATACAAAGGGCGTACCTTACGCTGGAGATAGCCGTACCTTACGCCAGTAGAAGATCCAAGATACAACAGGCATACCTTACGCTTACTTCAGGCGTAGGTTACGCTGAGAAGAAATACAAAGGGTGTACCTTACGCAGAGAAGATCCAAGATACAACAGGCGTACCTTACGCTGTGAAACTCCAAATCAGCCGTACCTTACGCTAGTAGAAGATCCAAGATAAAAACAGGCGTACCTTACGCTTACTTCAGGCGTAGGTTACGCTGAGAAGAAATACAAAGGGTGTACCTTACGCTTACTTCAGGCGTAGGTTACGCTGAGAAGAAATACAAAGGGCGTACCTTACGCTTACTTCAGGCGTAGGTTACGCTGAGAAGAAATACAAAGGGCGTACCTTACGCTTACTTCAGGCGTAGGTTACGCTGAGAAGAAATACAAAGGGCGTACCTTACGCCAGTAGAAGATCCAAGATACAACAGGCATACCTTACGCTTACTTCAGGCGTAGGTTACGCTGAGAAGAAATACAAAGGGCGTACCTTACGCCCAGATACAGGCGTACCTTACGCCAGGCAGATTTATAGAGAGCGTAGCTAACGCTGGAGATAGCCGTACCTTACGCCAGTAGAAGATCCAAGATACAACAGGCATACCTTACGCTTACTTCAGGCGTAGGTTACGCTGAGAAGAAATACAAAGGGTGTACCTTACGCCCAGATGGGGCGTAGGTTACGCCAGGTGCTGAACAAAATTCGAATTTTAAGGGTTTTAATTGTAACTTGGGATATATAATGCTTACGAAAAAATACACACATAAGCCCTATTTTCTGAGATCTAGAGCAGCAACATACCATTCCCAAGCCCCAAAATCATCATCAATTCATATTCCAAAGGAGATGACAATCCAAAGTGAAGAATCATTGATGACCATGGAAGGCTAATCTCTCTTTAGATCATTCTTATGTGAACAATTATGTAAGACAATTGTATTCAACCTTTCTTATATTTATGTTGGATTAGATGTTTAATTCTTGATTGTGTTTTGCATCTAATGTTTGTTGGTTTGAATGAATGATTACATGTTTTTAACCTTGAATGATTTCCATCTATCTTTTGGTTTCAATTTATTGTTAATCATTAATTATTGGAATAATCTCTTATCACTTGTAATCTGATTTTTGAATAGATATTCTAGTTGTGTCAATTCCTTGGTTTAATTATCGTGAATCATCACAACTCAATCAATCGGTTCTTGAAATTCATTCATTCCATACATTAAAACGAATCATGTCTATGTGATTTCCAACGGATATAAGTTAGGTTATACTTTTGAAAGCATAATTGGGATCATAAGAATGGTCTTACCTTTTTATTATTAAATTCTTGTGTTAAGTTTATGATCATTTCTAGTTTAATCAAATCAATCCAAAACTCGATTTTAAGTTTATGTCTAGTTTAAACCATTTTGTAACTTGTTCAACACTTTCCCATGATTCCTTGTGGATACGATACTCTACTTATCTGTACTAGTTATTGATAATTAGTTTATATTTTTGATCGGCTCAACGACAACGATCAAATTTTGGCGCCGCTGCCGGGGAATCGGTGTGCAAAGTGTTGAAATTTTGTTTTTAATTTGTTTTCTTAAAATTTTCAGAAAAATCCAAAAATATTTAGTTTTGTTTTGTTTTGTTTCAGCTCTTGTTTGTTTCATTTTTCATTCTTGTAGTTCAGTATTACACGAGGTGTGTTGATTGTGCAGATTTCAAGTAGTGTATGCATACGAGGTATTCCAAGAACACATCACCTTTGTTGTTTGATCCGGAAATTGAGAAAACAGCTAGAAGGAATAGGAAACTTCACCGTGCAAACATGAGTGATCAATCAAATCCACAACCAACCGTCCAACCCATAGTTCAAGAACAAACCAACCCTGAACCAAATAACCGAGATCAAACTCCACCACGAAACCCAACCCCATCAATGAGGAGTGGTCACACAACTCCAAACCGACCTAGAACACCAACTCATATTGGAGATGCATCACGGGATGCGGATGGGTCGTTTTATGATAGGCTCCATGATAGGGTGAATCTTTGGGATGACGGGAGGTTTGATAATAATTCGGATGGGTATGATTGGAACCATGGGGGAGATTATGAGCAACCACAAAACCGTCAATATCCTCAATACAACCAACCTCAATATAACCAACTTCAATACAACCAACCTCAATATAACCAACTTCAATACCCAAACCAAGGACCAAGGGTTCGTCCTCAAGGTCCACCACATCGCCTTAACCATCGTGTAGCTCAACCAAATTACCAAGGGCAGCCAAATTATCAACCACATAACCGTGCCATGCCAAATATGAACTATCAACCTCCACCACAAGGAGTTGATAGTCATTTTCGACCCGCCATAGCCGTTAATGCTTCACCTATAGTACCACCGGTGTTGAGGGGTAGAGCATTTGAGGTTAGACCTCAATGTTTGAGTATTTTGCCAAGTTTTCATGGGATGGCGGCGGAAGAGCCTTATTTGCACTTATCGGAGTTTGAGGCGATTTGTGGTACTATTGGAGGCCAAGGATTTTCACCGGATGAGGTTAAGCTAGTCTTATTTCAGTTTACTTTGAAGGATAAAGCAAAGCAGTGGTTCTTGACATTGCCATCGGGTAGTATCTTTTCATGGGCTGAAATGCAACAACAATTTTTGGATCAGTATTACACCATGCAAAAGACTAGTGATGCAAGGAATTCGATAAGAACTTTTCAGCAACAATCGGGTGAAACATTTTATGAAGCTTTTAAGAGGTTTAATGAGTTGTTGAGAGTATGCCCTCACCATGGAATTGCTAAATGGGAATTGATCACGGCTTTTTATGATGGTTTGTTATCGGAAGAGAAAAGAGATGTGAATTCGATTAGCAATGACACTTTCTTGATAATTAGTTTATATTTTTGATCGGCTCAACGACAACGATCAAATTTTGGCGCCGCTGCCGGGGAATCGGTGTGCAAAGTGTTGAAATTTTGTTTTTAATTTAGTTTTCTTAAAATTTTCAGAAAAATCCAAAAATATTTAGTTTTGTTTTGTTTTGTTTCAGTTCTTGTTTGTTTCATTTTTCATCTTGTATGATCAGATTAAATAAAAATTTTTTGTTTTGTTTTCTTAAAATTTTCAGAAAAATCCAAAAATATTTAGTTTTGTTTTGTTTTGTTTCAGCTCTTGTTTGTTTCATTTTTCATTCTTGTATTAGTATTACACCATGCAAAAGACTAGTGATGCAAGGAATTCGATAAGAACTTTTCAGCAACAATCGGGTGAAACATTTTATGAAGCTTTTAAGAGGTTTAATGAGTTGTTGAGAGTATGCCCTCACCATGGAATTGCTAAATGGGAATTGATCACGGCTTTTTATGATGGTTTGTTATCGGAAGAGAAAAGAGATGTGAATTCGATTAGCAATGACACTTTCTTGACTAATCACGAAGATGTTGATTGGGAGTTCTTAGAAAATTCAAAAAGGCAAGCTCAATCGAATAGGAGAGCAAGACGTCCAATAGCCTCTTCATCAACTAGTGATCAAGCTACAAAAGATAGACTTGAAGCATTGGAGCAAAAGTTTGCTAAGTTGGGAAGGCTGAAAATCGGGGTGTTTATCAAGTATCTCAAGACTATCCGGTTTGTGAAAGGTGTGATGAGTTGGGACATTCGGCTTTGCAATGCCCATTAGACTTGGATCAAATTGAAGAAGTGAATCAAGTGTATGGAGAGAAGAAGCAATATGACATGAACTCCAACACTTATCATCCGGGGATGAGAAATCATCCAAACTTTAGATATGGCAATTCTTCAAACCAACTCAACCCGAACTTTCAAGGAAATAACCAAAACGGTGGGGCACCATCTCAACCATTTCAAGGCCAAAATTACAACCAAGGGAATTACCAAGGTGGTCAAAATCAAGGGGGATTCAATAGAGGCTACCCAAGGAACTTTCAAGGTAATAACCAAGGTGGTCAAAATCAAGGGGGATTCAATAGAGGCTACCCAAGGAACTTTCAAGGTAATAACCAAGGTGGGTCTTCGGGAGGTAATGATGTGTCAACCCGGGAGATTATGGATTACTTGAAAGAAATGGATAGGAAGAATGAGATTCGGGATAAAACGGTTGAGAGTTTGCAAAAGCAAGTTGGGCAATTGGCGGAGGATGTATCAGAATTGAGGAAGAATCCAGGGAAGCTACCAAGTGATACGAAGATCAATCCACAACATCAAAGTGGCGGTTCCAAGAATGTCAAAAATGTGGAAATCAACAATGTAAGTACTCTTCGTAGTGGTAAGATTTATGATAATCATGTTGTCCCTCCACCACCATTTGTTGATGGTGTGGTGGAGGATGTTGATGAAAATGAAGATAGTGAGCATGAACCGGAACTTGTTTTACCTAAATCAAGTAAAAAAGTGTCTTTTAAAGAGGTAGAAAACAATAGGTCTAATGATAAATTTTCTGAAAGACAAGGAAAGGATATGGAGGGTAATACCATTCCTTTTCCTTTGGCTTTGATTGATCCAAAACTTAGGCCTACACTTAAGAAAAGAGGTCCCCATGAGGAAGAAATGTGGGAAAGTTTTAAACAAGTGAAAATCAATATACCTCTTATTGACATAATCAAGCAAGTTCCGGCTTATGCTAAGTATCTTAAGGATTTGTGTACCCAAAAATGGCATCATAAGCTTCCAAAGAAAATTGTTTTAAATGAGGAAGTTAGTGCCGTTGTGATGGGTATACTCCCACCTAAACTCCAAGATCCGGGAGCGCCTTTAATTACAATTCAAGTAAGTGATTTTAAAATGAACAAGGCACTTTTGGATATGGGGGCGGGTGTGAGCATTCTTCCGGGAGGTTTGTATGACCAATATGACTTTGGACCTTTAGAAAAAGTCGACACCACCTTGGTGATGGCTGATTTGTCCCTTAAACTTCCTAGAGGAATTGTCCGACATGTGATTGTTAAAGTAGAGGACTTTAATTACCCCGTAGACTTTTTGGTACTTGATTTTGCACCAAGCGGTAATGTTAGGCAACCCAATGTCATCATGGGTAGACCCTTTTTGGCCACCGCTAATGCATTAATTGATTGTAGAAAGGGTACGGTTGAAATGACTTTTGGCAACCGTAAGATAAGATTGAATGTTTTTGCTAGTGTTCCTAACCCCGTAGTTAGTGACGAATGCTTTATGGAGGACGTCATTGATGAGTGCATTTCTCATGTAAACGTGGAAGACACACGGGAGAATTGTGCTTTGGTTGACAGGTTAATCATGGAGCATAGTGAAACATTGAAGAAGGAGCAAAGGATTGGGAGATTATGACAATTCAAGAAGGTAGACCACCATGGACTCATTTAGTGGAAAGTCTACCGGATCATATTGATACTCGTCTCAAGCCATCCATTGAAAGTCCACCACAAGTTGAGTTGAAAGAGCTCCCATCTCATTTGAAGTATGCATTTTTGGGAGATGAAAAGACTTTGCCGGTGATCATTGCATCAAATTTGGAAGAAATGCAAGAAAGAGCATTACTTAAGGTGCTCAAGGAAATACAAGGCGGCCATTGGATGGACAATTGCCGATTTGAAAGGCATTAGTCCATCAATTATGATGCATAAGATAATCACCGATGCTGAAGCAAGACCTTCACGTGATGCTCAAAGGAGATTGAATCCTCATATGCGTGAAGTTGTGAAAAAGGAGGTGCTAAAGTGGTTGGATGCTGGAATTATTTACCCAATTTCGGATAGCACATGGGTAAGTCCAACACAAACGGTACCTAAGAAAGCTGGAATTCAAGTGGTTAAAGGAGATAGTGGTGAGCAAATTGCTACCCGACCCATCACCGGGTGGAGGGTTTGTATTGACTACCGAAAGTTGAACACCGCTACTTCCAAGGATCATTTCCCATTGCCATTCATTGATCAAATCATCGAAAAGCTTGCAGGTCAACAATTTTATTGTTTTCTAGATGGTTATTCAGGTTATAATCAAATTGCTATTCATCCCGATGACCAACATAAGACCACATTCACATGTCCCTATGGAACTTTTGCCTTTAGGCGAATGCCATTCGGGTTATGTAATGCTCCAGCCACCTTCTAAAGGTGCATGATGAGTATCTTTTCGGATATAGTCGGTGATTCTTTAGAGATTTTTATGGATGATTTTTCAATTTTTGGTCAAACCTTTGATAATTGTCTTAATGAGCTAACCAAAGTTTTGAAAAGATGTGTTGAAACGAATTTGGTCTTAAGTTGGGAAAAGAGCCACTTTATGGTTCAAGAGGGGACGGTTTTGGGTCATGTGATTTCAAAGAAAGGCATGGAAGTTGACCGGGCCAAAATCAAAGTGATTTCTACCTTACCCCCTCCAACCAATGTCAAGGGTGTCCGTTTTTTTCTTGGACACGCCGGGTTTTATAGAAGGTTCATCAAGGGATTTAGTGTCATAACAAAACCTTTGTGTAATTTGCTACTAAAAGATGTACCTTTTGTGTTTAATGATGAATGTTTGAAAGCCTTTGAAACTGTAAAGGAAAAGTTGGTTTAAGCCCCCATTTTGCAATCACCCAATTGGTCCATGTCATTTGAAATTATGTGTGATGCAAGTGACTTTGCCATTGGGGCTGTTTTGGGATAACGGGTGGACAAGAAACCCGTTGTGATTTATTATGCAAGCAAGACTTTATCGGATGCCCAATTGAATTATACCACCACCGAAAAGGAATTGCTTGCGGTTGTTTATGCTCTTGACAAGTTTCGTTCTTACATGTGTGGTAGCAAAGTCATAGTGTATACAGATCATAGCGCGGTGAAGTATTTGATGGAGAAGAAGGATGCAAAGCCAAGGCTAATTAGATGGGTCTTGCTACTACAAGAATTTGATTTGGAAATCAGAGACAAGAAAGGAAGTGAGAACGTGGTAGCGGACCACTTGTCAAGAATTCAAGCTATGGATGATGATTCAACCAAGGAGATCAATGAGACCTTTCTAGATGAACATTTACTAACCGTTTCTATTGTTCCTTGGTATGCAAAGATTGTTAATTTTCTGTCCGCAGGTAAGCTACCGGAACATTGGGCTAAAAGAAAGAAGCAACAATTCTTGGCACAAGCAAAGCAATACATTTGGGATGAGCCAGACTTGTTCAAAGTTGGCCCGGATCAATTGGTGAGAAGATGTGTTCCGGATGAGGAGATTCAAGAGGTGTTGACTCATGCACACTCATTTGCATGTGGAGGTCATTTCAGCGGTCAAAAGACAGGTTATAAGGTTTTAATGTGTGGTTTGTTTTGGCCTAGCATTTTTAAGGATGCCGCTGAATTTGTTAAGAAATGTGTTAGATGTCAACAACTAGGTAGTATTACTAAAAGGAATGAAATGCCCATGCAACCCATTTTAGTTGTTAATATATTTGATGTTTGGGGCATTGATTTTATGGGTCATTTCCCTAATTCTTTTGGTAATTACTATATTTTGGTGGCGGTAGATTATGTGTCGAAATGGGTAGAAGCCATAGCCACCAAGACCAATGACCATACCGTTGTGTGCAAGTTTGTCCAAAGCAACATTTTCTCAAGATTTGGAATCCCTCGTGTGATCATAAGTGATGGGGGATCTCATTTCAAAAAATTTCAGTTTGGAAAACTTCTCAAACGGTATGGCATAAACCACCGGATTGCCACTCCATATCACCCACAAACAAGTGGGCAAGTTGAAGTGTCCAATAGGCAAATTAAAGAAATTTTGCAAAAGACGGTAAGACCCGATAGAAAAGATTGGTCAACCAAACTCAATGATGCTTTATGGGCTTACCGAACCGCTTTTAAGACGCCTATTGGCACTACTCCTTACCGGTTGGTTTATGGGAAGGGTTGTCATCTTCCAATGGAACTAGCACATAGGGCATTATGGGCCGTTAAGACCGTTAACATGGATTTTGAGAATGCATGCAAAGAAAGGAAGTTGCAACTATGTGAATTGGAAGAGTTAAGGAATGAGGCTTATGAATGTGCATCAACCTACAAAGACAAGATGAAAGCGGTTCATGATGCCAAATTGAAGAAGAAGGTGTTCGAAGTTGGCCAAAAGGTTTGGCTTTACAATTCAAGGCTAAAATTCTTTCCGGGAAAACTCAAAAGCAAATGGATGGGTCCTTATACCATCACAAGAGTCGGAAAGTTTGGAGAGATTGAGATTGAAAATCCAAAAGATGGAGTGAAGCAAATGGTCAATGGACACCGTTTGAAGCCGTATTTGGATGCAACTGACATCAATGGAGCTACAAAGGAAATGGTGAACTTCATCTCAAGTCCACCATCTTATGAGGTTGCTTGAACCAAATCGAGGTAATGTCGGGCTGAGGACAATAAACTTAGCGCTAAACGGGAGGCAACCCGTTGTTTGTTTGTTTATAGCTTCAAATTCGGTACGTTTTCATTTTCGTTTCAATTTTGTTTAGTTGTTTTGGTAATTTTTGTTGCATAATCACACAAGAAACTTAATTCTCAGTACCATGCTTGAGAATTAAGTTGGGGAAGGTCGGTTTGGGTGAAAAAGTGAATCGTTTTTGCAATTTTTCGAGCCGATGAACTCATTTCTAATTTCGGGTGTACATTGGGGACAATGTACCTTTAAGTTGGGGAAGGGAGTTTAATTTTGATATAATTGCAAGTTCTTAAAAGTTGTTTGTGGCTGTAGTTAAAAAAAAAAAAAAAAAAAAAAAAAAAAAAGTTAAAATTTCATAAGGGGCGTAAGCTACGGCCCTAGGGGCGTAACTTACGGTGCCCTGGAAGTGTCAAATGGACATTACGCCCAAAAACTTCTGTTTACGGCCCATCATACGCCCACCTTACGCCAAAAACGCCATTTAGAGATAAGCGTAAGTTATGCCCCAATTAGGCGTAGGTTACGCTCGGTGTATTTTACTGGGCGTAAGTTACGGTCTTCTTTGGCATAGCTTACGGCTGTACAAAAGAAACAAGGTAAGATTTTGACCTGGCGTAAGTTACGGTGTATTCTGGCGTAAGTTACGGTAACAGGAAATAGAAGAAGCGTAGGTTACGCCGTCTGTTGGCGTAAATTACGGTTGGGTCCAGGATCAAATTTTTTTATTTAATAAAATCTAAAAATAATAAACTCTTTAATTTACAGCCACTTATAACTGACTTTTATGATTCGTTCACTCATATCTGTAACTATCTCTCTTTCTCACGATTCTCTCCCTTTTTTTCCATTTATTTTCCAAGAACCCTAATCTTCAAATCACCTTATCTTCTTCAATCTTCCATCAATTTCTAAAATTCTTTAGGCTAAATTGAATAACTTTTCAAGGGCTACAAAACCCCTATAATTGTTTGTCTAATTTCAGCCTATTTTTCAAGATATATGTGAGTCAATTTTCGAATTTTTTTTAATTTTCTTCTAATTTTGCTTTTAATTCACTAATCTTTGCTAAAGTTTGTTACTTTTTCTTAGTTTTGTTGTTAAGATGAAGAAAGCAGCAGGAAAATTCATCAAGAGTTTAAGCAAGAAAGGTGATTCTTCATCTAGTCAACAACCAAGCAAGAAGAAAAGGCCAATGGTGCAAGATGAATCATCATCGTCAGAAGAAGAAAGAAACTCACCAAAGGCAAGTGAAGAGATGGAGGTTGAGATTGAAAAACCCGAATGGAGACAAGGTATGCCTTTATGTAATTTACCCGATGAATGGCAGTTGATTTTATTTAAAGAAACAATGGCTGAGGCCAGGAATTTGATGGATCAATTGTTGGGTGAAAGAACACTTGTCTTGTCAGAATTTAGAGGGTTTGGGATGGTTGAAGCGTTTGAACAAATGGGATGGAAACAAGTGTTAACTTGGAGTAATGGTGATCATGCGGAGATTTATTTAGATGGGATCATTAATTGGTTGGGTACTTTAGAGTTGACTCCCGGTAATAACCCCCCGGTGACTTCTAAGTTAGTAGGCACGGTTAATGGGAAAAAGGTAACAATGTCTTTTGCTACCTTAGATAAGATAGCCAAATTTGACACGGGTGCTACTTCGGGGAGGGCTTTTGATTATGTTGATGAGAAGTACTTAACAGGGGTAGAAACACCGAATAATTGGCTTGATATGTTGGCTGAGGTTTTTGTTGTCCCACAAGACAATATAAGTACAACCTTTAGGATGGAACGTTCTTTGTTGAAGCCATTACCCCGGTTGATAATGTCAATTTTGAGTTGGAATGTTTGTCCTCGAACCAGTGATAAGAGCATGGTTAGGCACCATGATGTTATTGTGTTATATGCCTTGGTTACAGGAAATCTAGCCTTGTCGTTTAGACAATTTGTGATGTCTAACATTTGGGATGCAAGGAACAAAAGAAAAAAAACTTGTCATCTCACACCCGAAACTCATCGCCCGCCTCCTCCAAATGCACAAAGTAGTCCCAAAGGAGACTAATATGGAGTATTTGAGTAATACTCCTTACACTATGAAAAGACTGTTGAAAGGGAATGAGTGGGAGTTTCAGGATCACCCACAGTTTAAACTCCTCAAGGATTTGAAAGTTGGTGGTTATCTGATAGCTCCTAAGCAAGGAGTTACTAGGGAGGAGGCGATAGAACAAATGGAACGAATGGGTGTTAATCAAAGGGCTGAGTCTAGTGCAGCTAGAGGGGGTTTTGAAGGAAGAAGAGATGGTTTATTGGGTCCTTGATTTGGAGGTACTGGGCCGAGCTTTGGTTATGAGCAGCCCAGTGATTATAATCAGTGGACATCATATGAGAGGAGCATGTGGGATATGACTGCTCAGCAGGGGGTGCAGCGGAGGAGCTATGAGTTGGGTATGGCTTATGCTCATGAACAGGATAAGAGACAGCAGTTTGATTATTTTGAGCAAGTACGCCACCACCAGGACCACATTGCAGGTCTTGATTATGTGGAGACTCCTCCTGCATATGATTATAGGCAGCCTTATGTTCCCACCGCCCATCCATATTATCCTCAGAGCCACGATTCTGAGTGGTTCCCGAGACATTCTTGTGTTGGACGGGTTGAGGGGAGCTCGAATGATCCACCACCAGCAGCATCCGATCCATTTGATGGTCGTTCTTTGTACCAGAGCATGATGGAGTCGATCTTTGGACGGCAAGGTCCACCGCAGTGATTGGTACCTTCCATTTATCTTTCTGTTCTTATTGTGTGACTATGTGAATTTGTGTTTATTTTGTGTTTTTGCATTTTCAATTCGTAGGTAGATTTCATTTTCTTGTTGATTTATTTATGTTTTTAGTTTAGATGTTGATTTACCTTCTTGTGATGCGGAATTGAATCAAAGAGACAAAATATTCGAGTTATATTAGCTATACATGTTTGTAAAACGAGATTTTCTTGTGATTGGTTTTGTATATGTAAGTGGGGCTAGGTAGTGTAGATTAGATTGCATGACATTGTTGACTTATGAGCGTCTTGATAGAGTTGTTAGCAAGTAAAAACATACAAATGTACAAATAAAGGTAATATACCAATTGTGAGTCATAATGCATGTATCACACTTTATATATCCGTTATATCCTTCAATTTAATGAGAGAAAAAGCCTCGTCAATGATTGATTAGATTGTTAGCGTAGCTTGAATTCTCATGATGATCATATTGTGTGAACCATTATTGTACATTAGGTTAGAACTAGTGCACTTACCGTGTTGAGACCTCTAGCTTGGATTATGTGCTTAAAATCACAAAATAATCATACAATTCAATCCATTTTCCACCTCACCTCGTCATGAAATCCGTTAATTGTTCAAAGTTTTGTTGTTTATGATGATGAATCGAAAGAAAGAACAAAGCCAAAGTCAAATTGCAAAATCCGGTTGAAAAGTCAAAGTATATGGTCATAAATGAAAACCAATTCAATTATCCATGTAAGTTGATCAAAAAGAGCCAAAGTGAAATGTTCCAAAATCATTCTAGTAAATCGCCCAAATGAGAATCATTACCGTGTTTCATTCCATATTTCCATCAATTTTGTATGAATACCGAAGTGATAGTTTGAGTTATGAGGTCTTGGTTCGATTTGTGCACTAGCCTATGACTTTTAGTGTTGCAATAATAGGTTGTGAGCTTCATATATATATTAGCACATCTTTTGCTAAATCACTCAAAATATGAACCGAGGAGAGTGCAAATTGTGAGAAGTGTGATGCATGTATTGTGACAAACTTGAGGTTTATTAGGTTTAATTGCACATTTGTATATTTCTATTTGCTAGTCGTAAATCTTTTGATAGTTGTAAGTCTCATGAGTTGGTTGTGTTATGTGGTTTGGTTTGCATTGCTTAGTTTCACCCAAGTGTACTTTGAAGATTACTTGAGAGTTGAGTTTTACAAGCATGTATAATTGATATAACTCCTATATGGTGTGTCTTTGGTGATAGGAAGTATTATAGGATTGTAAATTAGCTTGTCACATAATGAATGTCTTTTTCGGGACGAAAAAGGATTAAGTTGGGGAATGTGATAAACGCCTAAAAGACATGATCTTAATGGATAAAATTGGACCACTTTGTGCTTGTTAATAGACGAGTAGGGCGTTTTTATGTTTGTTTAAGTGTTTCAGATTCTAAGTGCTTATTTGGATTAAGTGGATCAAGAAGGAAGTCAAATGAAACGTAAAGTCAAAGAAAGTTAATTCTGGAAAATCTGGAAAACTGAAGTTATAAAGGGCGTAACTTACGCCCAGTACAGGCGTACCTTACGCCCAGATGGGGCGTAGGTTACGCCAGGTGCTGAACAGAATTCGAATTTTAAGGGTTTTAATTGTAACTTGGGATATATAATGCTTACGAAAAAATACACACATAAGCCCTATTTTCTGAGATCTAGAGCAGCAACATACCATTCCCAAGCCCCAAAATCATCATCAATTCATATTCCAAAGGAGATGACAATCCAAAGTGAAGAATCATTGATGACCATGGAAGGCTAATCTCTCTTTAGATCATTCTTATGTGAACAATTATGTAAGACAATTGTATTCAACCTTTCTTATATTTATGTTGGATTAGATGTTTAATTCTTGATTGTGTTTTGCATCTAATGTTTGTTGGTTTGAATGAATGATTACATGTTTTTAACCTTGAATGATTTCCATCTATCTTTTGGTTTCAATTTATTGTTAATCATTAATTATTGGAATAATCTCTTATCACTTGTAATCTGGTTTTTGAATAGATATTCTAGTTGTGTCAATTCCTTGGTTTAATTATCGTGAATCATCACAACTCAATCAATCGGTTCTTGAAATTCATTCATTCCATACATTAAAACGAATCATGTCTATGTGATTTCCAACGGATATAAGTTAGGTTATACTTTTGAAAGCATAATTGGGATCATAAGAATGGTCTTACCTTTTTATTATTAAATTCTTGTGTTAAGTTTATGATCATTTTTATGTGAACAATTATGTAAGACAATTGTATTCAACCTTTCTTATATTTATGTTGGATTAGATGTTTAATTCTTGATTGTGTTTTGCATCTAATGTTTGTTGGTTTGAATGAATGATTACATGTTTTTAACCTTGAATGATTTCCATCTATCTTTTGGTTTCAATTTATTGTTAATCATTAATTATTGGAATAATCTCTTATCACTTGTAATCTGGTTTTTGAATAGATATTCTAGTTGTGTCAATTCCTTGGTTTAATTATCGTGAATCATCACAACTCAATCAATCGGTTCTTGAAATTCATTCATTCCATACATTAAAACGAATCATGTCTATGTGATTTCCAACGGATATAAGTTAGGTTATACTTTTGAAAGCATAATTGGGATCATAAGAATGGTCTTACCTTTTTATTATTAAATTCTTGTGTTAAGTTTATGATCATTTCTAGTTTAATCAAATCAATCCAAAACTCGATTTTAAGTTTATGTCTAGTTTAAACCATTTTGTAACTTGTTCAACACTTTCCCATGATTCCTTGTGGATACGATACTCTACTTATCTGTACTAGTTATTGATAATTAGTTTATATTTTTGATCGGCTCAACGACAACGATCAGTACCTCTTTCTTCACTACTTCACGCATGTGTGGATTCAATCTTCTTTGAGCATCACGTGAAGGCTTTGCTTCAGAATCGGTGATTATCTTATGCATCACAATTGATGGACTAATGCCTTTCAAATCGGCAATTGTCCATCCAATGGCCGCCTTGTATTCCTTGAGCACCTTAAGTAATGCTCTTTCTTGCATTTCTTCCAAATTGGATGCAATGATCACCGGCAAAGTTTTTTCTCCCAAAAATGCATACTTCAAATGGGATGGGAGCTCTTTCAATTCCACTTGTGGTGGACTTTCAATGGAAGGCTTGAGATGGGTGTCAATATGATCTGGTAGACTTTCCACCAAATGAGTCCATGGTGGTCTACCTTCTTGAACAGCCATGATTTCCCAATCTTTCTCCTCCTTCTTCAATGTCTCACTATGCTCCAAGATCAACCTGTCAACCAAAACACAAGCCTCCCGTGTGTCTTCCTCATTTTCATGAGGAATACACTCATCAATGACGTCCGCCATAAAGCATTCGTCACTAACTACGGGGTTAGGAACACTAGCAAAAACATTTAACCTTATCTTACGGTTGCCAAAAGTCATTTCAACCGTACCCCTTCTACAATCAATTAATGCATTAGCGGTGGCCAAAAAGGGTCTACCCATGATGACATTGGGCTTCCTAACATTACCGCTTGATGCATAATAGAGTACCAAAAAGTCTACGGGATAATAGAAGTCCTCCACTTTAACTATGACATCTTGGACAATTCCCCAAGGAAGTTTTAGGGACAAATCAGTCATCACCAAGGTGGTGTCGACTTTTTCTAAAGGTCCAAAGTCATATTGGTCATACAAACTTCCCGGGAGAATACTCACACCCACCTCCATGTCCAAAAGTGCCTTGTTCATTTTAAAATCACAAACATGAATTGTAATTAAAGGCGCTCCCGGATCTTGGAGTTTAGGTGGGAGTATGCCCATTACGACGGCACTAACTTCCTTGGTCAAAACAACTTTCTTGGGAAGTTTATGGTGCCGTTTTTGTGTACACAACTCCTTGAGATATTTAGCATAAGCCGGAACTTGTTTGATTATATCAATAAGAGGAATATTAATTTTGACTTGTTTAAAAATCTCCCATATTTCTTCCTCATGTGGACCTCTTTTCTTGAGTGTAGGTCTAAGTTTTGGATCAATTAAAGCCAAAGGAAAAGGAATGGTATTACCCTCCATATCCTTTCCTCGTTTTTCAGAAAATTTTTCATTAGACCTACTGTTTTCTACCTTTTCAAAAGTTACCTTTTTAGGTGATTTAGGTAGAACAATTTCCGGTTCATGCTCACTATCTTCCTCATTTTCATGAGGAATACACTCATCAATGACGTCCGCCATAAAGCATTCGTCACTAACTACGGGGTTAGGAACACTAGCAAAAACATTTAACCTTATCTTACGGTTGCCAAAAGTCATTTCAACCGTACCCCTTCTACAATCAATTAATGCATTAGCGGTGGCCAAAAAGGGTCTACCCATGATGACATTGGGCTTCCTAACATTACCGCTTGATGCATAATAGAGTACCAAAAAGTCTACGGGATAATAGAAGTCCTCCACTTTAACTATGACATCTTGGACAATTCCCCAAGGAAGTTTTAGGGACAAATCAGTCATCACCAAGGTGGTGTCGACTTTTTCTAAAGGTCCAAAGTCATATTGGTCATACAAACTTCCCGGGAGAATACTCACACCCACCTCCATGTCCAAAAGTGCCTTGTTCATTTTAAAATCACAAACATGAATTGTAATTAAAGGCGCTCCCGGATCTTGGAGTTTAGGTGGGAGTATGCCCATTACGACGGCACTAACTTCCTTGGTCAAAACAACTTTCTTGGGAAGTTTATGGTGCCGTTTTTGTGTACACAACTCCTTGAGATATTTAGCATAAGCCGGAACTTGTTTGATTATATCAATAAGAGGAATATTAATTTTGACTTGTTTAAAAATCTCCCATATTTCTTCCTCATGTGGACCTCTTTTCTTGAGTGTAGGTCTAAGTTTTGGATCAATTAAAGCCAGAGGAAACGGAATGGTATTACCCTCCATATGCCTTCCTCTTTTTTCAGAAAATTTTTCATTAGACCTACTGTTTTCTACCTTTTCAAAAGTTACCTTTTTAGGTGATTTAGGTAGAACAATTTCCGGTTCATGCTCACTATCTCGATCCTCATTTTCATCAACATCCTCCACCACACCATCAACAAGTGATGATGGAGGTTCAACTTTATTATCATAAACCTTACCACTACGGAGAAGACTTACATTGTTGATTTCCACATTCTTGACATTCTTTGAGTTGCCACTTTGATGTTGTGGATTGACTTTTGTATCACTTGGTAGCTTCCCCGGATTCTTTCTCAATGCCGCCACATCCTCCGCTAATTGACCGAATTGCTTTTGCAAAGATTCAACCGTCTTATCCCGAATCTCATTTTTCCTATCCATCTCTTTCAAATACTCCATGATTTCTCCGGTTGATACTTCATTGCTTCCCGAAGGTCCACCTTGGTTATTACCTTGTTGATAGTTCCTTGGGTAGCCTCTATTGAATCCTCCCTGATTTTGGCCACCTTGGTAATTTCCTTGGTTGTAATTTCGGCCTTGAAATGGTTGAGATGGGGCTCCACCGGTTTGGTTGTTGCCTTGAAAGTTCAGGTTGAGTTGGTTTGAAGAATTCCCATATCTAAGATTGGGATGGTTTCTCATTCCCGGATGATAAGTGTTGGAGTTCATGTCAAATGGCCTTTTTTCTCCATACACTTGATTAACCTCTTCAACTTGCTCCGGGACCAATGGACATTGCAAAGCCGTATGTCCAAGTTCATCACAGTTTCACAAATCGGGTATTATTGAGAAACTTGAGCAACACCCCGATTTTCAGCTTTCCCTAACTTGGCAAATTTTCGTTCCAAACCTTCAAGTCTATCTTTTGTGGCTTGATCACTTGTTGATGAAGTAGAAGCTATTGGATGCCTTGCTCTTCTATTGGATTGTGCTTGTCTTTTCGAATTCACACTCATTTTCTCCAAGAATTCCCAATCAACATCTTCGGGATTTGTCAAGAAAGTTCCATTGCTAATTGAATTCACATCTCTTTTCTCTTCCGGTAGCAAACCATCATAGAAAGCGGTGATCAACTCCCATCTAGCAATCCCATGATGTGGACAAGTTCTCAACAACTCGTTAAACCTCTTGAAAGCTTCATAAAATGTTTCACCGGATTGTTGCTGAAAAGTTCTTATGGAAGTTCTTGCATCACTAGTCTTTTGCATTGTATAATACTCATCCAAGAATTGTTGTTGCATTTCAGCCCATGTGAAGATACTACCCGATGGCAATGCTAAGAACCATTGCTTGGCTTTATCCTTCAAAGTGAACTGAAATAAGACTAGTTTAACTTCATCCGGTGAAAACCCTTGACCTCCAATGGTTCCACAAATGGCCTCAAACTCCGACAAGTGCAAATAAGGATCCTCCGTTGCTTTCCCATAAAAACTCGGTAAAATACTCAAACATTGAGGCCTAACTTCAAAAGCTCTACCCCTCAACACCGGTGGTACTATAGGTGAAGCATTAACGACTATGGCGGGTCGGAAATGACTATCAACTCCTTGTGGTGGAGGTTGATAGTTCATATTAGGCATGGCTCGGTTATGTGGTTGGTGAATTGGGTGGTTTCCACGACGGTATTGACGTAGTGGTGGTCCTTGAGGAACTCTTGGTCCTTGGTTGACATATTGAGGTTGAGGTTGATTTATTGCGGGTATTGGAAGTTTTGTGGTTGTACATAGTCTCCCCTATCATTCCAATCATACCCATCATCATGATCATCAAATCTCCCGTCATCCCAATTATCAACCCTCTCATACACCGACTCCTCCGTATACCGTAATCCATCTCCAACATATGTTGGTGTTCCAAATCGGTGAGGAGTTGTGAAACCACTCCTCACGGATCGAGGTGGAGTTTGTTGTTGATGTTGGTTTAGAGGTTGAGCATTTTGTTCAAGGTTAGGTTCTGGTTGGGTTCCGGCTGGTGGAATGTTTCTTTGTGAGTTACCGGGGTCGCTCATGGTTGCACGGTGAAGTACTCGGTTTCTCCTAGCTGTTTTCTCAATTTCCGGATCAAACAACAAAGGTGACTTCTTCTTTGAATACCTAGTATGCATACACAACCTGTAATCTACACAAACAACACACCTCGGGTAACACTGAACTACAAGAATTAAAAGGAAATAAACAACTACTAACTAAAACTAAACTAACTCTTTTTGGATTTTTTTGAAAATTTTGAACAAATTAAAACAACTTTAACACTTTGCACACCGATTCCCCGGCAGCGGCGCCAAAATTTGATCGTTGTCGTTGGACCGATCAAAAATAAAAACTAAATACCTATAACTAGTATGGGTAAGTCGAGTATCGTATCCTCAGGGAATCATGGGAAAGTGCTAAACAAGTTACAAAATTGATTAAACTAGACATAAACTTAAAACGATTCAATTGATTGGTTTGATTAACAACTAAAATAGATTATGGACTTAACAAAATAATTCAATTAAATAAAGTAGACCATTCTCATGCTCCCAATTATGCTTTCAAATATGTAACCTAACTTATATTCGTTGGAAATCATATAGACATGATTCGTTATAATGCTTGGATTGAATGAAATTAAGAACTAAATTAATCGGTTGTGATGATTCACGATAATGAAAACCGGGGAATTGACACAACTAGATATTCAATTCATTAAAATAGAATTACAAGTTCATGAGAGATTCTTTCAATAATCCATGATCAACAATAACTTGAAATCAAAAGATAGATGAATTTCATTCAAAGTCATAAACAAATAATTATTCAAGCAATCCAAACAACATTAGATGTTAAAAGACTAATGAGAAATTAAACATCTAATCCAACATGAATATGAGAAAGATTGAATATAAATGGCTTGCATAATTGTTCACATGAGAATGATCAAAGAAAACCTAGCCTATTATCTTCATCAATGATTCTTCAATAATCCATGATCAACAATAACTTGAAATCAAAAGATAGATGAATTTCATTCAAAGTCATAAACAAATAATTATTCAAGCAATCCAAACAACATTAGATGTTAAAAGACTAATGAGAAATTAAACATCTAATCCAACATGAATATGAGAAAGATTGAATATAAATGGCTTGCATAATTGTTCACATGAGAATGATCAAAGAAAACCTAGCCTATTATCTTCATCAATGATTCTTCAATTAAGGCTATGATCTCCATGAAAATATGAAGTGGTAACCTCCCAAGTCGTGAGTGATGATAATATAAACTGAAAAATAATTAAATCCCTAATTTTCGGAATTTTAGTGCAGCTAGGGGCGTCCCAGACTGTCTCTTGGGCGTCTCAGACTGTGCCCCAGAAATGACAATTTTTCAGATTTTTGCTTTGACACTTCTTGACTTGATTCTCAACTTTGCTTGACTTGTTTATGCTCCATTTAGCTCCAAATTCTTACCAATGACCTGAAACACTTAAACAAACATAAACACGCCCTAATCTTCTATTAACAAGCACAACAAGTGTCGTTTTTATCCATTAAGATTATGCAAATTAGGCATTCATCAAATTCCCCTCACGATTTCACTTCCACTTCTTGGAGCTCTTTTACTTGGCGGTCTCATGGCAATTTTTGCTTTCTGTAGTTGGAAATCGAAGAGAATGCTGTCATCACCACAAACGGTAGATGAAAATATTGAGGATTTCTTTTCAATTTCAACATTTGATGGTAGAAAGACTTACCACGAAATCCTAAAGGCAACCAACGAGTTTAACGAAGCATATTGCATTGGTAAAGGTGGGTGTGGAAGTGTCTACAAAGCAAGATTGACATCTGGTGATACTGTAGCGGTAAAGAGACTTCACTCTTATGCTCCTCTGAGGTAATCAATCGCGTTGATTTTCTAAACGAGATCAAAGCATTGACAATAATAAGACACCGAAACATTGTTAAGCTACATGGCTACTGTTCGCACGTTACAAACTCATTCTTGGTTTACCAGTATCTTGAAGGGGGTAGTCTAGCTAGTGCATTGAGCGACAGTAGGAGTGCTAAAAATCTAGATTGGACCAAAAGGGTGAACATCATCAAAGGTGTTACTTACGCTTTATCGTATATGCACCATGATTGTTCACCCCCTATCGTTCATCGAGACATATCAAGCAAAAATATCTTGCTTGATTCGGATTGTGAAGCTTATATTTCAGATTTTGGTACCGCAAAGATTTTGAACCAAAACTCATCGAATTGGAGTAACGTTGCAGGAACATATGGATACCTTGCACCAGGTAATTTATTGATCATGGTCTTTAAGTTATCACACAAACTTAAATGGTGCTTAGTAACACATAATGTAAAAATACGATTTATTATTTTAGAACTTGCTTACACAATGAAGGTAACAGAAAAGTGTGATGTGTATAGCTTCGGGGTTCTAACATTCGAAGTCATAAAGGAGAACTCCAGGTGATTTCATTACTTCTCTAACATCTCCTTCTGTTGGGCAGATCAAGCTGAGCGATCTGCTGGATCATCGTCTTCCAATTCCACTCCCAGAGATCGAGAAAGTTCTAACATCCATTTTGATTCAAGCAATAAGATGCGTAAATTCGAAACCTGAATTAAGGCCTTCCATGCATTATATTTCCAAAGAAATATCATAGTTGTTTTGCAACATGTATAATCTAGTAGTGTTATGGCAATTACCAAAGGTTTAGTGTTTTTTTATGGTTATTCAGTTTTCCACCATGATAATAAAATTTTGTTGCATCATTTATTGACATGAAATTATTATCTAGTTTGTGCTGTTTTGGAACATGATGGTAAAAAATTTATTGCAGAAAACTTAATCAGATTTTATATATGGCCCAACAATGAGCAGGAATCCATGATTCTATCAGATAAGTAATAACATTTCAATGAGAATTCACTAAAAGGTTTAGAACCCCAAAACGTACATGGGAGAAAATAGACATACATGGTGTATGTATATATTGTGTGGTCTATTGAAGCCCATGAGCCCAATACTACTAAGCCCACATATATCTTCAAGTCCATGGTTGAAGCCCACCAGAAACAAATCCACAGTCCAGCAATAAATAATGACCCGTTCGGCCGTGCATCTCTGTATTTCCCATCGAGTAGATCCAACGAACAACAATTACTAGTTCACTACAACAGTTACATATGTCATATTGAAATTGAACCAAATATTGAATTTCAATCATATTTTTAACATACATGTTCATATTCATTTCTATGGTGCAAGCTTGTTCATTACTGAAATGTATTAAACCTAACTCTCGGTATATATCTTGGTGATCGAGCATAAACAATTTCGATCTCTAGTAAGAAGTATAGCTAACAGTTTAATTTTGGAAAATGGTCTGAAACTCACAACAAAACATAGTAACTTTGATTATTATATGGAATATGAATATTAATACTCGTAATAAAATGACCAATAATTTTCGAGTAACTTTTAACACCTGTGTGGCTGTGTGTATCTTACTTCCCCGTTTCCCTTCATGATATATAAACCTATCAACCACTACTCCATTACTTATTTTCATTTTACTTTAACATCGGAGTTTATTTTCAAAGTTTCCTGTCACCAAAAATGACCATCATCGCGATCCATGTGAATATGAATAGGACGATGACATCAGCACCTCAAGATTCCCCTCTATTCTACATATAAATCCGTTAAACTATGACAAGATATAGCAGCAACAGCCTTCTTTCCATAATAAAAAAAATGGTCTTATTGGTATCAAAAATATTAAAAAGTTTATCAAAGTTGTGCGTTAGTTAGATTATTTTATAGTTTGTTGTAAAATTTGTGCATCTAACATTAATTTATCAACATTCATGGTATCAATATCCCTTCCAATAATAAAATAGTGCAGAACCTAGACATGTCATGACCATTAACATTAATTTGGTAAGAAATCTATCAAGTTGGGACTTATAAAAATTAATTCCGTAAAAGAAAATGCATCATATCATAGATATATAACTTTATTAAATTCCAAAAGTACTTAAGCAGCATATATATAAGTGTTACAAAGTGACTAATTAATGTCTATGAATACATTAAGTGACATTGTAACTAATAATCTGCCTTGCCATAATCATCAACGAGAGCATAATCTTACTAATAAGGGCCGTCATCTGGAGGCGGCGGTTTTGTAAACCCACCATATGTTAACCCATCTGTACCATACACATTTCCGCCATTCTTATGGACCGATGCGTCGGGTTTCTTCTCGACTAGTAAGGCTACATGAGAAAGAATGAAACATAATGATCAATTATTTCTGAATTCAGACATGTTATAAATGTTCTGCTTAATTTGTTATTTCTTGATTTTGTTCATTACGAACCAAAAGGAATTCGATCTATCTACCTGTCGAGGGACCTATCATTGGGTTCAAAACTTTTTATAAAAGAAAGTACTTTAATTTCAAAGAAGAAGACTTAGTTCCGATAATATTGTTATACTTCATTTTGATTACTAATTAATGAAATCTAGCAAATCTTCTCTTGTTAACCAAGGGTAATGATAAGCAAATGAATTCAGCACATCGAATATATACACTTGCGGTATTACTCATACTCTCATAGCACATTTGGTGAATTGAATACACTTGGGGTATTGCTCTGGGTTTTTTCTTGAAGATGACACTTTATGGTAGCTTAAACCTGATTAAAACAATGTAGTCTGTTGTGAAACACTTATCATTGTATGGTGAACTGGACTGCAATTCGAAATACATTTTTTGGGGAAAAAACAACTAGAATAATGATTAACTACTAATAAAAGCCATATTAGATCATAGTAATATATTTAGCATCCATTGGGTACCAACCGATTGCAGCCCCGCCCTCTTATAATACTAGCCATATGCGCGATGCGCAGTGTAATGACGATGGCGGTGGTACGGGTGGTGGGCGGCGGTAGCGGTGTGGTTATTAATGTAAAAGTAATTGATATAAAAGGGGTAGTGTAGTTATTTAAGAGTTAAGGGAATAGATTATAAATTAAGTTCATTAAGTGTATTATAGGTATTTCAAGCAGATATTATAGATATTTTGACTTTAAAATATTGAATAAAAATGAGAGAAATATGTTTTATAATGTAGTACAAATAACCGCGAATACCGGTCTAACACTAGATAAAAAAAATACCTATCGTTGGTTAACTTAAGATTTTGTGGTTATCTCATGAGAAGATCCTCATAAAGATGACAATATGATAAATAACAGACAGAAGGAAACAGCATATACAAAGTTTCTACTATACATCCAAATAATGCAAATATATAATACAGCACGATATATGTATCCCTAACTCGAGCCATGTCAGAGGTTTTTGAGAAAGTAGTTGATGGGCATGAAACCAAGAGGATACAACAGAGTACAAAGGCAAACTTGAAACCCATTTTTTTAGTTAGATTAGTTCTTACAACCCATTTATTTAAATAGTATTTATTGTAAATTCTGTTTTCTAAAAGGACAAAATTAGAATTAAAGCCTTGGTAGTTGTATGGACTTTTCCAAGAAGATGGTCGCACACAAAATCAATTTCTGAAAGGTACGGATTCGTATAAAAGTCGAAAATCACCATTGCTATGTTGTGTAATATACTTTTACAGTTTACTAGTCTTTATTCTATGTGATGTGGTGATATCGCATATATGATTCAAAAAGATACAACACATCACATTTGTCATGTCTTTTTATACTATACATAGTCCTCTCAATTTGTCTCACTCAGTTTTATTATTCTCGAACAGCGTATTTCAAATCACCTCAAAATCATTATACAAGGGTGAGACTACTCAATATAAACCATAAAGTTTTACCTCCACTTCAACAGAGTGTATTCTCAAAAAAAAAACCTCTCGAAAAGACATAATCAAGATTAGAACCCGCATCTACAGGAAAAAACCACATAACTCAACCAGATAGACTTTATTTTGAATGAAAAGATAGTTATAAATAATATTTTTATGTGTTTGTTGTTTATTTGTAATTCGAGCAACTTATTTTTGCATACGAACTAAAATGCTTAATGGGAACCAGTAATTATTTTATGGTTTTAATTATCGTCGGTTTAGTTGATCAGTTCCCTCTGCTTAAAAGGTAAACATTCTTTTACATTCTTAAAAGGTAAACATTCTTCTAAAGAAATTAGAAGGAAAGAAATTGGTTAAATAAAAAAGAAAATAAAATCTAACAGGGAAAATTTTATCCCTGGACACACGAATTATAGTGTATATTTAATACGAGCATGGTACCCGCGCGTTGCGGCGGATATCATGGACGGCGGTGGCCGGGGTGTTGGTGATGATGGACGACGGCGGTGGTTATTGACGGAAATAAAGGGGGTGTGTGTTGTTTTGGTATATAGAAAGAAAGAATATTTTGTGTGTGTTGTTTTGGCAGAGAGAGAGAATGAGATATTTGTGTTTTGTTTTAAGGGGAAGGGTAAGTTGGTAATTTTCCATGTCCCAAAAATTCTAAACTTTCAACACCACCCCTATAATTTTTATAAGGGAGTATAGATATTAAAAGTTAATTTGAGTCAACCACCCCAAAATAAATCGAAAGTTTTTTTTCTTATAAAAAAAGAAAAACCTGTGCTGCTGATTCAGCCAACAATCAATATGTATGTACTGTGATATATAAAAATCATTGTATCAAAAAACAAGAACTTAAAAAAGAAAACACAAAACCATTCCTACATAAAATTAACACAAATTAAGCATGGTCTTGTCTTCTTTAACTATCTTCTTACTTGTAATTACAAGTACAGTTTTCACCATTTTAAATGTTGCAAATTCTGACTCATCATCATCAAATGAAGAAGTTGATGCTCTCTTAAAATGGAAAGCAACTCTCAAAAGCCAAAAAACAAACAATCTTGTGCTACCATCATGGACAAATGATAATGTCAATCTGAATTTATCTTCACAAAATCAGCCTCTCCATGTAACTGGTATGGAATTAAGTGTAATGAAAATGGCAGCGTAAACCGTTTGAACCTTTCGTCATCTTTTCTAAGCGGTACACTGGATCACTTTTCATTCTCTTCGTTTCCAAATCTTATATGTATTGAACTTACTTTCAATAGCTTTTCGGGGATCATTCCATCAGAAATCCGTCACTTGTCAAAACTCCTTTATCTTTATCTTGGTTCTAATCAATTCGAGGGAACAATCCTCTGGAGATTGGTGAATTGAGAAATCTTGAAATCCTTGATTTGTCTAACAATCAGTTGAATGGTTCAATTTCAAAAGCCTTTTGTGAATTGAGGTCTCTTTCTGAGCTTGTGTTATTTAATAACAATCTTTATGGTTCTATTCCTACGTGTTTTGGCCAGTTGACGAATTTGAGTCGTGTTTATTTGGATTCTAACAACATTTCTGGTTCGATTCCTAATGAACTGGGAAATCTTTATAAGGTAGGTGAGCTTGTTATGAATAATAACTCTCTAACTGGTTCTATCCCAAAAACTTTTGGCAATTTGAAGAACTTGTCATCCTTGAGTCTATCCGAGAATCAGTTGAATGGATCCATCCCAAACGAAATCAGTAACTTGACTTCACTAGAATGGCTCGTGTTAAGCACTAACGAACTTGATGGCCCGATTCCTTCGTCTATAGGTGAACTCAAGTCCCTTCGTTTTCTTCGTCTATCTTCAAACAAACTTTCGGGTCCTCTTCCACAAGAGTTGGGAAACTTAGCATCTCTTTCTGGTTTGGAAATAAGTAGTAATCAACTCAATGGTTCCATTCCAAGTTCATTAGGTAACCTGAAAAACTTAGAAAAACTGTTTCTGTATGACAATCAGTTTTCGGGGCCTATCCCACAAGAACTAGGAAAACTGAAGTTGGTTAAAATAGATATGAGCAACAATATTTTTTCTGGCAGTTTGCCCGATGAAATCTGTAACGGAGGAAGACTTGAAGTCCTGATCCTTATTAATAGTAATCTAACGGGTCGAATTCCAAAGAGCGTGTACAACTGCTCAAGCTTGCTCCGAGTACGGTTTGAGGGGAACCAGCTAACTGGAGATGTTTCCAAGAGCTTTGGTGTGTATCCCCGTCTCTACTACATTAATCTCAACGACAACAAGCTTTCTGGCGAGCTATCGGACAACTGGAGTAAGTGCGACAACTTATCAAACATACAGATGGGAGGAAACAAAATCAATGGTAACATACCTCCATCGCTTGGAAACTCTCTTCGGTTAGAAGAGCTCAATCTATCATCCAATGATTTGGTTGGAGAGATACCGAAGGAGTTTGGTAGAATGACTCGTTTGCTGGAACTTAATCTAAGCAATAACCAACTTTCTGGTGGCATACCACATGAACTAGGATCGCTAACTGATTTAACGTCCCTTGATCTGTCCATGAATAAGTTGAACGGGTCCATTCCTTCTTCCCTTGGGGATTGCTCAAATCTCATCTACTTATACTTGAACAGCAATGGATTTACGAATGAAATCCCAGTTCAAATAGGTGAATTGGTTCACTTGTCTTTTCTCGATTTGAGTCACAATTCGCTCATAGGAAGGATACCATCTACTCTATCGGGTCTAAGTAGTTTGGAGAATCTCAATCTTTCTCACAATAAACTCTCGGGTTCTATACCAAAGATCATGGAATCAATGAATGCCTTATTGAGCATTGACCTATCGTATAATCAGCTTGAAGGTCCCATTCCTGAAAGCAAAGGTTTTTCAGTAGAAACATTGCAAGGGAACAAGGGTTTGTGTGGAAAAGTTAGAGGAATGAAGCCATGTCCTTTAAAAAAGCATTCTCAGAAGGGAAGCCGCAAACTGACACTCCTGATTTTACTTCCACTTGTTGGTGCTCTTCTATTTGGTGTTCTCGGGGTCATTTTAATTTTCTATACCCGGAGATCTAAGAAGAGATCATCAACACCACTGCAGGATGATGCTGCAGATACAAAAGGTGCAGATTTCTTTTCAATTTCGACTTTTGATGGAAAGGAGACATACCAAGAAATCCTAAGGGTAACGGAAGAGTTTAACGAAGCATATTGCCTCGGAAAGGGAGGATTTGGAAGTGTGTACAAAGCAAAGTTGGCGTCAGGTGAGGTTGTTGCGGTAAAGAGACTTCATTCGTCCTCTGAGGTAATCAATCGCGTTGATTTTCTAAACGAGATCAAAGCATTGACAATAATAAGACACCGAAACATTGTTAAGCTACATGGCTACTGTTCGCACGTTAGAAACTCATTCTTGGTTTACCAGTATCTTGAAGGGGGTAGTCTAGCTAGTGCATTGAGCGACAGTAGGAGTGCTAAAAATCTAGATTGGACCAAAAGGGTGAACATCATCAAAGGTGTTACTTACGCTTTATCGTATATGCACCATGATTGTTCACCCCCTATCGTTCATCGAGACATATCAAGCAAAAATATCTTGCTTGATTCGGATTGTGAAGCTTATATATCAGATTTTGGTACCGCAAAGATTTTGAACCAAAACTCATCGAATTGGAGTAACGTTGCAGGAACATATGGATACCTTGCACCAGGTAATATATTGATCATGGTCTTTAAGTTATCACACAAACTTAAATGCTGCTTAGTAACACAGAATGTAAAAACTTTATATGATTTATCATAATGCATATCAAACTTCAATCATGTGCATTGTATATATATAGTGTACTTTTAAATCTCGGTTGTTGTATGTATCCTGATATCTGTGGCAACTATATAAGCTGCCACATCCAATGTTACCTTGTTAGTTTGCAACTTTTGATTGGTCGGATACATACAATAACCGATATTTGAAAGTTCATCACACAATACACAGAAATGAAAATTAATACACACGATAATAATTCGTGTATAGTTGTTTACTGGGGCACTAAACCCAACTTAAATGTTATCGTTAAGAAAGTATTAACATTTTTTTTGTTTTTGCAGAACTTGCCTACACAATGAAAGTAACAGAAAAGTGTGATGTGTATAGCTATGGGGTTCTAGCGTTGGAAGTCATTAAAGGAGAACATCCAGGTGATTTCATTACTTCTCTAACATCTCCTTCTGCTGGGCAGATCAAGCTGAGCGATCTGCTGGATCATCGTCTTCCAATTCCACTCCCAGAGATCGAGAAAGTTCTAAAATCTATTTTGACACAAGCAATAAGATGTGTAAATTCGAAACCTGAATTAAGGCCTTCCATGCATTATATTTCCAAAGAAATATCATAGTTGTTTTGCAACATGTATAATCTAGTAGTGTTATGGCAATTACCAAAGGTATTACGACCATCTCTAGTTGAAATATGATAAGTCATTTTATATATATTACTGTATAAACATAAATAGAAATTCGAGGATTTTATTTTAGTTAATTTAGTTTACTTATCTTGGTTTGAACTTAATGGCAATACAAGAATATTGAATTCCATCTACGAGGGCTTTCAGCAACGACATAGTGAGGGATCCAGACATTCGGTCTAGTGGGGACTAAACAAAAATAATTTCATCCCTCCGGTCTTTTATTCTTCTTGGGGTTGGATTGTTTCTTTTATATGGACCAAAATCAAGTACAAAGTGTATTGATCAATATCTTCTTACACGGCTGCATGTCGTTGGGTAGTTCGGTCTCCCCACTCTTTAGTTAATTGGATCCGCCAATGTGACGAAATTGTGTCGTCGCCAAAGGAGCACTATAAACAAAAAACAAAAAAAACTGTTTTTTTGACTTTGGCGATGTTCCTGTTCGTCGCCAAATGTCATCGCCAAAAGTTGAACGATGTCATTTTGGGTATTCTGCAACAACAAACGGCATCGGCAAAGGCTTTTTTTTGTTGTAGTGTGAGATCATACACCTCATGTATAAAGCATACTGAATGTCTGAATTGATCCACACAGTCAAGTTTGGGCCACAATACAATTAAAATCAATTACTCATACTAAAAATAAGTTTACGAAAAAAAAAAAAATTGAAAAAGAAAGGTGAGAGTAGCGTGTTGATGAGAATGTTCAATGGCAAGTGGGGAATAGTCATAAACCTTGCCAAAACACAGTCAAGTTTGGGCCACACTACATTATAAACCGTGACCATCATGACAACCTAGAGAAGTTTAAAGAGTCGTCAAAAAAGGTTGGCCAAGAACATTAAGAGTTTTAACATGGTAGGGTCTAGGAATTGATTCCAAAAAGTGGTTATCAAAATTTTCTCCAAAAAACTGTTGAGAGTTTGTGAATCTTTCTTATCATCTTATCCTTTCATCTTGATATCAAACTTTCAGAAGAGAAATTTTAAGGCAATTCCTAAGATAATTAATAAAAAACAACATGCTAACAAATATATCAAAAGCCTAGTGCATAATAATTATCGATACACGACGTGGTAGGGATAAAATGAGTATGGGATAAAACTGGAGAAAAAAACACACTTGCTTATGGGTATGGGCCTTATTTTCTTATGGGTAGGAAAAGTGGAAAACTGGTCTACAGTGAGTCATAAAATTTTCTCCCAATGATACGTGGATGACTAAGTCAGATAACCATTTTACATTTGGGTATGGGCCGTTTCTTTCTAGTCTGTTAACACACATTGGCCCTAGCCCCTAGTTACTCTCATAGGACGATCACTTATCCTGGTATGTAGTTCAAACTTCAAAGTAAGTTCTCAATGAATTTCTACAAGTGAAAGGTTAACTTTCACCAGCTGATCTTAGCAAAGGTTGCCATTTCGACCCATATGCATATGAAAGGGTCGGTCAGGTTAATGGGTCAAACGCATTATATGGGTCGAATTCCACCAGAAGTGTATTTTTTTTTAAAACAAGAGACCTCCTAAATCTTTATATTAAAAAGATTACATTAGGCTAATATTGAAACAGTACATCATTCTGTCAGCAATATATCAATTGCCAAGCGGAACCGTTTCAACCAATAAAAGAATTACATGCATTGATCCATTATCCAACATGCCCAACCAGTCTGTTTTTCCTCATTGAGGCTTTGCGTTTTTTACATTTCAGGAAACATTCATGAATTCTGTCGGATTAGACCCACCATATATGGCGAGAACTTAAGACAACAAAGCCCTGTTATTCCTGTAGATTCAAATGGTATACTCCTCAAGTTAAGTGAGAACAAGACACAACTATACAACTTTGACAAGGTTTTGGACCCTGGTTCATCAGAAGGTGCTTCGTGTTTCTTGTAATTTTACCCTTTTATCCACAGTGTGGACACCTAACAGACGCATTATCATGATCTCAAACTATCAGATGAAGTATTTTTGGAAATTTTAATTAATTAATCTGCCTTGAATGCATATAATATCTCCATACTAGCAGTAGCATATGGCCATATGAGCAAACAGGCACAGACAAAACATTCACAATGGTATAGAAGATACATATAGCATTGAGGTGGCAAGTATGACTCTATTGTATGGTCAAGGTCTTAATTCGGTTTAACACTGTCAAAAGATTAAATTGAAAAAGAAATTGTATTGATGATTTGTATGTATTATGAATACAACTTGAGCCCCTATTTATACTATGAGTTTGATGAATAAATAAAGAAACGAAATCACAACTTTGATTCTGTAACTTGTAGCCGAAGTCGAGATCTTCTTATTTTAGGAAGTGATGATTTGATCTGATCCAATTCATAATTCTAATACTCCCCCTCAAGTTGAATAGTGGGATCACCAAAATTCAACTTGCCTAGACATTTTCGGAACATAACTGATCCTACTGCTTTAGTAAGGATATCTGCAAGTTGATCTTCTGACTTAACAAACGGCAATTTAATGATTCCACCTTCAAGCTTTTCTTTGATAAAATTCCGATCAACTTCAACATGTTTAGTTCTGTCATGTTGTACAGGATTTTCCGAGATTTGAATGGCTGCTTCATTGTCACTCATAATCCGGATACTTTCTTTAGGAGCAAAGCCTAATTTTGTCACCAATTTCTTTAGCCATAACGCTTCTGCTAATCCTTTGGATATACCCCGGAACTCAGCTTCAGCACTCGACAAAGAGACAACCTTTTGTTTTTTACTCTTCCATGTGACAAGATTTCCTCCTATCAAAGAGAAATATCCTGATGTCGATCTCTTGTTTCCTTTGTCTCCAGCCCAATCAGCATCTGTATATATCTAAATATTAAGATGACCAATTGCTTTAAACAAAACTCCATGACCAGTAGTTCCCTTGAGGTATCTGATGATTCTTAGAACTGCATCCATGTGCTCTTCTTGAGGTTGGTGCATGAACTGACTTACTACTCCAACCGCATATGCTATATCTGGCCGAGTATGAGCGAGGTAAATCAACTTTCCCACCATTCGTTGGTACCTGTTTTTATCAACAAGCTTACCATCTAATTTCATAAACAACTTCTGATTCATAACCATGGGTGTATCTGCTGGTTTACAATCAATCATCCCTATTTCTGCCAAAAAATCCAGTATATACTTCTTCTGACAAATAAAAATTCCTTGTTGTGATCTCAACACTTCAATTCCAAGGAAGTATCTTAAATTTCCCAAATCCTTCATTTCAAATTCTGCACATAAATCTTCTTTTAGCTTCTTGATTTCACTTTCATCGTTTCCGGTGATAATCATATCATCTACATAGATTATCAAACATGTTACCCGATCTCCTTTATGACTAAGAAACAAAGTATGATCAGAATTACTTTGCTTATACCCATATTTTTTCATTGCCAGTGTGAATCTACCAAACCATGCTCTAGGTGACTGCTTCAATCCATACAGAGACTTCTTCAACTTACAAACTTCTCCTTGTTTGAAATCGTCAGAGAAACCAGGTGGAGCTTCCATATACACTTCCTCTTTTAATTCTCCGTGTAAAAAAGCATTTTTAACATCAAATTGATGAAGAGGCCAACCTTGATTCGCTGCGACAGAAAACAAGACTCTTACTGTATCTAGCTTTGCAACTGGAGAAAATGTTTCAGAGTAGTCAATTCCATATGTTTGAGTGTATCCCTTGGCAACTAACCGAGCTTTATATCTTTCAATTTCACCATCCGGTTTATACTTAATTGTATAGATCCACCTGCATCCTACTGGCTTCTTTCCTTGTGGCAAAATACATTTATCCCATGTTTCATTTTTAACTAGTGCATCCATTTCCACATTCATAGCATCTTTCCATTTATTTACTTTCAAGGCTTGCTCTAAGTTTGATGGAATTTCTTCTGAATACAATCTTGCTGTAAATGCTTTTGCTTCTTTAGATAGATATCCTTCTGCTATGTTAGCCATCGGATATTTAGAGCTTCTGGAAACTCTTTCTGGAGAGTACCGCTTTGCAGGTATTCCTCGAGTTGACCGGGGTGGCAGAACATACTTTCCTGGAACTGTAGTTGCTTCTTCTACATTTTCCTGCACATTGATGTCTATAGAACCTGGCATATTTTGATCATCGGAAATTTCGGAATCCAAAAGAGGAGAATCAGGAGAATCCAAGTCAGGAGGATCCACAGAATTACTTACCTCAGATATCAGGCTCGGGTTTATATTGTCGTTAGCACTTTGTAGAGAGGACTGTACTTGTTCTTCATCAGCTGTATTATTCTGGGGCACTTCTACTGACGTATACTGTAGCCAACTCAGTGTGTCACATTGATCCTCCCCATGACCACTGACTTGTGAAGAGTAGAAATATTTGGTTTCTAGAAAATCACAATTCATTGTGGTAAACATGCGACGAGTTGTTGGATTGTAACACCTATACCCTTTTTGGTTTACTCCATACCCCAAGAAAACACACTTTTCAGCACACGGATCAAGTTTATCACGATATGACTTAGGAATGTGAACAAAGACAGTACATCCAAACACTTTGGGTGGAAGGGTAAGAGTCTGTGGAACTGTATGGTATTCAGTGAGTGTTTTCAAAGGAGTTTTCATGTTAAGAATTTTTGTAGGAAGTCGGTTAATGAGATAAGTTGCAGTGGATAGGGCTTCAGGCCAAAAACTTTTAGGAACATTTGATTCAATTACTAAAGCTCTAGTCATCTCTAACAAAAGTCTATTTTTCCGTTCAGCAACACCATTTTGTTCTGGGGTATGTGGACATGTGGTTTGATGAATTATTCCCTTGGATTGAAAAAACAGACTCATTTGTGTGTTTATATATTCCCCACCATTATTTGATCTAACAACTTTGATAGATTGTTGAAACTGAGTTTGAATCATGTTATAAAAAACAACAAACCTATCATATACTTCATTCTTATTTTTCAATAAGTAAATCCAAGTTATCCGGGTGCAATCATCAACAAATATTACATAATACCGGAAATTTTGACCTCCAATAACAGGAGCCGGGCCCCAAACATCTGAATGAATTAATGAAAAAGGTGCTTGAACTCTAGTATTACTAGGTTTAAAGGTCTGCCTATGGCTCTTAGCTAAAATGCAAGTTTCACATGAGATTGGTTTATTGGAAGGAAAAAGATCAGGAAACAAGGTGTGTGAATAACTACCAGAGGGATGTCCCAGTCGTCTATGCCATAACCATGCTTCTCTTTCACTTGTTCCATGAGCTAACATCACAGTTCCACTCGGAGTAACTTCATCTACATAATACAGTCCATCTTTCTCAGTGCCACGACCAATAATCCGTCCCGTCCTGATATCCTGTAAGAGACAAAAGGTTGGATGCATGAGTGCTGAGCAATTAAGTTCTTTTGTCACATGGCTAATTGACAAAAGTTTGTGTGACAAGGAAGGAACATATAGACAATTAGACAATTTGATTTCCGGAGAAATTTTAGTTGTTCCTCCGGTTTTTACATCCATTTTCCCCTTATTTGCTGCTTGGATATGAGTTCTCCTGGGTTTAGAAATTTCTGAAAAATCTGATAACTCATATGTCATTGTATCCGTAGCTCCACAATGAAATATCCAGGGCCCGTTTGATCTTTTAATAGTGCTTTGGGCCATATGTGCCGATCCTAGACGTGGGCAAAAAACCCGGTTCCAAAGAACCGGTTCCAAAAAAACCGAGAACCAGAACCGATTGGAACCGGTTCCGGTTCGGGACCGGTTCCACCTTTGGATCCAAAAATCGGTTCCTTACCGGTTCCAATCGGTTCTGAACCGAAAAAAACCGAAAAAACATGGTCAAACGTTGACCAAGAACCGGTTACGAACCGGTTCAGGTTCTTGAAGAACCGGTTCCAGTCAACGTTGATCAAGAACTGGTTCCTGAGGAACCGGTTCAGTTCCTATCCCACGTTTAGCCGATCCACAAGTATCACGTGGGCTTAACAAATTCAGTGGTGGGCTTGGTGGACCTAAATTCGGTCTTTTTAATAAACTTGGTGCCGATCCATAAGCATCACGTGGACTTTGCAAATTTGGTGGTGGAATTAAATTATGTGCTGGACCTAAATTCGGTTCTTTTAACAAACTCATTGGAATGTTTTGTAAACAATTATTTATTTTTCTAGACACCGACTTATTTATGGATCCTTTATTATTTATATATGGAAAACAAAGTATTTTAAGAAATTGTATTGATGATTTGTATGTATTATGAATACAACTTGAGCCCCTATTTATACTATGAGTTTGATGAATAAATAAAGAAACGAAATCACAACTTTGATTCTGTAACTTGTAGCCGAAGTCGAGATCTTCTTATTTTAGGAAGTGATGATTTGATCTGATCCAATTCATAATTCTAACACTCCCCCTCAAGTTGAATAGTGGGATCACCAAAATTCAACTTGCCTAGACATTTTCGGAACATAACTGATCCTACTGCTTTAGTAAGGATATCTGCAAGTTGATCTTCTGACTTAACAAACGGCAATTTAACAAACGGAGCCTTGTAGCAAAATTTATGGCCATTTTAGTGAAGGCCTCTTTTTCATCATGTCTTGACCTTCTAAATACAAAAGGGCTTGGGCTTCAATACTTGGGCCTACATCACGGGGTTTTGTTGAAGGTGAAGGAATTTTCACAAACTTTTTTGCAGCAACATCATGGTACCAAGTGAATGCATTCAAAAAACGGGCATCCCCTGTTTTTAACAAGAATTTGTCTTCTACTTTGTAGTTTTTCTTTTTTTTTAAAGGCAACTTTTTATTCACATATACCCCGACAAAATGTTAGGGGCAACTATTACATACAATACTTACATGAGATTGAAATTATACCAATCCATCCAGCTAATATTTCTACGTTTCGTTTCTATTCCTAAACCAAAGAAAACCAAGGGGTCTAATGTTCACGAGAATTACATTAACATTGACACTAGTATTAGAGAATCTTTTCTCGTTTCTACTCCTCCAATTACCCCCAGCATGAGATCACGATAATACCTTTGATTGCCTTCTTTTGACTTTGCTAAACCCTGTCTGATCATAAAATTCCAGAAAGTCCTTAACGTTGAAAACAACAAAATGGCCCAGTTTTGCACCATCCGCTGATAAACTGCAATACTTTTTATGGGACCCCGCAAGCACAAAAAATATGTTCCAAAGTCTCGAGAACCTTTACACAGAACACACAATCTGTCTCCTTAAAGCCACACTGTCTAGCTTTATAAGGCTGCCATTGTAGGTATACGGTCCATAGCTGCCCTCCACATAAATACATTACACTTTTTCGGGACCTATTTGCTCCATTTAAATATGTTACCCATTGCTGAAATCTGTCACTAATCACAAGGTCTTTAACCACCCTAACCGACATGTCTTTCTCCTTAACACCCAACCAAATCCACTTATCTTCCCTGCCGGACAGAACAACACCATTGAGCCCTCTGTTAAACTTATCCCATTCCTCTAATTCAGCAGCCGAACATGGAGATCTAGCCCAATTCCCCAAACCATCAAATCTCCCGGTATCATTATTAAACCTTTCTTTCATGACACACTTCTTATCTCCTTCCAGTTTGAACAAGAGAGGAAGATATTCTATCAAAGTCATATCACTGATCCATTTATCTAGCCATAATCTGGCGTCGTTGCCAGTTCCAATAACCCCCTCCATTAGTTGATTCAGGCCCGTCCCAGACACCTTCACCGCATCAATAGACCTCACAATGTTTCTCCAAACACCCGGCAAGTACTTGTTAACAGGTAAAGGATCCCATCCTCTTTTCGTTTCGTGCAAATCTATAATAACCTTCCGCCACAAACTATTAGGCTCATTTTTATATCACCAACATGTTTTGCCAGAGAAGATTTTTTGCAAGTTTCTACATACGGAAACTCTACATATTGCCAAAGAAGATTTGTCATCATTTAATATAAGAAACATCTGCCTCAATTTAAAAATAAGATTCAACCTATGTCATTTACCAGAACTTCTAGTACTTAAACTAATCTACATGAATATAGTAAACAATACTTCATTGCAACACTACACTTGCAACCACCAAACAAGACCTGATCAAATTAGAAAATTAGAAAACTATATTCAAAGAAACTAAAACTAACTGTTCCCACACACTAAAGAAAAACACTCCATGTGTCATTTGGATGTCACATCAAATTTGAAGCATATGAATCATTCTGGATCATCCAACACTAGGACATGCAATGTTAATAATTCAAACATTTTCAAAACGAAAACTTTTAAGCGAATTTGAAATATGAAGCGAATAATGACATTACTAATACAAGACGAAAGTAAATTATTCTACCTCCACTAATGACAAGCGGCCCCTCCCTGTCGTCATACATCACTTTGTTAATCCACCCACATCTTTTGATGCGAACATACTAGTTAGTGATCAATGTGTTGGGTTATTGTTGTCTACGGCCCACATAAAGCTACAGCAGATTCCAAAGGCAGGAGGCCTTGTTTGTTTAGGCCTGGCAGCTGGCCTCTTTTGTTAGGTCCGGTTCTAATAAGTCTAAACTTGGAGAGCAAGTTTTGTTAAACCCTAATTGTAGCCTATATATATCTCTTATCTCTTGTACATGTATTTGTGTGGAAAATCAATAAGAAAACCTCTTCCCCCGTGGATTAGTTCACACAGTTTAGTGTGAGATACCACGTTAAATCTCTCGTGTCCTTCTTTCTTGTTATATTCTGGTTCTTAATTGTGTGTTTGTGCAGTTTCATTCCTAACAAGTGGTATCAGAGCCTAGGTTGCATACAGATCACACATTCACCCAGCTGTCACCCAGATTAGGGTTGCAGCCAAGTCCAGCCACCACAGCCGTCACCCAGTTTAGGGTTCCGGCCAAAACCAGCCACCACAGCCGTCGCCGTCACCCAGAACAACCTCAATTAGGTCTGATTTGGGCAGAATTAGGTCTGATCAGGTCTGATTTTGGCAGATTAGGGTTCAGTTGGGCAAATTAGGGCTTGATTTGGCAGATTGGGGTTTTTTGGGGGGTTTGTGAATTAGCAGAAGGAAGAACTAGGTTCCGGGACAGCAGGGGTTGTTTCGGGAGTGTGTTTACAGCAGAAAAACGGAGACTTTGAGGGTGTTCAATTCTGTTTGTGGCTGTTTTTTGCGGGACTGTTTTGATCAAGTACTTCAAACCAAGTTTTATTCTTTCTTTTGTGCCTAGTATAAGAACGGAAAAGCAAGACAGTTTGTTCTTAAGGCATAAGTTATTCCAACCAGAGCAGAAGAAGTGGACAGAAAAGATTCATAAAGCAGGAGGCTTTGAACTAGGTCACGCTTAGCTAGAAAAAAAAAAGGGATAGAAGCAAGAGGCTTAGTTGCTGTTTTTTTTATTTGGTTGGTGGTTGTTGAGAAAGAAATTTTGGGTAGTGAAGATCAGATCAAAATTTTCAGCACGGTGTGCTGATGTTGAGTTCTTTGCGGGCCTTGATTAGCTTGTTCATGGTAAGAGGAGACAGACGTGTTGCATGAAAAGCAGGCGGTAAGGATCCATCAACGTAGCTGGCTTTGGATTCGTCTCGTTTAGCAAAGTGAAAGAAAACATTAGAAGCAGGTGCCTTGTTTTCTTAGTCGGTAGAGATGCGTCTTTGAACAAGCATGATCAGAAGAGGTGGGACATTTTAGGAATCAATGTCCGAAAAATAACAAAGAACTAAACACTACAGAAAACTACAGCTCAGACGAGGCACTGATTGCAGAGTAGAGAGTAGTGTGGATTCCTGGGTCGTGGTATTCAGTGCTTCATTTAATGCTACCCACAGCAGTGAAGCAATACGGAATCTGAAAGTTGGATTTGGAAAGATAAGACTGGCGAACGATGAAGTTCTTGATATGATGAGTAGGGTGACATAGGTTTGAAGACTCCAGTCGGTTCATGGACTTTGAAGGATGTCTAGGTTATTTCAAGTCTGAAAAAGCAGTCGGTTTTATCGGGCAGTTGGACAGGGGCATGAGGGTAAGTTCGGGAACGGACAGTGGAAGGTTCTCAAGGGAAATCTAGTCGTGGCTCGAGGTAAGCAGGGTTCGCTTTATATGGTCAGTTTATCGTCTGAGGGAGTGACCATCCCAGTTCAGAAGAATAACAAAATCCGGTTCATAGAATCTCGTGGGTAGAAGAAGGTTTGCTTTGCAGATGGCAAACCCAGAGCTACAGGTCAGATTCAGGTTGAACATGCTAGGAAAGGTTCAGAGAAACCAGTCAGGGATTTTTTTGACAGTGGGAGCATGGGTGTTGTGCTTCAGTCAGAGCTTCCAGACAGTGGGTTAAGTGAGCCAGTATTCCAGCTGTTAAAGTCTCTCTAGTTTATTATCTGCTTTAAAGGAGAGTGTTTGTTCTCGGGATTTCTCAGGATCTGGCAGTTCGTTTCAGTGGGAGCCGGTAGAGACAGAGAACGAGTCAGGGGCAGAGATTGTCGTGACTAATGGGTTGAAGCTCAGTGGGAGCTTTAATGGGCCTTCAGGTTATCAGAAGATCGAGGAGGCCAGGGGGTAAATAGGATGCATTGAAGAACAGGATTTAGTTCTTAATACATATGTACAGAAGAGATTGAAGGTGGTGCAGTTCGAGGTCCGAAGACACCAAGTGGGAGATTGTTGGGTTATTGTTGTCTACGGCCCACATAAAGCTATAGCAGATTCCAAAGGCAGGAGGCCTTGTTGCCTCTTTTGTTAGGTCCGGTTCTAATAAGTCTAAACTTGGAGAGCAAGTTTTGTTAAACCCTAATTGTAGCCTATATATATATCTCTTATCTCTTGTACATGTATTTGTGTGAAAAATCAACAAGAAAACCTCTTCCCCCGTGGATTAGTTCACACAGTTTAGTGTGAGATACCACGTTAAATCTTTCGTGTCCTTCTTTCTTGTTATATTCTGGTTCTTAATTGTGTGTGGGTGCAATTTCATTCCTAACACAATGATCAAGTAAAAGCAGTGTTTCCAAATATGAACACATAAAGAAGTCATATTTTGTCCCAAGATTGTCGATTGTTTATGAGTTGGAATTGTAAATTGACACTTCGGTATTACATTTCAAGTTTTGTCGCATTTCCATTATTAGTTCACCGGTCTTCCTAAATCCTAGTATTTGGATTATTGTGGCATCTGCTAGATTAATGGCGTACAGCTTTGTAAACGATGTACTAACACCTTTTTCCATCATCCAAAGACAACAACGACAACCTGATACATCTTCCTCAAACTTTCCATGGTGTGCAAGCAAAACAAGAGACTCTCGTAGCTTAGATATAGACATACAAAACTGGTTTGTTAAACTATCTGGGAGATTTATCTCTTCAAATTCTTTAGCAATCAAATCAAACGACATGATCAAAAATTCGGGGTTGCCGATCAAACTTTTGTATGATTTGGATACAGATCTGAATTGGATTAGTGGCTTTACAGGAAGTCATTTCAGGATTTCTGCCTGGATTTCTATAGGTATATTTTCTGCATTTTGATATCTTTGATTTGGGGAATATGGATGAATGAATGTTGATATTAGGGTTTTTTTTGTTCAGGATGAGGATACATGAAATGTTTACAAATTGGGGGATGGTTATATAAGGCTGTTAGGTATCTAAGTTTAGGTGTGGAACACTCACATATTTATTTTTTTATCCATAAAATTCATGGGGTCAAGCATTTATTCATTAAACAAAAAATATTAAAAATATTAGTATGTAAGAGGTTTCACATCTAAGCTTAGATGTCGGATTTCCCTTACAAATTACCCATATACAATTCCAAATCATGTAAGTATGTAATTTTTAAGATATATACTTACACAGTATTCGTGCAATGCAGCGGTGGTTGTGACGAAAACGGTGTGGTGGTGGAGGCGACTGTTGGTGGTGGAGACGCATCGAGTGGTGTTGATAATTGATGTAAAGGTAATTAATGTAAAGGGTTAATGAAGATATTCTAAAAGATAAATGATTGATAATGTAATTTAATCACTAATGTTAAGGGGATAGTGTAGGTATAAAAACATTTTAAGGGGTGATAGGTGAAAATATTACACAATTTTATAAAACTTCTAAAAATAATTGTCCTCTTATTAGATATTATAATAGTAAATATTGTACCCGTGCAATGCTGCGGCAGTTTGGTGGTGGCGGTGATTGTTGGTGGTGGCGGACTGTTGGTGGTGGTGGGTGTAAATAATTGATGTACATGTAATTGATGTAAGGGTTAGTAGAAATATTTTAAAAGTTAAGAAATTTAGGGTGTAAATTAATTTATTAAGGTAGAATGATAATTTTGTGTATAGAAATTTTAGGAGAGGGGGTGTTAAAAATTAAGGGTAAAATGACATTTTGTATATAACATTTTTATGGGAGAGTGTTAAAATTCTTATAAGATAGTATGATATATACCATTTAGCAAAGTTTAATGAAGTTGTAGGTTGGTTGAGGTGGTAAAGATGATACTTTTTAAACCATTTAGTACTTATAGGTTCGATACATTTAGTATTTTTTTAACAAATCTTTTTGACTCTTATAAGTCTTAAATCTATAACATCTTATAAAGTAAAGTGGCTTATTTTATTTTAAGAAATTTAAATAATTCAGTAATTTTTATACCCAAAATACCCCTATTAATTCTCTTTCTTTTTTGGCCCCTTAACAATAATGCGTAAATTACACTATCAATCATTTATCTTTTAAAATATCTTCATTAACTTTTTACATCAATAATCTACACCACTCGACGTCGCCTCCACCACCACACTGGCGTCGACACGACCACCGCCGTATTACGCGGGTACTGGCTATTTGATATAAACCAGATTGGACTTGGGTTGGATTGGTAGAGGTCAAGCCTCCCTATGATTTTTTTTGTTTCAAATTATATAATCAACATAATATCTTTGTTTTTACTTTATACAGAACTTTACAATTACAAAATTATATTTTTTAAAAAAAAGATAATAATAATGGTTTTAGGTCATGTCTAATAGACGGATAATTTCAATACATCGTAATAGTTCAACAACTACCAAATCAAATTGGAATTAAAATACATAATTACATATGAATGTACTGAATTTAGAATACTAATCCTATTATAGGAACTTGCTAGAACTTACTATTAGTATTTGAATATGGATTGATATATTAATTTTTATTTTTAACACTGTTGCAAAACTTCTAGAGTCGAGGTGAGTACTCACTACAATGTAGGGCGCCAAGTGGAACTAAGTCGGCTGATTACTTCAAGTATTCCCACCTTGGCCGCTTTGACCCCTTTAGAACTCTCTACCTAGATCCGAATACTCCCAACTCTCAAATCGACCAACCTAGGAGCGCGTAACGACTTCTGCAACTTTGATTATGAATCATGACCCAAAAGCAGGGGCGCAGCTATTAAGGGGCCGGGGGGCGCCCGACCCCCGAATTTTTTTTGCGATGTAGGGGGTATATTGTTTTCGTGTAGAAAAATTTCGATATACTCGGTTTCGACCCCCATTTTAAAAAAAATAGTGTTAGGGAAAAAAAAATTTAGATCCCGACCCCCCACTGAAAATTTTCAAGCTTCGCCACTGCCCAAAAGGTTTGAGTTTTTGTTTGTTTCAGTTAGCATCTTAAATTAGTGTAAAAGAAAGGATAAAATTATTTATAAATGAAACTTTAAACGGATGAAGTTTTTTGTTTAGGTCACCTAGAGAAGACGGTTTTTTTAAATCAATCAAAATATTTTTGTGACCATCCAACCGCTGCCCAGTGTATATGAAACTTTGACTACTTAGGATTATCGAATTTACATTTACATGTATTTATGTCCCGACCCGTTTACCTTTTCTTTTTTGGTAAAGTGATACCCGATTTACTTTTTATATAACATCAACCAGTTCTTACAAGTATTATGACAGAGTACCATACTAATTCATATTTACGATATCTCCCATATATTTGTGGAACATGCTAAAACTAGCAAAACCAAAAACTATTACGTGATAAAAAAGGGTTATTTCCTTGAAAAGTCACTCAACTTGTCACAAATATTTGTTCTGAAGTCCAAACAAAAAAGTTCTCTATTGTGGGGAACAAAACCGGCTAGAGTATAATGTGGAACCAGTCATTGCTTACTTGGCACTCACGTGTACACCTAGACCCCACTTAACACCTATAACACTATTACGGAGTATTTATTTATTTAGATATCTATATCTATATTTATATCCATATACATATAAACACTTGCAGAGTCCACAAATCAAAACTAAAAATCAAGATGACAAATGAACATTTTTTTTTAAACGGACATATTTGACGGGTGTTTTGTCAAATAAGTTTTGGCCAAAAAATTTTGTGGAATAGGGTAAACCGGTATTGGGAATACCGGTTTCAAAAAAGTGGGTCGAACCCGGTATTCCCAAAACCGGGTTCATTTTTCAAATCTCGAACCCGGTAGTAGCAACCCCGGTTTCAGTTTCAGACATAGATGTGACATGCTACAGTGGCCTAGTGGAAAACCGGCTTTTGCAAACCGGTTTCGTTATTTATATATGAAAAACGGGGCGCGTAACACCATTCAGGGGACATAAGCTGACAAATGGAGAACAGTGGCTTTGCAGGTTGATGTGTTGGGAAAATAAATACTTTATAATTGCAAGTCTATTTCCTTTTTACTGTAAATATTTTATTTGTACTTTTTCTATGTGAAACATATTTTTATCATCCATCTTTTTGGTATCTGACCATTATTACCATAAAATCTTATCATTAGTTTCATCTCAAACCACAACCATTTTACTATCAACTCAACCTGCCCCACACTCTCTAATGTGTTCTTAATAAGTTTCGCACAACCACCATCCGGTAACCATCATGCGCCGCCTCAAGATCTTGTAAGAATGTGTTCTTATTTTTGAGACTATAAATCTGCTGGGTTTTGATTGTGATGTGTTCTTTTATTTTGGAGTTCGAAAATTGTGATTATATATCACCTCAAATCCTTCCATTTATATTTTACTCTTATTAGTAGTGATGGGTTTGGTTATTTCACAAATTGATTTTATATATGTTTTACTGTTGTATATAAACACAAAAAGTAGAAGATGGAAAAGAAGAAGGTGTTGAAGAAGAGGGATTGAAAATGGAAGGAATGGCATCACTAGCTTTGTTACCAAACGGGTCGATTTCGGATATTTTGTTCATCTTCCAGATTTTGTTTGTTATGGCATTCATGGCACTGGTATTTCCCAACATATGCCCCACATTTAATGTTGAGACCGGTATTCCCAAAACTGGTCTCAGTCTCTCTCAGTTCTTCACTGTAGCACGTCATATCGGTCTGAGAGACCGGGGTTGCTACTACCGGGTTCGAGATTCGAAAAATGAACCCGGTTTTGTGAATACCGGGTTCGGGCCACTTTTTTGAAACCGGTATTCCCAATACCGGTTTACCTTATTCCACAAAAAAATTTTGGTCAAAACTTGTTTGACAAAACACCCGTCAAATATGTCCGTTTCAAAAAAAATTTCTATCATTCATATCACATTGCCCATATTGTATAGTATACACACAATTCTCACGGAAGGAAATTGATACTTTTCACAAATCGCTATGCACAAATCTCGACTTATATATAAAAATCGTTGTGCATACATATATACAAAGTCTCTGTGTTGTTGAATTAGAAAATGATTTCAAATATTATCGTCTATTCGACGAGGAGCCCGGTGACATTAGGTTGGCGCCGGCGAGAAGTATCAGTAGCAGATGGTCGTTGGAGCAGCAGATACGGTGGTTGGATCTATATCTTACTTGAGTACGACGCGTCGATACCGGCGAGACGCAACAGCAGCAAATGGATGGTTGGATCTAATGATCGAATTAGCATATGGATCTACAAAAACTCTTACCCTCCCTTCTTTTTTCCTGATCCGATGTGTGGTGTCGGCATCGGAGATTTATGTGTATTAGGAGAGCGATGATTATATAGTATTATAGATACAGATTAGATGATATAGATATAGATTTATGTGTTATAGATATATAGTAATATAGATACAGATTCGATTATGTATGAGAAGATTGATGATGATGATGATGATGATGATATAGATTTATGTGTTATAAATATTAAATAAGTGATGCCATAGATATATATTGGTTGGATGATATCTGAATAAGCTACCGTAATGACATGTAATTTTCAATTAAGCAAAAATAAAATGGAAAATGAAATTGAAAATAAAAATGACTGGCTGCCTGTTCGCGGACAGTTTTTGTCAGTTTTGTTCCCCACAATAGAGAACTTTTTGTTCAGACCACAGAAAAGATATATGGGACAATTTGAGGGACTTTCCAATCAAATAGCTCATAAAAAAAAGTAAAGAACTTCTAACATGCTAAAAACAATGAATCGTTTTCGTTTACCTTTTCAAAACTACTAATTAAGTGGCGATGAGTCAATTTGTCAGAGACCCCCGATGTTAAATTTCCCACTGGAAGAGAGACGGACACACTATGGTTATACGTTCAAGTCTTATAAATCTCAAATATTTAATAAATAGAAAATTATAAAAAAACGGGTCATTTTATTGAAAAAATAAAAAGAAAGAGCAATTTTGATGGGTAAGTCAAATAACCCATTTTTTTTTTTGAACATTCAAATCGAAAATTTTATTCATAAAGAACTAGCGAGTAGCTGTAATTACAAAAACCGGAATGATAAAGATGGAGAAGAAATACAGGGAATAACTTATTTTACATTTGGGTATGGGCCGTTTTATTCTATCATTTAACACACATGACACATTGGCCCTAGTTACTCTCACAGGACCATCTCTTGAACCGGTATGTGATTCATTATTAGGTCATAGCTGAATTCATATTATATGGTTCTTATATCTTGTTTCGACTTTATACCAACTTGGTATGAAGTCGAAACAAGATATAGGAACCATAATAGTTCTAACTTTTAATTAGAGTTGTAACATGTAATTTTTTTATCAAAACTATTTGCATAAACCTTTTGTTTTTTAAAGTGCTTGGCCTTTTAATTCTTTTTTAAAAGTGTTTGGCACAATAGTTATAGATGCAATTTAAAAGTATAAAATGACTAAAAAGGAAAAAACATATCCAATCTATCAACTTGTTGCATGTCGATCCATACCAATGTTTCGTATGCCTCCATGTTAATCGCACCTTTCACCTTAACATCCTTTTTTTTTTAATCAACTTGTAAAAAGTAAACTAAAATTGTAAACATTTTATTATCATTCAATTTCAATATCAACTGCTGCCAAAAAAATAAATTACTATTATTATTTTATTATCATCTACAAAGAAAGTAAACAAAATGGTTGGTCGGTGGGAATGTGGGATTTATTCTCGTTCTTTTTCATTAAAAAATTTCTAATATTGTTCGACCATTTGTACCAGCTCCAAAAAAAAGACATCATCACAACCATTTAAAACTTGTCATAGAAAAACGACCAACTAATTTCAAAAGCAAATTAATGTCTGTATATAGAAGAACATCATACAATTAAGCAAAACACAAACTTGAAGGCGAAACCAAAGTCTCCACATACTCGATCCCATGGATCCTTTGAAAACAACCAGGACTAGCAGAGATGTTTATCACTTTATAATTATAATTAGGCCAACTTTTCTTCAATGTGTCATAGATAACGAGCTCTTGGAATGATTCAATCAATGTAAGAACGTTGCCGTCATCCAAAATACTTATAGGGCTGTATCCAAATTCTGATTTCAGATCTAAGTTGAAACAAGATACATTCACCCATGACTTATTCTCAACACCTTCCTCCTCCTTCATTACCCACACATTAAAACCATCTTTTTTTGCATCACTAGTAATCGTTTGAGAGACTACGCAAAGACATCCATTCAGCGTACCCAAAACAGACCACAAATTAACAGAATGCGAATCATCAACAGACCACAAGTCACCACGACGACGACGATTATATATTAATCCATGATGATCAATATTAGGTACTTGTATATCCGAAAGTAGCATGTTGTTAACATCGAGAGCCACTATCTTGCAATATTAACCTTTGCAAAATCACGCGAACAAACTATCTTCGGTTGCATAACATGATCATAACGAATTTCTTGCAACTTATTCAAATAATGGGTCCTTTCATGACCCGTCACTCCTGGGAATTTCAACCAATCATGAGGTTCTAGAGTCAAGTTCTTAGCATTCCCATCCAAAGGGACATCCTTGTATACTTGAATGGATCACTCGGTTCCGGGTCGGTAAACTTATATCCTTCTGGAATCCCCGGAACAAACGTGGGTTCACTAGTGGAAGCAATCTCCTTTCCTCTCCTGGATGTGCGAACCATTATGATCAAACAAGAAAAACTAGAAGAAGGATCGAAAAGAAAGGGGTAGGGGCGGTTTAATTTGAGAGAAATAAGAACTTTGAATGTATGTTTGTTTGTGTATGTGTTTTCTCAAACCAAAAGAAACCCAAGTAAAAGAAAAGGCAGATTTTCGGGGCCCCTTATCCAAACAAAATCCATATCCAATTTTAAATTAAAGTCAAAACGGGTCAAATCTGGTCAAATCTCAATCCATGCGGTGCACCATATATATATGCGGTGCATATTATCAGGGTTCAGAAATTTTAAAATTTTGTAAGGGCCCGATATGCGGCGCACCAAGATTATATGCCGCGCATAAAACTCAAAACATTTTCACAGAAAATTAGCCAGATTTGCATATGCTCCGCATATAAACCCCATGCGGCGCATATTTGACCTCCCCCACACTTGAAACTTACCTTGGGACGTTTTGACTTACCGTAACGCATCTGGACACTTCGGGACCTGCACATCTCAACAAAAAGCTATAAAAACGAAAAATAAACATAACTAAACTAAGAAAACAAAAATCTTTTTGGTTTTTTTCTATTTTTCAAATGTTTTTGGATTTTTCTAATATAAGAAATGAAAGTAAAAAGAAAACACACGGGTTGCCTCCCGAGAAGCGCTTAATTTATTTAAGAGTCGTTAGCTAGACTCATCCTTATAATCACTTATTAATTGCATAGAATGGGAGTTGATCAACCACAACTCCCTCATCACTAGCCTCTTCATTAAACACTTTCAACCTATGACCATTGACTATGAATGTTTCCCCATTTTCCTTATACAATTCTACATACCCCGAAGGATAAATATGCTTGATAACATAAGGACCCATCCATCTTGAAGTCAACTTAGGTTGTCTCAACTTAAATTTCGACATGAACAACAAAACCTTGTCACCAACCTTAAACTCTTTCTTCCTAAGCCTACGATCATGCCACACCTTAGTTCTTTCTTTGTAAAGCTTAGAATTTTCATAAGCATTCAACCTCAACTCATCTAACTCATGCAATTGCAACATTCTTAATTCACCACTTTCAACTAAGTCCATATTGCAATTTCTAAGAGCCCAATAAGCTTTATGCTCTAATTCTAAAGGCAAATGACATGTTTTCCCATATAACAACCTATAAGGTGTAGTCCCAAGTGGAGTCTTAAATGTGGTTCTAAAAGCCCATAATGCATCATCCAACTTCTTAGACCAATTTTTAGGATTATCACCTATGGTTTTCTCTAAAATTCTTTTTAAAGCCCTATTAGTATTTTCTACTTGGCCACTCGTTTGCGGATGATAAGAAGTAGAGAAACGGTGATGAACAGCATACCTCTTTAACACCTTAGCAAGTTGGTGATTCGCGAAATGAGTTCCACGATCACTGATTAAGGCCTTAGGACAACCAAACCGACAAAACAATTGTTTCAAGAAATCTATGACAACCCTAGCATCATTAGTTGGCAAGGCCTTAGCCTCGGCCCATTTTGAAACATAATCAACCGCCACTAAAATGTAAAGACACTTATTTGAAGGCGGAAAGGGTCCCATAAAATCTATACCCCAAACATCAAATACCTCACAAACCTGAATGAAGTTTTGTGGCATCTCATCCTTCTTGGTGATGTTCCCTTGACGTTGACAAGCTTCACACGTCTCCACCAATGTTTGAGCTTCCTTAAAAATGGTCGGCCAATAAAAACCTGCATCAAATACTTTCTTACCGGTAACAGAAGGTCCATAATGGCCACCGGTTGGCCCTCGGTGACATCCATCCAAAATCAAATGAGTTTCAGCTCCCAAAACACACCTTCTAATCATTCCATCTGCACAAACACGAAACAAAAATGGTTCCTCCCAAAAGTAATGTTTCACATCGGAAAAGAACTTTTTCCTTTGTTGATGTGTCCATCCTTTTGGAAGAATTCCTGCAACAAGATAGTTAGCTAAATCTGCATACCATGGAACATTAGATTCAACACTCATCAAATACTCATCCGGGAAGGCATCATCTATATCCTCTTCCCTCAATTCCTCACGGTGAGGATCCTCAAGTCTACTTAAGTGGTCGGCCGCTAAATTTTCAGCCCCTTTCTTATCCTTTATCTCAATGTCAAACTCTTGCAAAAGCAAAATCCAACGAATGAGACGAGGTTTAGCATCTTGTTTAGAAAACAAGTACTTAAGGGCTAAATGATCGGTAAAACTACGGTCTTACTAAGCACTAAGTAGGATCTAAACTTATCAAAAGCATAAACAACTGCAAGTAACTCTTTTTCAGTGGTAGTGGTGTAATTTTGTTGAGCATTATTAAGAGTCTTGCTAGCAAAGTAAATGGGGCGAAAATGATTACCTTCTCTTTGTCCTAAAACAGCCCCCACTGCAAAATCACTTGCATCACACATTAATTCAAACGGTTGGGACCAATCGGGTGAAACCATAACGGGTGAATGAGTCAAACGGTCTTTGAGAAGTTCAAATGCCTTAAGACAATCTGAGTTGAACTCGAACGGCACATCCTTCTCAAGCAAATGGGTCATAGGTCGGGTAATCTTAGAAAAATCTTTAATAAATCGACGGTAAAACCCGACATGTCCTAAGAAACTTCTAACGACCTTTACATTAGTAGGTGGAGGCAATTTAGCAATAACATCAATTTTAGCTTTATCTACCTCAATCCCCACACTAGACACCTTATGTCCTAAAACAATACCCTCTCTAACCATAAAGTGGCATTTTTACCAATTAAGAACAAGGTGTGCCCGCTCACATCGCTCTAGCATCTTATCCAAGTTGGAAAGACACTTATCAAAAGAATCACCAAAAACAGAAAAGTCATCCATGAAAACTTCCATAGATGTCTCTAACATGTCTTGGAATATCGCGATCATACACCTATGAAAGGTGGCGGGGGCATTACACAATCCAAATGGCATCCTACGATAAGCATAAGTGCCGAAAGGACATGTAAAGGTCATCTTTTCTTGATCATTGGTGTCAATGGGTATTTGAAAGTACCTGGAGAAACCATCAAGAAAGCAAAAATACTCGTTTCCGGCTAACCGTTCGAGCATTTGGTCAATGAAGGGTAAGGGAAAGTGATCCTTACGGGTCGCATCATTCAATCTCCTATAGTCAATACAAACACGCCACCCGGTAACCATCCTAGTAGGTACAAGTTCATTACGGTCATTGATCACTACAGTCATCCCCCCTTTCTTCGGTACACAATGGACCGGACTAACCCATGGACTGTCAGAGATAGGATAAATGATACCCGCATCTAAAAGCTTAATTATCTCTTTCTTGACTACATCTTTCATATTCGGATTAAGCCTCCTTTGTCTTTGAACAATTGGTTTGAAATTCTCATTTAAGTTAATCTTATGTTTGCAAAATTCGGGGCTTATTCCGGGTATGTCCGATGTACGCCAAGCAAAGACCCTTTTATGGGACCTAAGGACAGTCATTAGCTTACATTTTTCATCATCCAAAAGTGATGATGAAATGACAACAGGAAGAAGGGACTTACCTTCGAGGAATGCATATTCCAAGTGCTCGGGAAATGGCTTGAGCTCCAAATCAGTTGGTGGATTCTCCACTGAGGTCTCAATATTCAATCCATCCCGTTCTATCTCCTCGAAAGTCTCATCCTCCGGTGGTGTCTCATCAATGCTTAACTCCATAATCTCTCTCACCATTTCTTCAACCATCACTTGCTCTTCTTCACTACAAGCAAGCAAAGCTTCACCCTCATCCGTGTCCAAAAAATTCAGTAACTCCATCTCCAAAGCATCATCCTCTTCAATCTCATCTATCCTGAAACAAGAATCATCATTAGAGTAAAGATGTTTTAATGCTCTGTCAATGGAAAAAGAAATTCTATCATTTCCTATTCCTAATGAAATGACTTTGTCTTTAACATGAATAATGGCATCGGCCGTATACAAGAATGGTCGGCCTAAGATAAGAGGCACCTTGGTGTCCTCTTCCATTTCAAGAATAACAAAATCGGCCAAAAAGACAATGTGGCCTACTTTAACACACAAACTTTCAGAAATCCCCATGGGATACTGAAATGAATGGTCGGCGAGCCTAATGCTCATCCGAGTTGGCTTCAATGCCGCTAAAGATAATCTTCTATAAACTGAAAAAGGCATTAAATTAATGCTAGCCCCTATATCGGCTAAAGCATCACAAGTAAACTTAGCATCAAAAGAACAAGTAATCAGAAAACTCCCTGGATCCTCTAACTTAGGAGGAATCTGATTTTTGACAATAGCCGAGCATTCCGCGTTGAGGAAAGTAGCCTTAGCTTCCTCTATCTTCCTCTTGTCCGTCACAAGCTCCTTGATGAACTTTGCATAGTTCGGCATACCTGAAATAAGATCAACCAAAGGAACATTATTATAAACTGATTTAATCATGTCAATAAACTTACCATATTGCTCCTTGATCTTCTCCTTCCTCAATCGTTGAGGAAATGGAATCTTCGGCTTGTAAGCTTTAACTTCAGGTTCAACAACCGCCGGTTTATCAACCGGTGTAGGTGTAGGTGGAACGGCCGGTGATTTCACGGCTGGGTTCGGCTCTACTACAATCTCCTCATTGACTTGTTCATCTTCTTCCTCACTATCAACCTGCATAGAACCATTAGTAGCACTAGAAATAGGAGTGGGAATAGGAGAATTAACTACTTTACCGGACCGAGTAGTAATGGCATTTACATACTCATTCCTAACATTTGGGTGTTGATACTTATTACCTCCATCATTTGAACTTGAAGGCTTAGGATTTTGTTGAGTATTGCTAGGTAAAGAACCTTGCTGACGATTTGAATTACCCATCCTATCAAGCCTCACACCCAAATCCTTAATAGCCGCTTGTTGATTCTTGATGTTTTGATTCATCTTCTCATTCAAAGTTGTAATATCAATGCGGTAATTGTCATTCTTCTTCTCTTGGTCCGTCATGAACTTCTTCACAAGATCCCTAAGCTCAGCATTAGGATCAATTTCAGGTGGTTGAGCTTGATTACCTCCTTGCCATCTTGACCTGAAATTTCCAGCACCATTAAATATAGAATTAAGTTAGGATTACCTTGGTACCGGTTCTGAAAAGCTCCATTCCTTTGAAACAGCCCCCGACTTGCAAGAGGTGGTTGGTATTGGGTTTGAACATAATCTACTTCCTCATTTCTTGGTACTTTATCACAATCCTCCGTGTAATGTCCATCACCATAATGATCACAACCCGCAACGGCAATCTTCAAATCTTTCTCAAGCATCCCAAATCTACCATCTACCATAGAAAACCTCTTCTCCATATTGTTCGATAGTGCCTTAATCTCCGCTATCACATCATTATTTCCACCACCATCAACCCGAGCAACACTCTTCTTAATGGTCTTGCTAGGTTCCGGCTTAAACCTACCCGCCTCACGAGTTACACTAGTCTTAACCATATCCTCCATGATCTTGTAAGCATCATTATAAGTAACATTATTAATGTTACCTCCACATGTCCAATCCAATTCCTTTTCAGCTTGACGATCTAAACCCCTGCAAAAGATAAGAATTTGCTCATTAAGTTGAATTCCATGGCCCAGACACTTCCTCATCAACTCCTTCAACCTCTTCCAAGCATCAACAATATCTTCATCCTTATTTTGCTTGAATGACCGAATCTCAAGCTTCAAAGTTTCAACCAATTGAGCAGGAAAGAACCGCTCAATAAAAGCTTCCCTCAATTCATCCCAAGTTTCAAAAATGTTCTCCTCGAGTTCATCATACCAATCGGCTGCTTCCCCCGCTAGAGACAATGGAAACAATTCAAGCTTCACATGAGGTTCCTGCCCTACTCCATACCTATACAACCTACACACCTTCTCAAACTTCTCAATATGGTCATATGGATCCCACTTATGCACCCCATCAAACCGATTCTCTTCAACCTGAGCCAAATGATTTCCCTTAACATTGAAATTCGGTGCGGTTGGTGGAGGACGAATAGCCGAGCCCCTATTAGGTGCAATGACTCGGTTACTCTCCCCAATTGTTCGGTCAAATGGGTGAACCATCCCTTCTCCATTTCTGTCCATGTTCCTAGGTGAAGTAGGAGGCGAAGTGGGAGGCGTAGACGGTGGTGTAGACGGTGGTGTTGATTTTGGTGAAGGTTGTGGAGTTGGTTGTTTATCTTCTTGATCTTCCGGTTTTGCGGTTTTAGAAGGAGTTCCGGATTCAAGGTTTAAATCTAACGAATCTATTTTGCCTGATGTTGAGGTAACGGTTTGTGTATGTTTCTTCCCGCGTCTCTTGGTTTTTCCCGGATTAGATTGAGGGCTCACTAGTGGTAAACCAGAAGACCTCATCTTCATCAACTAAGAAAGAAAACTTGAAAACACAAACAAAGAAAACCCGTCAAACGCACCAGGTTACACCAAACAATCAAAAACAGAAAATTAAAAACTGAAATAGAAACTAATCTAAGAAAGCAAGAAAGGATCAAACTACAGAATCTCAAACTTAAACTCTTAAAATCAGTCCCCGGCAGCGACGCCAAAAACTTGATGTGTAAAATCGAGTTATAAAATTTATAAACTAGAAATACCTAATTATCGACTACTACACACTTATGGGCAGTGGACCCAACCGTATATAGTATAGAATAAAGGTAAGACCAGGTCGATCCATGGAGACTGTATACTAAGAATAAGGCGAGTTTAATGTAGTTCTGAAAGATTTAGATTTAAGGACTTTCGTTACCTTGGTTTTGAAAAGCAGTTAGTAAAAAGATTATGTTAGCAATTCCGTAGAATTTATGAAAAGACAAATGCTTTTATCAATTTTAATTAAAAGTCATCTACTTCGAATCCATGACACAATTATTTTGGTTGCATTTATGTTAAACCCAATCCAAATATGTTGATCTAATAACGAGGTTAAGACGAAGAACTCACTAGTTGCGCACCTAGCTTATTACCCAATCCGAACCCATTAACCAATTCATTCAATCCCTAAGATCCGGTTATCACCTTCTCTATCAAGATCTACCTAATTGACTAACTTGTTGTGTTATTGTTAAACAATTCTATCTACCAATTTTACCAAACCGTTAATACATTAAATCCTATTATCTATTGTTGTTCATCAACTCATTACCATGAATTAACACCTATTGATTCTACCAAATCAACTAGAACAATACAATCCAAACTTAGTTACCTCTAAATCATTCATGCATCATCAACAAAACAATAAATAAGTAACAAGAACTCAATATATTAAGATCACGATAAAACGTTTAACTATCAACTTGAATTAAAAAGATTATGCAACCATTATCTTTTATATCACTTCATCTAAGTAGATGATAAAACACTTGGCCCATAACTAGACTACTACTAATAATAAAAACTACCATTAGAATAGAATTCATTATCGTAACAGAAAATAAATCTAACCAAAAGTAGTTATTTAAAGCAGTTTGAATAAGATAGAAAATAGAAAGAAAAGTAACTGAAGAGGATTGAGCAAGAAAATTGAATTCGAATTATGCTGCTTGTGTCACGAGCAACACCTCACGCCCCCTTTCAATCCTTGCGGCTACAAACTCCTACTGCCGACCTCCCTCTTAAAACTCTCCTTCTTTGTACGAATTAATTGTGATCCTCCCTTCATTGCGGCTGCACTCCCTCAATTATATATATGGGTTTTTTCTTGTTTTTCAAGCATGACACCTCCTAGCCGACTTCATCTTTTCAATACTAGGCCAAGCCCATCAAAGCAATCCAATAATATAATTAGAGCTGCTTGTTTCCTTTTTGTTATCTTCGGCCCATTTAAGTATGTTGATGTCAAATTGTGGACTTGATGCCCACGTGAACCACCACTTGATCTCTTCAAAATCATGCTCCATAATAAACCTCTAAACATATGGACTTTAGAATTTGACATAGAATGTGCACTTCTTGCTTTTAGTCAATTTACTTGATAAATCATCTTAATTTTAACTCATTAGTATCATCTTTATCATGAACCTACAATTCAATAAAATAAAATAATAAGTATCCAAATTCACCAAAGTGATCATAATTTAAACATAAAAATGATGATATCGTATAAAATAAATATGTCTAAAATAGGCGATATCAGTGTCGGACAACCTTATATTCACTTTACTCATTAAAAATATATTACAAAATTAGTGTGTGAGTGATTTCACACATAAGATTAAGTGTCGAACAGTTATATATTCACTTTTCCCTAATACTATTACCTGTAATATACTATTACCATTAAACTAGAAATTAAATTGTTTTATGTGAGGTGTTAGATTAGTGGTTGAAGCCCTTGCTTCTGGAGACAGAGGTCAAGGGTTCGATCCTCATGCCCAACAAGGCTGGAGGTCATTTTTTTTACCTTTGGTAGAACCTGGAAGCAGCCTCTGTCTACATCTCAACCTCCCTCACCGTCGAAAACGGTATTGAAACCCAAAATTCATAGAAGACGACATTGGGAGTTACTTATTTAATTTAATCAATTTCGAACTTAAAAATGTTTAATTAGGTTTGAAATAACATTAATGGACAAAGTTGCTTTTGTATTCATTCCGATCTCACATGATTGTTGTTAGAAAAATAATTAATCTTCCTAACTAAATAGTTTAAAAGTCCTCTTAATCATGAGATGATGACATGTGATAAAATCAAAAAATGATATTAGGAAAAAGAATGAATGGAATTCTCATGTCTCTCTCTCTCTCTCTTAAGGTTTAATGAGAATTTTTAGACTAATTTTTAAGAGGATTAATTATTTCTTATATTTTAAATAAAAATCTCAAAACGAGGCAGGTTTTGATTGTAACGTGGATCCCTATAAAGGTGTAAACGTGGAAAGTTTTAAAAGAATGAATTATTTGTTTATTGGACCCACGAAAAATAATACATCTATCTACATATCTAATTTCTGAGACGTGGCGAGCGACTATGAATGAATATTTTATTAAATTATTATTTCATTTGAAATCTATCTAATACGAGTAGTATATGTGAAAGTTTTGAAATTTATAATTAATAATAAATTTAATTAAATTTTACTAACTATAATTTTTTTGAATGGCTATTGCGCACTTGCTATAATAAGATAAAAGAAAACTATAATAAGATAAAATATTGAGTATCTTCTCTCAAATTTCCGTTACAACACCTTAAACCAGTAATAAAATAATTTATTGCATTATTTGATCATATTATTTCACGCGTTTGTCAAAATAAAACTAAAATCAAAATTTAAATAATAAATAAAAGTTCACGTGAAGCGAAGTACAAGAAGTAAAACTATCAAATATTTCTACAAAATATTTTACTTCGTTATTATAAAAAAAATAAGAAAACAGAATTTTGTAACGACTTTTGAAAATATATAAATTAAAAATTCTTAATGTATCATTGAAGTTAAGAAAATTAATAAGTATTGTTACTTGTTAGCATTAGGTAGTATTATTACTAGGAGCGTTGAATGTGTGATTACCTTTCTTTCTTTATAAATAAAGAAGAAAGAAAAGGAAAAAATAACAGTCATTTATAAAGATAACCGAAAGAAAGAAAACAAATAATGTCGACTATCACAGTTCCGGCACATGCTACTTCCATCACCGATGATGTTGAACAGCTTCGTAAAGCCTTCTCAGGTATGTATATATATATTTCATGTATATATGTGTATTGATTTTTAGATCTTATCAACTTTTTTAATGTACATCTTATCAACTACTCCGTATAATATATATTATATCCATTCAATATTGATCTCACACTTTTGATCTTATCTTGTTTCATTTGATTTTCATGTGTGTTACATGATCATGGTAGTGTGTCTAAATTTGTTTAGTCTTACATTTGAATGTGAATCTATGTCGTTGACTTAAAGATTTTCTAGAATCTGATCTTGTGATATTTTTTACATGATATAATCCTATATACGAGTATGTGTTTATATATGTTATATGTATGTCTATTGTCTATTTTTGTATCTAGTTATAACTATGATTTACAATACATTGTGAAAGACAGAGTGTGACCCTGTTGAGTAGAGTGTCTGGTAATATTTGCTTTCTGATCAATTTTTATGTTGTTTTTTTGAAGGATGGGGAACAAATGAAGGTTTGATCACTTCAATCTTGTCTCACCGAAACGCTGAACAACGGAAAAAAATCCGAGAAACTTATGCTGCAACCTACAATGAAGATCTCCTTAAATCGCTCGATAAGGAGCTCTCGAATGACTTTGAGGTTGATCTTAATTCTTAACCTTACTTAGAACTCTTATTATGTAAAAAACTGACTAGAAGGATCAGGATAGAATTTTTTCAAATGTGTTTTTTGTTTTGTTTAGAGGTTGGTTCATCTTTGGGCTCTTGGTCCATGTGATAGCGATGCGTATTTGGTGAACGAGGCGACAAAGAGATGGACTAAAAGTAATCAAGTTCTTGTGGAGATTGCTTGTACTAGATCTGCTCATGATCTGCTTCTTGCAAAACAAGCTTATCATGCTACCTACAAGAGATCTATGGAAGAGGATGTTGCATATCACACAACTGGCGACTTCCGAAAGGTATAAATCTCTTCAAAGAATTCAAGAGTCCTGGGTTTCATCCCAGACATGCTTGTAATTTAGGAGTACGAGTATCATAGAGTGCCGTTCTAAAAAAAACCTCTTAAAAGAAAAACCAATGAAGTCATAGTTATTAAGTCTAGTTATGAAGTCAAGTAATTAAAGTTAGACTTGAAAATTTGTTGTTGTAGCTGCTGTTGCCGATAGTGGGCACATACCGTTATGAGGGAACTGAAGTGAACATGACTCTTGCCAAAACTGAAGCCAAGTTGCTCCACCAGAAAATCTGTGACAAATGTTACAATGATGATGATCTTATTAGAATCCTCGCCACGAGAAGCAAAGTACAGATCAATGCAACACTCAATCAATACAAGAATCAGTTTGGAAAAGATATCAACAAGGTTCGATTACAAACTTGTCTGCGTTGTACTAAAAGTGTGTTTGGATTTGTATTTAAGAACCCTGCGTTATAATATTTGATAATTTGCAACAATAAAATGGAAAATCAAATCCAAATACTATCTTCAGCGGCCCGTTTGCCTACATTTTGATTATATGCTATTCTGATTATAAATTAACCATTCTAACTATTCTTATGCAGGATTTGAAAGAAGATCCAAAGGACGAGTACCTTTCATTACTGAGAGCAACCATCAAGTGCTTAACATACCCTGAGAAGTACTTTGAGAAGGTAATTAGGCTATCAATCAACAAAACAGGAACTGATGAGGGTGCACTCACACGTGTTGTTGCTACACGAGCTGAGGTTGACATGAAAACCATCAAAGAAGAGTATCAGAGGAGGAACAGTGTCCCTCTAGAGAAGGCAATTGCCAAGGACACTAGAGGAGATTATGAAAACATGCTATTGTCTCTCATAGGTTGTGCCGATGCTTAGAACTGAAGTTCTGAAAGCGGTCTGGTGGTCTATGGTACATTTTGATTTATGCTATTCTGATTATAAATTAACCATTCTAACTATTCTTATGCAGGATTTGAAAGAAGATCCAAAGGACGAGTACCTTTCATTACTGAGAGCAACCATCAAGTGCTTAACATACCCTGAGAAGTACTTTGAGAAGGTAATTAGGCTATCAATCAACAAAACAGGAACTGATGAGGGTGCACTCACACGTGTTGTTGCTACACGAGCTGAGGTTGACATGAAAACCATCAAAGAAGAGTATCAGAGGAGGAACAGTGTCCCTCTAGAGAAGGCAATTGCCAAGGACACTAGAGGAGATTATGAAAACATGCTATTGTCTCTCATAGGTTGTGCCGATGCTTAGAACTGAAGTTCTGAAAGCGGTCTGGTGGTCTATGGTACATTTTGATTATATGCTATTCTGATTATAAATTAACCATTCTAACTATTCTTATGCAGGATTTGAAAGAAGATCCAAAGGACGAGTACCTTTCATTACTGAGAGCAACCATCAAGTGCTTAACATACCCTGAGAAGTACTTTGAGAAGGTAATTAGGCTATCAATCAACAAAACAGGAACTGATGAGGGTGCACTCACACGTGTTGTTGCTACACGAGCTGAGGTTGACATGAAAACCATCAAAGAAGAGTATCAGAGGAGGAACAGTGTCCCTCTAGAGAAGGCAATTGCCAAGGACACTAGAGGAGATTATGAAAACATGCTATTGTCTCTCATAGGTTGTGCCGATGCTTAGAACTGAAGTTCTGAAAGCGGTCTGGTGGTCTATGGTACATTTTGATTTGAGGTTTTTTTTTTCAGTTTGTGTGAGAATGTCATGTGGTGATACCGTTTTGGGTGTGTTTTCGTGCTTTATGTGAACTTTCGTGCTAATAAAGTCGGATTATCTTTCCGTTGAGTATTAGAAAATGTGTTTTGGACTGGTACATACAAAGACATTAACTTGATGGTTTGAGTACGTAATTTTACACCCAAACACAAGCCATATGATAATAGTGTCAAGAACCTCAACCCAAACCAAACCGACACCCTGCAATACATTTATCTAAATAGGTCACACAGGTTTCCGTGTCAAACTTCCATATTACATATATATTTTTTAAGTGTTAGATACTCTAACGGTTGGCAGGTCAACAACATATTATATACTCCGTATATAACAATTGTTGAAGGCTTAGGAATAGTAACATGCTGATGTCTCAACTCGAACACCATTCATTAATGAAACTCAACTCGAACACCATTCATTAATGAAACAGCTTAGATAAGTCGACCCATTAACAACCAAAACTCATACAGATCCAAACCCTGTTATATCAAATCAGGTTTGGAAACTCAGTTCTATCAGCTTAGAAAGGTTCTTCCAACACAAAAGCCTTTTCAAAACTTTTTCAACATACCTTCTGTAATCCATATCAAAAGCTAAGATAACTAAGCTTTACCTTCACCTTTGCTTAGATGATGGTCTCTGGATGTTTTGTAAGGGTGGCCCAAAGTTAATAAAAGGTGTTAATAAATGCATTCAAATGAGTTTAGTGAGGTCATTGGGGTGAAGCCAAGTATGTCGAAAATGCACTAAGCGGCATGCCTCTTCATAACACTAACTCCAATTGAGGAAACCTATTATTGAAAAACCCCTGTCTCCGCACTGGGAGCATTTTTTTCTCACAACCAGTTAAATTGGAGAAAATCCATTAAATGGGAAAATCCCCTTTGTGAAGACTTGAACCTATGACAAAAAATGGTCCCTAGGCCTCATCAACACCATCAATGTCCAATTGAGCTAAGACAAAGCAAAAGTAGCTTGACATGAGGTGTGTTATTCAAACAAAATAAAAATAAAAAAAAACAGGGAGGCTTGAGAATTAAATCTTCAGAAGTTTGGAACATGGCTCTCATCTCTCCATACGAACATGGATTATTGTGGGTATTAGAAAAAAAATCCTTATGAAGTAGGTAACAAAGGCGGTTTTGCATGTTCGGGTTACTTGAGTTACCCGGTAGATGGTTGAGCCATATGGAGTCGGATGTAATGGGCTAACCGAGCTTTTCGCTAGTGATCGGTTTCAGCCATTCCCTGGCCATTACAATATGTTTACCACTAGGCTATAATGGTTTCCTTATGGGTGAAGTGGGTTCACCCTTATTTTTATAAGGGGCCAAGGTTTATGGGAAGTTACCATTGGCTGAAACCCCTCTTGGGAGTTATAGAAAACTGATTTTAATCAGGAATGAATTAAGAAATCAGATTGTACAAGTGATGGAAGACGCCTCTTTATGGTTTGATAATTGGCAATTTGACATGGTGTGGGACATCTCTGTAAACTGGTCTTCAATAGAATTGCACAGAAAGGCCACTTGAATTGCACAGAAAGCTTTTTAATATTATTCAAGGTCAGCTTCGCGATCAGAAAGATTGGGTAAAGATAAAGCAAGTTAGAAAGATAAAAATGGGAGTTTGAAATGAAAGACTACAATGTTGCTGAGGTATGGAAATTGGTTGATCAAGAAAGGGATGATGCTCCATCGTCCAATCTGGTTCACTTCTCACTGAACATAACTTGCCATTCCTTCATTCTTGGGCTGTCTTTTAATAAAAAGCTTTGAACTCAAGATGTTTTTAAAAGCTGGGAGATAAATTTGTCTTTTTGCTAAGGAAGTAAATTAGATACAGGGTTTAGCGTATTGGTTTTCACAAGGGATGAAAGGTCTGTAAATGGTAGATAGAATACATAGAAATAGTATCGCATTGGCTACAGAAACGATTTGTGAGTAGTTTTAAGTATAAGTTGGGTAGGATTGTAGGAATACTGTATTGCTTCAATGCAAAAATTCATTAAGAAAATCTTTTAGCGCTAATAAAGTCTTGCAATAAAAACTTCCATTGGCAGAGAACACTTTTTATTTCCACAGCTAATAACTTTTCCCTTCTGAAAACTCTCAGATAAAGCACACATATGTTAACTACTCGGAAACAATCATGGTAAGCATAGATAGATCCTCACAGGTCATAACAAGTTCGACAGATTTTGAAGTTTATAATAGTTTCGCACATTTTTAAGCACTTGAGTAGTACCATATCAAGAACTCATGCGCCATTTGCTCTGAGAAAGCGCCATTTTACTGTGCCCGGAGAAATTCAATCTCAAACACCAAAGTTGAGTTTGGCTGGATGCCCCACGCAGGAAATCCGCCGGCACCATAAGCGTAGTCAGGTGAGCACTGTAAAAAAGTAATGATTGTTGTAATATCACAACAAATGATTGTTGCAGCAAATGCCAATAAGGGAATATAAAAAAGTAAAGCATTTGAATGGATAGCAAATGTATACCCTTAGCCGAGCAACTTCTCCCAATTGCATTCCCAAAACACCTTCATCCCAACCTGCATAGTGTATGGCAAGTTAGAATCAAGAAAAACATGTAAACTAACTAAAATCACCGAAATTGACTACACAGCATGATACTATGATAGCACGACAGTTTTGAAATTATCAAGCATTCGCCAATCAACTATGTTCTGTCAATTTGTAGTTGTATATGATAACTAGGCTCTTATGTAGCTTAAGTTCAAAAACCATCACATATAGCTCTAACTCTACGTCAAGGTCTCATGCCTACATCGCAAACCTTGTGTCAAAGTAAATGAACTTGAACTTCATAAAACTTTAGCATGCACAAATCAACAAGAATTTGGGCACAGCTTTAATAATACTATAAAAGTGTAGTTCAACCAACCCATCCATATTGTTCAAAGTGAGAATCTTATTAAACATTCAAATATCAGAGCTTTAACAACCCATGAGTGCTCAACGTTGATTTCTTGCCAAAACCCATATGTCTAATCCATATCATAAATCAAAGACTAAATTCAGAACCAAATAACAGTTCAACCAATCAATACAAGATTACAACTTACAAGCCAATTAACTCATGAGCATATAACTTACTCGTAATATAGTATCAACATCCAAAAGTTAAAAGTACAAAAACCCCAAAAAACTAACTTGATAGTTCAAGTGTTCAACTTATTCTTACTCTTGCATGCAACGCATATTTTGCAACCAACAACTACTTATAAAGTTTCCCCATACGGCCATACCCCACTCATGATGAGATGGGTATATTTGACATTGATTATTAACTTATAAAGTTCAACTTCAAATTAAAATCTTAGAAAAATGTTTGTCTCAACACTAAATACCTTATAGTGAGATGACACGATTTTATAACCCCAAACCAAACGTGAACTAAATGTTTTTTGATGGAGGCATTGCACCACAAAATAAGAATTAGTAACAACATAATGGTCATTTCAGTAGCATCAGATAATCATCGCTTAGCAGAATACACACCCTCAACAATATATTACCTTTGATAACTTGGCCTTGACCGATTTTGAAGGTGAATGGCTCCTGTCCTGGATCTTTTGTACTACATTCCCAAAAAATAAATCACTAAGTAATCATACATCAAAACTAGATGAAATCGGTAATAGAAACAAATAAACAATGTAAGCACAACAGTTCTAAGTTCTAACCTCCAGAATTTTTTAGAGAGATCACCATTCTTCCCTGAAAACCACAATTAAAACACACAAATCAGAATAGAACATTTTAATAACCATATAAAGTTAGGGGGTGTTTGATTGTAAATTAATCATATATGATCATCCGATCATAATCATTTAATAGTTATAAAACATCAATAATTAGTTCTTGTGTTAGGATTAGGATTTTAACCTTATCCCAAAAAACCAACACTCTTTTTTATATCCGTTATAATACTATGAGCTACGAATAATGTTAATAGACTAAAAAAACTGAAGATATGTCTACGAAACTCTGTTTACTAATATATTTTCGTATCCATATGATAGTCACTATTAAATTTACTTTCGATATTCAGGAAGATAAATATCTATCATGTTTCTACAAAATATTAGCTAAAGAATTGACTTTTATATGTATATACGTGTAGCCGGTGTAATGTATCTATAAAATATTCACTTGAGATTGAGAATGCTAACTTGTTTGTGTTTCGATACTCCGATCAGTTGTCTTTATGATGTTTAAGTTAACTTTTTTTTTGTACAGCAGATTTCTTACAACGCCTACATTACTCGCAACTAATCCTAAATACGTCGGTGCCAAGAATTTATCCCTGGCTAATCTGACATTGGCATTTGAATACACAGCTTGAAATAAACAACTTTCAAACTGCTTATTTTAAGCAATCTAATTTACTTACTCACATACTCCGATATATATAATTATATATATAAAATAAAATAATAATGTTTTTGATTCAGATATCCACTTTTCCTAAATCTACAAACTATCACTTAAATCAAATGAGTTTAAAAAATCATTAGCTACTATTAAAATATGTACAATTAAACCTTAATTAATAAAACAGACTGTTAGGATTAAGTAAATTAGGGTTTTGAAGATAGAGAGAAAAAAGAGATCGGAATATATACCAAATCCAGTACAGTGAACGGTAACATCTTGACCGGGTACGGGTTTAGGGCCGTTTCCGGGTCGGATTACTTCTTTCTCAACTCCCATATTGACCTCGATCGCTTTTTATTATTTAACTTTTTTTTTTTTTTAGTTTGATGACTGATGTGTGTGTGTTTAGGGGTTTTGGTTTTTGTGCTTTTAATCGGCCACTGTGTTTATAACCGAGGGGGTTGATGGATGATATAGGGTGCCAACTAATAGCACGTGATAGTCACGTGTACTTTAAATAACATAAAGAAAATGGTTAATTACAAAAATGGTACCTGAGCTATTCACCATATTGCACAAATCATACCCAGGGTTTATTAATTACGTCCGTCATACCCAAACTTACCATTTTTCCACTCGGACCATACCTGGACCAAACGTCCGTTAGTTGTGCTGTTAAGTGCCCTCATGTGCCGTGCACATGAGGGGTATTTTCGTCATTTTGCATGCTCTATTTGATGTACAGGTACGAAATCTGTAATTTTCATTATACTTCAGGTACCATTTTTGTAATTTACCCTTATTATTAATATTTTAGTTTATAAAACTATATTTTATCAATTAGTATTATTTAATAAAAATTAATATTGTTAATGACTATTATTTAGTAATAAATTATAATTATATAAAAATTTATTAATATTTTATAAATATTTATTTTCTAAAAATGTTTACTTTTATTTTATGAAATAGTATTTAATTTTTATAAAAGATTATTTCTAGTCTATAAAAGTTATTAATTTTTATAGAAAAATGTATTAATTTATTAATATTTTAGTTTATAAAACTATATTTTATCAATTAGTATTATTTAATAAAAATTAATATTGTTAATGACTATTATTTAGTAATAAATTATAATTTATAAAAATTTATTAATATTTTAGTTTATAAAACTATATTTTATCAATTAGTATTATTTAATAAAAATTAATATTGTTAATGACTATTATTTAGTAATAAATTATAATTATATAATTTATTAATATTTTAGTTTATAAAACTATATTTTATCAATTAGTATTATTTAATAAAAATTAATATTGTTAATGACTATTATTTAGTAATAAATTATAATTTATAAAAATTTATTAATATTTTAGTTTATAAAACTATATTTTATCAATTAGTATTATTTAATAAAAATTAATATTGTTAATGACTATTATTTAGTAATAAATTATAATTATATAATTTATTAATATTTTAGTTTATAAAACTATATTTTATCAATTAGTATTATTTAATAAAAATTAATATTGTTAATGACTATTATTTAGTAATAAATTATAATTATATAAAAATTTATTAATATTTTATAAAGTAAAGTATTATTAATAAGGGCAGATTACATAGATGGTATCTGAAGTATAGTAAAAATTACATGATTTCATACCTGTACATCAAATAGAGCATGCAAAATGACGAAAATACCCCTCATGTGCACGGCACATGGGGGCACTTAACAGCACAACTAACGGACGTTTGGTCCAGGTATGGTCCGAGTGGAAAAATGGTAAGTTTGGGTATAACGGACGTAATTAATAAACTGTAGGTATGATTTGTGCAATATGATGGATAGTTCAGGTACCATTTTTGTAATTAACCCTAAAGAAAATGATTAATCATTCTTTATACATATCCTCCTAACATCCTCTTAATAATATGATAACTAAAAAATAAGTGATAAGGAGTTTACTTGTTTTATCAATCAAGCTCTGGTGTGTGGCCTTATTCATGGGATTCAGTTTCCTAATGGAGGCCCAAACATTAATCACTCGCTATATGCTGATGATATTTTGATGTTGGGGGATTGGTCAACACAAAGCTTGATGAATATATTTCGTATCATGAGATGTTTTGGGCTTATTTCTGGACTTAAGATGAATCTCCAAAAAACGATGTTGCTCGGGCTGGGAGTTACTCAATCAGAGGTATGTAGGGTAGCTAATTCCATGGGTATAAATTCTGGTATGTTTCCGATTGATTACTTGGGCTTTCCTCTTGGTGCCAACATGAATTTATGTCGCTTTTGGCAACCGGTAATTGGAACTTTTCGCAAACGCCTTTCAACCTGGAAATCCAAAACCCTATCGACTGACCTTAATCCAATCAGTCCTCTCTAGTCTCCCTTTATATTTCTTTTCGTTGTTTAAAGCTCCTGATCCAACAACTGGAAAGAATCCCAAGGAGATTCTTTTGGGCCGGAAAGGATGAAGGTAAAGTTATAAATTGGGTTGCTTGGGGAGATGTGATGGCCTCCAAACAATTTGGGTGGCCTTGGCTTGGGATCGCTGAAGGGGGCGAATATTGCATTGCTTAGTAAATGGTGGTGGTGATTAAAAAATGAAGTAGATCGATTATGGAGTAGAGTGGTACTCGCTTTACATGGGAACCAAACTGAGCATAATGCTTTACCATTAAACGTAAAGGTGGGAGTCATTTGGAAATCGATTCACAAAACTAAAAATGAGCTGATCAAAAAAGGAATTGAGTTGCAACTGGTGGTCATCCGATGCACCACGACTTCCAATGGAACAACTGGGTGCCGAAGAAGGTAAATATAAGAAATTGGAGGGCGAGTCGGGACAGATTACCCACCTTGTCTCAACTTATTAAGAGAGGGAGTCAACCTTCTTCAATGTTATGTGTCTTCAAGAGGAAATAATCGAACATGTGTTAACAACCTGTCCAGTTACCATGGAGGTTTGGACGTTGATTGGTTCTTGGTGTAAAATTAGCCCGATTTATGCATTCCAGGTTAGTAACTTGTACAATTTGCATAAAAATTTAGTGGGGGATAAAAGATGGAGAAAATTGATAAACGCAATTATCTTGGTTACTATATGGAGCCTTTTAAAAACAAGAAACAATTCGGTCCACAACAATGTGTCTCATCCTCCTACATTAATTTTTGATGAGATTCGGTCTTTGGCGTATCTTTGGATCCTAAATAGAGCAAATAAGGCGGCTCAAACTTGGGATAGTTGGTGTAGTAAACCCGCTTTGTCCTAAGTATATCTCTGTCTTTTATTTTTTCCATGTATTTTACTAGCTTCTTGCTAGTAATTTTTTATTAATACAATCCATCTTTGCTGTTCAAAAAAAAAACAAACTAAAAAGATGAGTTAGAAGGATCTACTATTACCCATGACATAAAAAGCTTCATGATAGTCATATGCAAATGATACAAGATTACAAGAAAAGTTCAAATATTGCTAAAAGGTTAAATTTGTCGCTCAAAATGCATGTAAAAAGTAAATTTGCCAATTAAATTAATAGTTAGGTGCAATTTTGTTATTTTTTCTATTGAGTTGATGATTGTGTTGCTAACAAGTAATCTAGTGTTTGACATGACATGTTATTACTTATTAGGGATGACAATAGGTCAAATGTGAGTCAGTTTTAGGTGATTTCAGATCTAAACTTGATTGAAAATCCTCACCGTTCCAAAATCGAATCTAATTTTTCAATTGACCAATCATAACTCTTAATTTTTCCAAGTTAAGTTATTAAACATGTGACTAAATTATGTTATTTAAAAAAACTTTAATAATTAATAATATTAATAACTATAGAAAAAATCTTATTAATTTATATATTTTTTGTTTTTACTAATTTACTCTTTTTAACTTTTATAAAATGAATAAATCTTATAAATATAATTAAATATAATTAACATTTTTAGCTTTTTCATGATTATTAATAATTAAATTATTAAAAACATATTTCTACAAAAAATATTCTAAAATTTATAAACATTTCATCGATGATGGTATACAATCCATATAATAATATATATCCACATTTTACAAAACTTCAAACTATATTATTCAGTATATCAATAATATATTTAAAAAGTTTGTTACTAAATCTATCTTATCTTATCTTAATATATACTATAAGACAGTTAAACTAATGACTTATTAACCAATCAAATCGCAGTTTCATCAAATTGACTCTCGCTTATGTCATCATTTAGATTAACTATAAATTAAAAATCATAATAATCATTATCCAAATATATTATTATATTAGTATTTATATTAATTTGTAGAAAAAGTCTCATTAATTTACATTTTTTTGTTTTCCATCAATAATTTACACTTTTTAGCCCTGAATACTTAATTTATATTTATTTTTAGCCATCAACTTGAGAGAATTTTTTAAAATTTACAATCATTTAACTAATTAAAAAAATTTCAACATATGAAATATTGTCTACAAAAAATTCTTTCAAAACCTAATGACTTATTAACAAATATTAGATTAGATTTTTATAAATTATAAATATTAATATTTATTTTTAGCCATCAACTTGAGATAATTTTTTAAAATTTACAATCATTTAACTAATTAAAAAAATTTCAACATATGAAATATTGTCTATAAAAAATTATTTCAAAACCTAATGACTTATTAACAAATATTAGATTAGATTTTTATAAATTATAAATATTAATATTTAGTTTAATATTTAATATAAACACAATTTGAACTCTAGATACATATCCCAAACATAATAATAGATGACGATATACAACATCCTTATCCTAAACACAATAGGAATCACAGAACAAAGCACGGTTTACAACAGAGGGTTACTTGAATACTAAATCCAAATTAATATGAACTCCATTCAAGATCCATTGTATCTCTCAATTAAAAAGGTACATAATTTTCCCCTTTTTTATATATTAGTTTTGCGTATTAATGTTTTGTTGAGTCCCAATGTTAATTGTAAATTTAATGATGACAAATCTGACCTATAAACACTTAGTAATCTTTTGGTTCTTGTAATCTGATCTGGGTCAGACTAAGCTGACACAGCTTACGATCTATCTCTGACCCAGATCATGCTTCATACTTGTAATTGTAAAATCTTATGGAAGCAAGTGTTTTTCAAGCTGCATCAAATTGTATTAGCATTCAGTCCAAGTCAAAGAGGAGGATTGAAGATAGAAGACCAAGATGTTAGTGGAAGACAGCTTGGGATTAACAGTCAGCTTGGAAACACTTAGGCAGATTGTCTGACAATCAAGTGAAGATAACAACCTGGATTGAAGATAAGGACAAATGACGTGACTATGTAGAATCCTAGGATCCAGGTTGGTGGTTGTTTACATATGCGTGTCCACACTCCTATTGGTAGATGAAGAATGTGTGTCAGTACGTGGGGGACCACAAGTACCATGAAAGGCACGATTGATTATTCCTTCATCAACCACTGAACTAATTACACGTAGCTGCAACGGACACCTAATGAATGAGCGCTTGTGCCTATAAAAGCCTCATTCATGGATTGCATATGTGTGGCATTTCCTGAGAATCATTCTTCACACAAGTTTCTCTTCTCTTACACACAGCTTAGTCTGTACGAGATCAGCTTGGGCTGATTCTCTTGAGCTGAAACTTATTGATTGTTGTTTGTCACTTCATAGGGTTGTTTAGATATCTATAGGCTATCTTTATTTTGCAACAACCCTGTAATTCTTTGTATAGATTATTTCTTAATAAAGGATTACATTTGAAAATAACAATTTGTGTTCAAGAATGTTTTTATTTCTTTACTGCTTTACTGTTTTAATGATTCCTGCACTTTACTAACTTGCTTGTTATTTCATTATCTGAATCTTAAAACGTTTTGTGTTAAAAAGTTTGTAAAGATTATGGAAAGTTGTATTCACCCCCCTCTACAACTGTTCTGTGTTCAATATACTTTGGTATATTGATACACCGTGGGACGTATCAATTGGTATCAGAGAGGGGGTTGAGAATTAACTTGACTTGATCCTTGCATATTTTCAGTTATAGTAAAGCAATGTCATCTTATATTGATAATGGTTCTTCAACCCGACCACCCATGTTTGACAAAGATGATTTCAGTGGGTGGAAAGGTAGAATGTCTTTGTTCCTTGAATCCATCGATAACAATATGCCTGACATCCTTACGGATGGTCCTTATGTTCCTACACAAACCATTATGGTAGAAGCTGTGGTCAGGGAAGGTCAACCAACCATTCCTGCCACAGTCAAATCTATAGTTAAGGACAAGGCAGATTGGGGGGATGAGGATAGGAGGTTGGCAAACTTGGATGTGAAGGCTAGAAATTTCATTGTCCAAGCTGTGCCGAAAGACCTTTACCATTCAATTAAAATGTGTTCAACAGCAAAGAAAATGTGGGGCACATTGACTGTTATGTTTGAGGGTTGCTCTACCTCCATGGAATCCACAATTACTACATTGACTAGGAGGTATGAGAGATTTTTCTCTTTGAGAAATGAATCTTTGACTGACACTCATACCCGCTTTAATGCTTTGGTAAATGATTTAGCTGCTGTTGGAATTAATAAGAAAAATGAGGTTTTAAAGAGCAAATTTCTTGATTCATTACCACCCAAATGGAACAACTATATTTCATTTGTTAAATTAAGTTCTGTTTATCATGATCTTGATCTCCCTGGACTTTTTGGTTTGCTTCATAACCAAGAATGTTCAGAGGCTGAAAAACTAATTGCTATGGGTGATTCTTATAGTTAGCCTGCTGCTGCACTTGTTGCTTCTATGACTGAACACCCTAGTTCAATTAGTAATGAGATCATTCCTTATGTTAATGATGATATTCCTGTGATGTCAAATCCTAACTCTGTTTGTACTGAATCTGAATGTGATGAATCTGATGGTGATGAACTAGCTAATGAAGTAGCTATGTTGGCTGAAAGGATCAGAAGGAGATCCTTTAACAAGTTTAAAGGAAAAGGAAGAGGTGGCCAAGCTGATAAAGCTAAGAAGCCATTTGATATGTCCAAGGTTACTTGTTACAAGTGTGGCAAGACTGGACATATGGCTGGTGATTGTAGATCCAAAGAAACTGCTCAAGCTGTACCAGCCAAAGGTGGAAGAGGTGAAAAATACTCTAAGCTCAAGACAAAGTACAAAGCCTTGAAAGCACAAGTAGCTGAGCTGACTGAGAAGGTGAACAAAAATGAGAATAGTCTGGTAGCCAAAGACTGGGCTGAAAGTGCCACATCATCTGATGATTAGCTGTACAAAGATGCCAAGTGTTTCATGGCTAAAGAAGCTACTCAAAGATTTGCTGAAGATCTGGTAAAAATACAACAGCAATCTGAGTCAGCTCACCAGGCATCCACCAGTCAGACTGCTCCACCTGAGGTAACTTTCTTTTCAAATCTGTCTAATAATGAGAAGCTGTCCAGACTGAACAAACTTGGTGATGAGGTTTTACTGCAAAAACATTTTAATCAAGAACTCAAAAAGGAAATACATCTTTTGAAACTTGATAACAGCTCTAAGAGTCACACCATTGAAAAACTAGAATCTGAAGTTAAAGCTCAAATGCAATTAAACTCCATTTTGATTAAAGAAGCTAAAACTGCAGAAGAAAAGTTTTTAAAGGTAAAACAGATTACTGAAACATGGTGTATAAGCTCTAAAAGAGTTTCTAAATGTGTGAATGAACAAATACCTCATCAGATCCAAGCTATCTTTGATGGTGATTATGATAGAGCCATAGCCATAGCTGAAGTATGTGCTATGGAGCCTTGTTATCAGCCTCCTTCACCACCCAAAGTCCAAACCAAAGAGACTATTTCTAAACCAATTAAGTTGGTTCAGAAATCTGGTATTGGGTTTAAAGATCCTGAAACTATGGGTCAGACCATTGTTGAAGCTGTGTCTAAAGCTGATCAGGTTGTTGAGTTAAAACCTGAAGAAAGTCTTGACTTGTCCAAGCTGACCATCACCCAATCTGTGTCAGATTCAAAGAATAAAACAAACAAGAATAGTTTAAAGAGAAACAAAAGAAAGGATAGAGATCACAGTGTTCCAAAAGAGAAAATTAAGCTTTTAAAGAGTAAGAAGTCTGGTTCTCTAGGAAATGAGTCACAAGCAAAATCTGAGTCTATTTCAAGTAACACCAAGTCTGACTCTGACAAGTTGATTTTAAAATATGTTGAGTCCAAAACTGATAAGGTGTCAATGAAAACCAATTTTCTTGAGAAGGTGTCTGATCCAAAAATTGTTGATCAAAGAAAATTGAGAGATGAATGTAAGAAAGTTGGAATAGGCAAATGTTTTGTTAAGAAGGAAACCTTAAGTGTTGCTAAAAAGAACTTTGAATCTGGTAAAGGACAGACCAAGCAACAATGGGTTTCAAAATGTGATAAGAGTCTGTATTTAATTCCCCAATCTGAGTCAGACCAGAAGGTCAGCTCTGGTGAACCCATCCTTGGATGGGTTCCCAAAATGAACTAATCTCTTATCATAATTGCAGGGCGGTCATGACGATAATACCTGGCACTTGGACAGTGGATGTTCCAAGCATATGACCGGATGTAAGTCCCTGCTATGTAGCTTTAGGATTCGCGTTGGTCCTAATGTTACTTTTGGAGTTGATTCTCAAGGAAAGACTGAAGGTTTTGGTGTTCTTTCAAATGGTCCTCTTACTTTCAGAAGAGTCTCATATGTAAATGGTTTGAAGCACAATCTGATTAGTGTGAGTCAGTTGTGTGATGCTGGTTATGAAGTGAGATTCAGGTCTGATAAGGGAATTGTTCTTGATTTGGAAGGCAATGTGGTTCTTATTGCAAAGAGGGATGAGTCTTTGTATTCTTTTGACATGAGAAATCCAACTGTCACAAGAGAAGTCTGTTTCATGTCAAAGTCTCAAGATGAGTTGAATTGGTTGTGGCATAAAAGGCTGTCTCATATGAATTTCAAAGACATCAACAAGCTGTGTAAGAAAGAGTTGGTGTCTGGTCTTCCAGTGATTAACTATGAGAAGGACAAGCTGTGTGGTGCTTGTGAGAAAGGCAAGCAACATAAAGCTACTTTTAAGTCTAAGACATGCTCAACCATTGAAAATTGTTTGGATCTGCTTCATATGGACTTATTTGGAAATTGTTGATGAGTATTCAAGATACACCTGGGTTTTCTTTCTAGACACAAGAGTGAAGCTGCTGACAGCATTATTCATTTCATCAAGCAAGCTGAAATTCTCTACAAAAGGCCTGTTAGGCAATTAAGAAGTGATAATGGCACTGAATTCAAGAATATCACTCTTAATTCATTCTGCAGTGAAAAGGGAATTTCACAAGTCTACTCAGCTGCCAGAACTCCTCAACAGAATGGTGTTGCAGAAAGAAGAAACAGAACTCTTATTGAAGCTGCCAGATCCATGATGGCTCAAAACAATGTCAAGTCTCATTTCTGGGCTGAAGCAGTACACACGGCTTGCTTTACCCAGAACAGATCCCTCATTGTAAAAAGACACCAGAAGACTGCATATGAACTTCTTAGGGGGAGAAAACCTGAAATTGGTTTCCTAAGAATGTTTGGAAGTCCTTGCTATATTCTGAATCAGAAAGACCATCTTGGAAAGTTTGATGAGAAATCAGATGAAGGTATCCTACTTAGATATGCAACAATGATGAAGGCCTACAGAGTGTACAACAAGAGAACTAAAACTATTGAGAACTCTGTAAATGTAAGCATTGATGAAGGTTGTTCCAAGCCAAACTACTCTCCTCCTGAAGATGAAGACTTCAATTTTGAAGAACTGGATGTACCTGAGAATGAGCCTCCAACTAATCCTCCAATTGGAGCTAATAATGCTCAAACTCAGGGGAGCAACTCATTGAAGAAGAAGAAGAAGTTCCAATCTTTGAAGATGCACAAGCTGATCCTACTCCTACTGAAGTTATTATTCAGAATCCATTAAATGACTCTCCAACTGGTTCAGACTCCTCCATTCCTGTCCAAGCTGATCAGCCTCTTCCTCAAACTGATCATGCTGAACCATCTAATCTGAATCAGTCCATTGTCCCAGTTACTAGATGGACAAATAGTCATCCAATCAACCAAATCATTGGTGATCCACTCTCTGGTGTGAAAACAAGAAGAAAGGCAACAGGCAACTTCTCCATGTTTGTCAATTTTGTGAGTAAGATGGAACCAACTGAGGTTGATGAAGCTCTGAAAGATCCCTCTTGGGTTAATGCTATGCAAGATGAGCTAACACAGTTTGAAAGAAACAAGGTTTGGGAACTTGTTCCAAGACCTCATCACAAGACTGTGATTGGAACCAAGTGGGTCTACAGAAACAAAATGGATGAAAGGGGAGTTGTGACTAGAAACAAAGCAAGATTGGTAGCTCTTGGTTACAGACAAGAGGATGGAATTGATTATGATGAGACTTTTGCACCAGTGGCAAGATTAGAGGCAATCAGAATGTTCTTGGCCTTCTCTGCTCATAAGGGTTTCAAGGTCTATCAAATGGATGTGAAGAGTGCATTTCTTAATGGAAAATTGGAAGAAGAAGTCTATGTTGAACAGCCTTCTGGTTTTGAAAATTCAAAGTTTCCTGACCATGTGTTCAAGCTTGACAAGGCTCTTTATGGGTTGAAGCAAGCTCCAAGGGCATGGTATGATACTTTATCTAAATTCTTATTGGCTAATAACTTCAAAAGAGGTAATGTTGACAAGACTTTGTTTGTGAGAAAGTATAATGGTGATATTCTGCTTCTACAAATCTATGTAGATGATATAATATTTGGGTCTAGCAGTGAAAGACTTTGCAAAAAGTTTTCTGAATTAATGTCTAAAAAGTATGAAATGAGCATGATGGGAGAACTAAACTATTTTCTGGGTTTACAAGTTAAACAGACTAAAAATGGAATTTTCATAAACCAGGAAAGTATGTTAAAGATCTCTTAAACAAATTTGGTTTTACTGATTGCTCACCTATGAAAACTCCTATGGGAACTGGTGATAAGCTGGATGAAGATAAAAATGGTAAGTCTATTGACATCACAGCTTATAGGGGTATGATAGGATCATTACTTTACTTAACTGCTAGTAGACCAGATATTATGTTTGCTACATGCCTTTGTGCAAGATATCAAGCTAGTCCTAAGGAATCTCATCTTAAAGCTGTGAAGAGAATCTTTAGATACCTTAAAGGTAGTCCCAATCTGGGTCTTTGGTATCCTAAAGACTCAGGATTTGATCTAATTGGCTATTCAGATTCTGACTTTGCAGGCTGTAAGATTGACAGAAAAACTACTTCAGGAGCTTGTCAATTGCTTGGCAATAGACTTGTAAGCTGGTCCAGCAAGAAGCAGCATTCAGTTTCTATCTCTACTGCAGAAGCTGAATATGTTGCTGCAGGAAGCTGTTGCTCCCAAATTCTTTGGATGCAATATCAGCTTCAAGACTATGGTGTCACTGCAACAAAAACTCCAATCTTTTGTGACAGTACCAGTGCCATAGCAATTTCAAACAATCCTGTGCTTCATTCAAGGACCAAGCACATTGATATAAGATATCATTTCATCAGGGATCATGTGATGAAAGAAGATGTTGAGCTCTCACTTCATTCCAACAGATAATCAGTTTGCTGACTTGTTCACAAAGCCATTGGATGAATCAAGGTTCAACTATCTCATAAGTAAGCTAGGTATGCTTAATTTGTAGAATGTAGTGAGCTAAGTAATAGCAAATCTGACCCCTTAGAGTTATTCTAAACTTTTGAGGGTAAGCTGTGTCAGACCCAGACTACCCTTTTGCACTTGGTGCATTTCGAGTGAAAGAGGGTAAGCTGAGTCTGACCCAGCTTCGTGGTTATTTTTGTTATTAAATATCTCAGTGCGTTTTATTACTTTCATTATTTTATTAAGTGTACTTGGTTGATCCTATTGGAGTGTGACACGTGTAGTGGTCCTACCGGTTATTGAAAAAGTACCACCACTACTTATTGATCCTCCAATCAAAAACTTTCTCTCTCCAACTTTTTCAAATAAGATATTTTGGGTTTTGTATATAATTTTCATTTAATCTAAATCCCAAATCACTTGTTCATATTTTCTTAAAATCAATTTTTCTCTCTAATCTGATTACTGTTTTATTAAAATTAATTTCTTCTAAAATTTATTTTCAAAATGGCATCATCATCTGTTTCTATCCATTCTAATGACTCTCAATCTAGTTCTGAATCTGAAAGTTGATACCCAGCTCCTATAAGCAAACAAGTTGTCTCCTTATGTGGTGGGAGATAAGGTAGTAGTGGTTCCGGCTGATCTTGATACTGGTAAAATCAAGATTGGCAGTCTGGTTTATGCCAATATCTATCCTCCTTCTTGGGCAAAAGGATACGATGAGATCGTGGCTTTCTTATGGCATCATCCTTTCGGAAAGGTGATGATTGAGAAGCCAGCCTGGGTGTTTCAAGATCTTTTATGTGAATTTTGGGCGAGCTGTGTTGTGAAAACAGAATAAGAAAGGAGATGCTGCAATCTATGGCTCAATCCTCAACGGTAAGAAAAAGGTATACATTTCTTCTGAGAGGCTTAGGTCTGCTTTTGAGCTGTCATATATGCTTGATGATGAATATGATGTTGTTGTGTCTCATACTGAAGCCAAAAATGTTTTACAAGAAGTTGGATATACTGGTCCATTGGCTTCAGTAGTTAAAATGAAACATTTAACTGGTATTGGAACTACTTATTGAGCACAATTTCGAAAACCTTACAAGTAAAGGCAGGTAGTTTTGATCAGCCTAATGTCCTAGAATTGCAGATTTTTCATGCAATGGTCACCATGACCAGAATAGATTTTGCTGCTTTAATCTTTAAGGACCTTGTTGATCGCGTTCATAAGAAGAGTCTTACCATACCTTATGGTAGGATTCTTGCTCTTATCATTGAAGCCATTCTTGACAATGATTTCAGTCTGGCAACTGGTCAGACTGTTGAATGCAAATATATCAATAACAACATCTTCAATAGTCCAAAGGTATCTGTGCAGGGTCTGACCCGAGCAATGCAGATCTACCTTGATTTTTGCAGGAAAAGAGAAGAGGAACAAGAAGCACTTAGGGAAGTTGTCCCTTCTTCGATGCGATCTGGGTCTGACACTCAATCTGCTAATCAGGGGGACCCAGGTACACATGCTTCTGAACCCTCAAACTCTTCTGAATCTGTTCAAAACTCTACTCCTACAAAAGAGGGTGAAGGGTTGGCCAAAACATCAGCCTCCCTAGCCACACCTTCGTCCATTCGCTCAAAATCTGACTCTAAAAGACCCCTTGTTGAGGACTTAGTACCTCTCAAGGCCAAAAAGAAAAGATCGAATAAGAAATCTGTGTCAGCTTCTGGGGTTGATATTGCTTCATCCAATCTTGAGATCCCCCAAGGTGCAAGGAAAGCTAAGGAACGTTCCAAAGCTGTCCCTGTCACCCAAGCTGACAAGCCGAATACACCACGCCCATCTGCACTCTCCCAAAAGAGTGTAGACGAGTTAAAGGGAACACCCATTGCTACCCAACCCTCCAAACAGGGTGAAGGTATTAAAAGAAAGACCTCCTCCCAAGGTCATACTGTGTCAAAACCGAATTCACCATCATCAGCCTCCCAAAAGGTTGATGATATCATTAAAGGGGTAACAGAGGATCTAGCCCAAATCCAAAGTGAGCCAGAGTCTTTGCACATCATTTCTGAGGATGGTCAGCCTAAGGAGAGAAGTATCGAACGCATAGGTGACACTGCTTCCCCTCCCCAAGCTGATCAGACTCCTTCAATCTTACACTCTGAGTCTGCACAGGCTGCCAATGCCCCTTCTATGTCACAAGGAGGGGTACAGGCCTCAATTCTCCCTAAGGATACTTTGGTGCAACAACACACCTCTGTTGAAGGGCAATCAAATGCACAAAACATTACACCTGCAGAGTCTGTGTCTGCATCTGTCCTTGGACAGAGGGATTCTGCAGGTTACTTGGCTGTCTTTAAGGCAGTCATGTCAGCCCCTTGTGCAGCAAAGTGAACCATTGATGGTCCTCTCGATGTCAATGAGAATATGATCACTATCTCCGGAAGTGATTCTTCATTCGATGATGAGTTTGCCCATCCATCCTCAAGGGATGCTCTGATGGAAGATGCCAGTGGAGGAGTTGATCAAAATCAAGATCAACACATTCCCACTAGCCCTCAGCCTGAATTAAACGTTAATCTTTCTCAGGCTGACCAACTCATCATCAATTCTGACAGATCCACTCATGAGACTCACTCTCATGAGCAAATGTTCCAAGACTCCTTAAAACCTCCACCCCCTTCTAAATATGCCCAATGACCCTGAAATTAAGGATTGCAGGCTGCTCTTTCCAGAGTCAGTGACTTTTAAGCCAACTGCAAGTTCTTCCCAAGCTGCCACTATCTCATTCTCAGATGTGGTGGGTCAGCTCACTGAGTTCATTTCAACCTCTAAGGTTGAGAGCTCAAAGCTGACCGAATGCTTGGAAAAGATCCAAAAGGATCAGGATTTGACGGATAAGAAGGTGGACAAGCTGAGTCATGATCAGACTGCATTGGAAGAATATGTTAAGAAAGCAGTTGATGTGATACAGCAGAACCAGAGCAAGCTGACAGAGTCTCTTGACAGTCTTACAAAGGCAGTAACTAAAGAGAATGAAAGGAACAAGAGTACTCTGGGTCAGATTGAAAATGCTGCAACCAAATTTAAAAGGGAAGTCACCATAGAACTTCGATCTTCAAATAAGTC
>CM067168.1:156418432-156467028 GCA_034093135.1 Erigeron breviscapus
GTGTGGGAGAACTAAACTATTTTCTGGGTTTCAAGTTAAACAGACTAAAAATGGAATTTTCATAAACCAAGGAAAGTATGTTAAAGATCTCTTAAACAAATTTGGTTTTACTGATTGCTCACCTATGAAAACTCCTATGGGAACTGGTGATAAGCTGGATGAAGATAAAAATGGTAAGTCTATTGACTTCACAGCTTATAGGGGTATGATAGGATTATTACTTTACTTAACTGCTAGTAGACCAGATATTATGTTTGCTACATGCCTTTGTGCAAGATATCAAGCTAGTCCTAAGGAATCTCATCTTAAAGCTGTGAAGAGAATCTTTAGATACCTTAAAGGTAGTCCCAATCTGGGTCTTTGGTATCCCAAAGACTCAGGATTTGATCTAATTGGCTATTCAGATTCTGACTTTGCAGGCTGTAAGATTGACAGAAAAAGTACTCCAGGAGCTTGTCAATTGCTTGGCAATAGACTTGTAAGCTGGTCCAGCAAAAAGCAGCATTCAGTTTCTATCTCTACTGCAGAAGCTGAATATGTTGCTGCAGGAAGTTGTTGCTCCCAAATTCTTTGGATGCAATATCAGCTTCAATACTATGGTGTCACTGCAACAAAAACTCCAATCTTTTGTGACAGTACCAGTGCCATAGCAATTTCAAACAATCCTGTGCTTCATTCAAGGACCAAGCACATTGATATAAGATATCATTTCATCAGGGATCATGTGATGAAAGAAAATGTTGAGCTCCACTTCATTCCAACAGACTATCAGCTTGCTGACTTGTTCACTAAGCCATTGGATGAATCAAGGTTCAACTACCTCATAAGTAAGCTAGGTATGCTTAATTTGTAGAATGTAGTGAGCTAAGTAATAGAAATCTGACCCCTTAGAGTTATACTAAATTTTGAGGGTAAGCTGTGTCAGACCCAGACTACCCTTTCACACTTGGTGCATTTTGAAAGTATCGAGTTTGACCCAGCTTCGTGGTTATTTTTGTTATTAAATATCTCAGTGCGTTTTATTACTTTCATTATTTTTTAGTACTTGGTTGATCCTATTGGAGTGTGACACGTGTAGTGGTCCTACCGGTTACTGAAAAAGTACCACCACTACTTGTTGATCAACCAATCAAAATCTTCTCTCTCCAACTTTTTCAAATAAGATATTTTGGGTTTTGTATATAACTTTCATTTAACCTAAATCCCAAATCACTTGTTCATATTTTCTTAAAATCAATTTTTCTCTCTAATCTGATTACTGTTTTATTAAATTTAATTTCTTCTAAAATTTGTTTTCAAAATGGCATCATCATCTATTTCTATCCATTCTAATGACTCTCAATCTAGTTCTGAATCTGAAAGTTGATACCCAGCTCCTATAAGCGTAAACAAGTTGTCTCCTTATGTGGTGGGAGATAAGGTAGTAGTGGTTCCGGCTGATCTTGATACTGGTAAAATCAAGATTGGCAGTCTGGTTTATGCCAATATCTATCCTCCTTCTTGGGCAAAAGGATACGATGAGATCGTGGCTTTCTTATGGCATCATCCTTTCGGCAAGGTGATGATTGAGAAGCCAGCCTGGGTGTTTCAAGATCTTTTATGTGAATTTTGGGTGAGCTGTGTTGTAAAACAGAATAAGAAAGGAGATGCTACATATATGGCTCAATCCAACGGTAAGAAAAAGGTATACATTTCTTATGAGAGGCTTAGGTCTGCTTTTGAGCTGTCATATATGCTTGATGATGAATATGATGTTGTTGTGTCTCATACTGAAGCCAAAAATGTTTTACAAGAAGTTGGATATACTGGTCCATTGGCTTCAGTAGTTAAAATGAAACATTTAACTGGTATTTGGAACTACTTATTGAGCACAATTTCGAAAACCTTACAAGTAAAGGCAGGTAGTTTTGATCAGCCTAATGTCCTAGAATTGCAGATTTTTCATGCAATGGTCACCATGACCAGAATAGATTTTGCTGCTTTAATCTTTAAGGACCTTGTTGATCGCGTTCATAAGAAGAGTCTTACCATACCTTATGGTAGGATTCTTGCTCTTATCATTGAAGCCATTCTTGACAATGATTTCAGTCTGGCAACTGGTCAGACTGTTGAATGCAAATCTATCAATAACAACATCTTCAATAGTCCAAAGGTATCTGTGGAGGGTCTGACCCGAGCAATGCAGATCTACCTTGATTTTTGCAGGAAAAGAGAAGAGGAACAAGAAGCACTTAGGGAAGTTGTCCCTTCTTCGACGCGATCTGGGTCTGATACTCAATCTGCTAATCAGGGGGACCCAGGTACACATGCTTCTGAACCCTCAAACTCTTCTGAATCTGTTCAAAACTCTACTCCTACAAAAGAGGGTGAAGGGTTGGCCAAAACATCAGCCTCCCTAGCCACACCTTCGTCCATTCGCTCAAAATCCGACTCTAAAAGACCCCTTGTTGAGGACTTAGTACCTCTCAAGGCCAAAAAGAAAAGATCGAATAAGAAATCTGTGTCAGCTTCTGGGGTTGATATTGCTTCATCCAATCTTGAGATCCGCCAAGGTGCAGGGAAAGCTAAGGAACGTTCCAACGCTGTCCCTGTCACCCAAGCTGACAAGCCGAATACACCACGCCCATCTGCACTCTCCCAAAAGAGTGTAGACGAGTTAAAGGGAACACCCATTGCTACCCAACCCTCCAAACAGGGTGAAGGTATTGAAATAAAGTCCTCCTCCCAAGGTCATACTGTGTCAAAACCGAATTCACCATCATCAGCCTCCCAAAAGGTTGATGATATCATTAAAGGGGTAACAGAGGATCTAGCCCAAATCCAAAGTGAGCCAGAGTCTTTGCACATCATTTCTGAGGATGGTCAGCCTAAGGAGAGAAGTATCGAACGCATAGGTGACACTGCTTCCCCTCCCCAAGCTGATCAGACTCCTTCAATCTTACACTCTGAGTCTGCACAGGCTGCCAATGCCCCTTCTATGTCACAAGGAGGGTTGCAGGCCTCAATTCTCCCTAAGGATACTTTGGTATAACAACACACCTCTGTTGAAGGGCAATCAAATGCACAAAAGATTACACCTGCAGAGTCTGCGTCTGCATCTGTCCTTGGACAGAGGGATTCTGCAGGTTACTTGGCTGTCTTTAAGGCAGTCATGTCAGCCCCTTGTGCAGCAAAGTGAACCATTGATGGTCCTCTCGATGTCAATGAGAATATGATCACTATCTCCGGAAGTGATTCTTCATTCGATGATGAGTTTGCCCATCCATCCTCAAGGGATGCTCTGATGGAAGATGCCAGTGGAGGAGTTGATCAAAATCAAGATCAACACATTCCCACTAGCCCTCAGCCTGAATTAAACGTTAATCTTTCTCAGGCTGACCAACTCATCATCAATTCTGACAGATCCACTCATGAGACTCACTCTCATGAGCAAATGTTCCAAGACTCCTTAAACCTTCACCCCCTTCTAAATATGCCCAATGACCCTGAAATTAAGGATTGCAGGCTGCTCTTTCCAGAGTCAGTGACTTTTAAGCCAACTGCAAGTTCTTCCCAAGCTGCACTATCTCATTCTCAGATGTGGTGGGTCAGCTCACTGAGTTCATTTCAACCTCTAAGGTTGAGAGCTCAAAGCTGACCGAATGCTTGGAAAAGATCCAAAAGGATCAGGATTTGACGGATAAGAAGGTGGACAAGCTGAGTCATGATCAGACTGCATTGGAAGAATATGTTAAGAAAGCAGTTGATGTGATACAGCAGAACCAGAGCAAGCTGACAGAGTCTCTTGACAGTCTTACAAAGGCAGTAACTAAAGAGAATGAAAGGAACAAGAGTACTCTGGGTCAGATTGAAAATGCTGCAACCAAATTTAAAAGGGAAGTCACCATAGAACTTCGATCTTTAAATAAGTCACAAGCTGACTTCAAGAATGATCTGATTGAAGCTTCTAAGGGTGTTAAATCCAATATCAAACTCCTCCATGAGGATTATGTTGAACTGAGAAGAGCCTGCTGTCTTACAAATATCAAAGTCGACTTGATCAACCAACAACTCAAAGGCCTCTTTGCAACCCCAGTAAGCTCTTTCCCTGCTGATGATGACAAAAAGGGGGAGAAGAATGCTACTAAAAGAAAAAGGGATGCAATGAGTGAAGCTGAATTGGAGCTAGAAAGACAAAAACAAAAAGCTCAGGTTGACAAGAAGATAGAAGATTACTTTGAAAGATTGAAAGTAAGACAAGAAAAGGCCAGAGCTGAGGAGGCACAAAATGATAGAAGATTGGTTGTGCATGGTTCTAGAGTGGAAGGTGGGAAGGAAGATGTGGAAGAGATAAAAAGACCAGAATCTGAGTCTGGTGGTGAAACTGTTAGAAGATTGAATGAAGAAATTGAAAAGGAGAATGATACAACCAAGGGGGAGACTGTTAAAGAAATGGGAGATATAAGGAAGGAAGTTGGTGTTGAAAAAGAAAAGAGAGTTGAAAAGAAAAGGAAGTCCTCCCAAGCTGTTCCTGTGCAAGCTGTGCCAACTCAAGCTGACCCAGCTCCCAAAATGCAAATTGATGAATCTTCTAGTGAAGACACAGCCACTCTGTCCCAGTTTATGATTAAGAAAAGAACAACTGAAACTGGGTCAAGTGGTGTGAAGATATTAACTGAGAAAGAAAAGGATTGGGAGATTGCAACTGAAACTGCTCCACAGCTTGGAGTAACAGTTGAGATGGCATATAAAATGATCAAGGAGGACAAACTAGAAAGAGAAAAATGCTGCAACCAAATTTAAAAGGGAAGTCACCATAGAACTTCGATCTTCAAATAAGTCACAAGCTGACTTCAAGAATGATCTGATTGAAGCTTCTAAGGGTGTTAAATCCAATATCAAACTCCTCCATGAGGATTATGTTGAACTGAGAAGAGCCTGCTGTCTTACAAATATCAAAGTCGACTTGATCAACCAACAACTCAAAGGCCTCTTTGCAACCCCAGTAAGCTCTTTCCCTGCTGATGATGACAAAAAGGGGGAGAAGAATGCTACTAAAAGAAAAAGGGATGCAATGAGTGAAGCTGAATTGGAGCTAGAAAGACAAAAACAAAAAGCTCAGGTTGACAAGAAGATAGAAGATTACTTTGAAAGATTGAAAGTAAGACAAGAAAAGGCCAGAGCTGAGGAGGCACAAAATGATAGAAGATTGGTTGTGCATGGTTCTAGAGTGGAAGGTGGGAAGGAAGATGTGGAAGAGATAAAAAGACCAGAATCTGAGTCTGGTGGTGAAACTGTTAGAAGATTGAATGAAGAAATTGAAAAGGAGAATGATACAACCAAGGGGGAGACTGTTAAAGAAATGGGAGATATAAGGAAGGAAGTTGGTGTTGAAAAAGAAAAGAGAGTTGAAAAGAAAAGGAAGTCCTCCCAAGCTGTTCCTGTGCAAGCTGTGCCAACTCAAGCTGACCCAGCTCCCAAAATGCAAATTGATGAATCTTCTAGTGAAGACACAGCCACTCTGTCCCAGTTTATGATTAAGAAAAGAACAACTGAAACTGGGTCAAGTGGTGTGAAGATATTAACTGAGAAAGAAAAGGATTGGGAGATTGCAACTGAAACTGCTCCACAGCTTGGAGTAACAGTTGAGATGGCATATAAAATGATCAAGGAGGACAAACTAGAAAGAGAAAAATGCTGCAACCAAATTTAAAAGGGAAGTCACCATAGAACTTCGATCTTTAAATAAGTCACAAGCTGACTTCAAGAATGATCTGATTGAAGCTTCTAAGGGTGTTAAATCCAATATCAAACTCCTCCATGAGGATTATGTTGAACTGAGAAGAGCCTGCTGTCTTACAAATATCAAAGTCGACTTGATCAACCAACAACTCAAAGGCCTCTTTGCAACCCCAGTAAGCTCTTTCCCTGCTGATGATGACAAAAAGGGGGAGAAGAATGCTACTAAAAGAAAAAGGGATGCAATGAGTGAAGCTGAATTGGAGCTAGAAAGACAAAAACAAAAAGCTCAGGTTGACAAGAAGATAGAAGATTACTTTGAAAGATTGAAAGTAAGACAAGAAAAGGCCAGAGCTGAGGAGGCACAAAATGATAGAAGATTGGTTGTGCATGGTTCTAGAGTGGAAGGTGAGAAGGAAGATGTGGAAGAGATAAAAAGACCAGAATCTGAGTCTGGTGGTGAAACTGTTAGAAGATTGAATGAAGAAATTGAAAAGGAGAATGATACAACCAAGGGGGAGACTGTTAAAGAAATGGGAGATATAAGGAAGGAAGTTGGTGTTGAAAAAGAAAAGAGAGTTGAAAAGAAAAGGAAGTCCTCCCAAGCTGTTCCTGTGCAAGCTGTGCCAACTCAAGCTGACCCAGCTCCCAAAATGCAAATTGATGAATCTTCTAGTGAAGACACAGCCACTCTGTCCCAGTTTATGATTAAGAAAAGAACAACTGAAACTGGGTCAAGTGGTGTGAAGATATTAACTGAGAAAGAAAAGGATTGGGAGATTGCAACTGAAACTGCTCCACAGCTTGGAGTAACAGTTGAGATGGCATATAAAATGATCAAGGAGGACAAACTAGAAAGAGAAAGAATTGCTGCAACTAAGTCTGATTCTGAAATTGCCAAGGCTGTTCAAGAACAATTGAATAAAGAAGATGAAGAAGATCTTGCAGCCATTGGTTCCAAAAAGAAAGTTGTAGGCAAAGGAAAGGAAAAGAAGAAGATGGTGGTTCATTCTAAACCATCTCAGAAGGTTAAAGATGTGATGCAAAGTGTGAAAGCCCATAATTGGTTTGATGCCTTGGAGAAAAGATAAGTCACTGAAAATATCCATTATAGAAGGCATCCAGAACCAATCCTCCAAGTTCTACTAAAAAGGCGAAAAGGAAAGAACATTCCAGCATAAGGTTTACAAGGAAAGGTTATGAAACCAACTGGGAAACCCGTGATCTTCACAAACTGCTTGATCTAGGATACACAGAGTGGGTGGAACTACATAATATCATTACTGGTATGTCTGGAGTTCACAAAGAGACAGTCTTGGAAGCCATTGAGAAGAAGTTAGCTGCTGTTGTAAAGTACAAGATTGATATCTCTGGCCTTCCAAGACCAATTGCATATGATATGGATTATGAAGATGAGTCAGCTGAGCCACTGAAGAAGAAAAGAAGAAGGTATGAAAGGATTGATGCTCCTGGAGGTGACCATTTAGTTTTTCTCCAAAACTTGTCTCCTACAGAGTTGCTAGCACAATTATCTTCTGGTGCAATTGACAAGATTCTTGATAATCTTAATATGTCTCTACCTGCTGGTGTCAAAGATGCAAGATGTGGGAAGTTTATAACTGAACCTGAGCATGGGACGTACTTTGTAGATGCTAGAGGAAATTTGGTGTTTCAAAGGACTGCTGAACTAAAACAGGTACCATCTATGCACCTATTTACCTTATACAGATTCTGCAGAAACTTCAGTGAAGAAGGTAATGGGTATGAGCAGTTCCTTATAGATGAAGGGTTAGATAGGCAACTAGATGTGAGAGTTGCTCCATCATTTGAGGTTAAGCAAGAAGCAATTGAAATGCTTGGAGAATAGTGATGAAGATTGTAATATCTTTGATTTATTCTCTATATATACAAAAGCAGTTGTACAAATTTAGCTTCTTGGTTAAAATTTCATATCAGATTGAAAAGAACCCAAAAGATTCAAAGGGTCACAAGCTGTTAGTCATATTTTCATTTGATTCTTTGTAAGCTGATAGTTAGAAGTGTAGTTGGGTTTTGTCATCATCAAATAGGGGGAGATTGTTGAGTCCCAATGTTAATTGTAAATTTAATGATGACAAATCTGACCTATAAACACTTAGTAATCTTTTGGTTCTTGTAATCTGATCTGGGTCAGACTAAGCTGACACAGCTTACGATCTATCTCTGACCCAGATCATGCTTCATACTTGTAATTGTAAAATCTTATGGAAGCAAGTGTTTTTCAAGCTGCATCAAATTGTATTAGCATTCAGTCCAAGTCGAAGAGGAGGATTGAAGATAGAAGACCAAGATGTTAGTGGAAGACAGCTTGGGATTAGCAGTCAGCTTGGAAACACTTAGGCAGATTGGTGCCTTGACAAACGGCCCAATCTGTGTCTGACAATCAAGTGAAGATAACAACCTGGATTGAAGATAAGGACAAATGACGTGACTAGGAAGAATCCTAGGATCCAGGTTGGTGGTTGTTTACATATGCATGTCCACACTCCTATTGGTAGATGAAGAATGTGCGTCAGTACGTGGGGGACCACAAGTACCATGAAAGGCACGATTGATTATTCCTTCATCAACCACTGAACTAATTACACGTAGCTGCAACGGACACCTAATGAATGAGCGCATGTGCCTATAAAAGTCTCATTCATGGATTGCATATGTGTGGCATTTCCTGAGAATCATTCTTCACACAAGTTTCTCTGCTCTTACACACAGCTTAGTCTGTACGAGATCAGCTTGGGCTGATTCTCTTGAGCTGAAACTTATTGATTGTTGTTTGTCACTTCATAGGGTTGTTTAGATATCTATAGGCTATCTTTATTCCGCAACAACCCTGTAATTCTTTGTATAGATTATTTCTTAATAAAGGATTACATTTGAAAATAACAATCTGTGTTCAAGAATGTTTTTATTTCTTTACTGCTTTACTGTTTTAATGATTCCTGCACTTTACTAACTTGCTTGTTATTCATTATCTGAATCTTAAAACGTTTTGTGTTAAAAGTTTGTAAAGATTGTGGAAAGTTGTATTCACCCCCTCTACAACTGTTCTGTGTTCAATATACTTTGGTATATTGATACACCGTGGGACGTATCATGTTTAAAGTTACAATTGTCACTCAAATCAAGAGTCCTAATCGTTATCAAAGAATATGAAAACAATCCTAATTATTATCTAATTATCATAGGACATGTGATTGAAAATAAACATATGCGTGTTATGGGTTCGCATCATGATCAAATACATATACTTGAATGTCAAGTACAGGATCACAAGTATGTTTATATTTTAATTCTTAGTTATCTTACATAATAATATCACATTATGAGTACAACTGGTTTAAAAAAATTCTATAATAGAAAAATTATTATAGCACGTGCCTTATGGAATGACTACGGCAAACAATTCCATCAATATGTCTCAGCTAATAATGATAGTGATGATTATTGTACTACAAATTGCAAAGTATAACACTTAGAACCGTATATCTTCAAAATTATAAGCTTTTATGACTTAAATGTATGAAGATCTAATATTGATAATATCGTAAACCCGTGTCCAGTGTTGGACACGGGTCTAAAATCTAGTATAATACTAAAAAGATTTCATATACAAAAATTTATTACAAACGATATATACTATTTCAGAAGTACATTATTTTTAAATTATTTTTATAGAAGTACATTATTTTATATTTTATTTATGTTTTTTATATTAAATACTTGTTTTTTTATTCATTTTTAAATTCTAAATTTTATAAGGTTTTTTAATTATATTTATTTTAATAAATTATTTATTTTCTTCTACTAAAAGTCTTATTTTAAATTTTTAAAGTTTTTGTTTCTTTTAACTTTGACCATATATATTTTTTTGTGTTATATAATAGTTGATAAAACTTATACCAAAAAACACATCTAAAACACAATCAATTCATATAACTTTTATTAAGTATATATAACAAACAAAATATTTTAAGGTCAAAGTTGCACAAAAAAAACTTTAAAAATTTAAAATATGACACTTTTAGTGAAATGGATGGAGTAATTAACCTTCTATATATTTGACAAAGGGAATATCAATTAATTTGAGCGACAAATTTACCTTTAGATGCATTTTACATGACAAACTTACCTATATAAAAAAACCAAGTGACAAATTTATCTTTTACATACATCTTTAACTGCAAATTTACCCCTTTAGATGCATTTTACATGACAAACTTACCTATATAAAAAAACCAAGTGACAAATTTATCTTTTACATACATCTTTAACTGCAAATTTACCCCTTTAACCTTCAAATAAAAATTGTACAAGTATATATCGGGTGGGTTACCCACCTAGCCGTTTAACCATCACCGCCATATTCCTCCTGACATAAACCCTAAAAGTTTCCATATATCTACAACTAGCTAATCAACCCGGGTAATTACTAGGGCATGATTAGTAAAGTATAAATATTTTTATATATTTGATTACACTTAAACAAATTACAAAATCTGAGCTATATCTATACAAATAATTTTAGTCACTCCGACTAAATCGTTACAGCATGCTAATAACTCAAAACTTGTAAATTAAAAATTACTCAATAATAATTGTTGTATACATATGTACCAACTTGTAAACGTGGCATAACTTGACCAAATACTTGACTTCACAGCCCACAACACTAACTTTATCTAATAACCGGAATTACAAAAATCAGATAAAAGAATTGCAAAACCACATTCCATTTAGGAAACTTTGAATGACCAAGAAATTCTAATAAGCATAACTCATGTCTCCAAAACTGATGTTTGCTTCACTTAACAAAGTGAGCAAACAAAAGTTTACCAAAACAAGATTCCAAAATACATTCATAATCAAACTCTAGTACATCCTACCCGTACAACTTCATCTGCCAGGAATGCATCAAGTAGGAAAAAGTCTTGAATGAAATACAAAGCCCCGGATTTTTGTGGTGATGTCCCTGGAAAAAATAAGAACAAACTAAATATCTTAAATTTTAAGTCAGTTGTCTTGTGGAGTATTCAAGATCATATATCTACAATGCGACACAACCTAATTACTAGGGCATGATTAATAAAGTATAAATATTTTTTTATATTTGATTACACTTAAACAAATTACAAAATCTGAGCTATATCTATACAAATAATTTTAGTCACTCCGACTAAATCGTTACAGCATGCTAATAACTCAAAACTTGTAAATTAAAAATTACTCAATAATAATTGTTGTATACATATGTACCAACTTGTAAACGTGGCATAACTTGACCAAATACTTGACTTCACAGCCCACAACACTAACTTTATCTAATAACCGGAATTACAAAAATCAGATAAAAGAATTGCAAAACCACATTCCATTTAGGAAACTTTGAATGACCAAGAAATTCTAATAAGCATAACTCATGTCTCCAAAACTGATGTTTGCTTCACTTAACAAAGTGAGCAAACAAAAGTTTACCAAAACAAGATTCCAAAATACATTCATAATCAAACTCTAGTACATCCTACCCGTACAACTTCATCTGCCAGGAATGCATCAAGTAGGAAAAAGTCTTGAATGAAATACAAAGCCCCGGATTTTTGTGGTGATGTCCCTGGAAAAAATAAGAACAAACTAAATATCTTAAATTTTAAGTCAGTTGTCTTGTGGAGTATTCAAGATCATATATCTACAATGCGACACAACCCGGGTAATTACAGGGCATGATTAATAAAGTATAAATAACTTTTTTTTATATTTGATTACACTTAAACAAATTACAAAATCTGAGCTATATCTATACAAATAATTTTAGTCACTCCGACTAAATCGTTACAGCATGCTAATAACTCAAAACTTGTAAATTAAAAATTACTCAATAATAATTGTTGTATACATATGTACCAACTTGTAAACGTGGCATAACTTGACCAAATACTTGACTTCACAACCCACAACACTAACTTTATCTAATAACCGGAATTACAAAAATCAGATAAAAGAATTGCAAAACCACATTCCATTTAGGAAACTTTGAATGACCAAGAAATTTCTATAAATTTAGGATTAATAAAAATTTCCAGTTCTTTCTAAACACATTCAAGCAAGAATCAGGTAACTGGGAATGAAAAAGTTCTAACCTTAAAATATTGACCATACTTCATTGCGGTTCGTGACTGGGAAGGAGTATATAAGTCAAGCTGGAACCTTTGTATGAAGCAACTTGTAGAACTTGCAACAGAGAGTGCACTTGTCACACCCCGTTGTAGCGGAAATACAAGGTTAACAAAAAATTGCGTACTAATCAGAAGGTAAATAGAGATTACATCCATTAATGCCAATACATGTTCAATACAAGTACAATCGTTCAAATGTGGACCCCAAAATACGGATACAAGTCATCCTCATTTGGAACTGGGGCCACTGAATACGAGTTCAATAAATTGGACAGTCTAATACAATTAAAGCTAATAACATGAGAGTCCTCAAATGTCTGATGCTAATTGTACGTCCAATGTCAAAAGATTGGCCCTATAATGCCATAGATGATCCAAGACTTACTGTTGGTTACCTGAAAAGCATGAAATTTGAGAGGATCAACTATCGAAATAGTTGGTGAGTTTACAGTGTGTTTGACTAAAAGACCAGTCGTCATTGGGAGCACACAATGACATGTAGTTATTAAGACAAGACAGTCGGGAGCAAGGTCCGACAATAAGACTAATTTCCCTCGCACAGGTCTCCCGTCTATAATGGGGTGCGGACCAGTATACCTCGCACAGGTCTCCCGTCTATAATGGGGTGCGGACCAGAACCAAGACAGTCAGGCACAAAAACTGACAAGACAACCATTAGGATCTCATAATGGTAATAACTACATAAGGGCAACATTTTAGTTCGTCAAACACAAAGAACAATTTAGTCAGCCGACAACATGCCAAGTCAAAGTCGTTTAGTTTGATATTCCATAAGATATGTATACACATTTTCAGGCAGCCGTCAACATGGCAAGACATAAGTCAAATGATTTCATTTACCAAATCTCATGGCATAGACAAAGACAAATCATTTATAAAGTAGTCGTGTATACAGTACATGCCTTTCAGGCCCAAAGTAAAAAGGAAAAGGGCGCCATAAACTCACCTTAGCGATCAACGAGCTAAAAGTATGAGTAGTCCGAGAAAATGAGCAGTCTAGTCTCCACGTCTATTCAAAACCTAGGATATGAGTACCAATGGTGAGATTCAAATCTCACGACGACAAGTATCCTATGTACAACTACTTAGCTATCAACCCTAGAATGCCACGACCAAGAATGTGATTTAAACGTCCATTTTATTTGATTCAAATTACTAACGTCAATGACATTGTCATTATAAGGTAGTCTAAAGTACTAATTCATATAAACGAAGTTCAAGTGTTCAAGATGTCAAAAACTGAAATCGTCAAACAGACCAAAACTCATTTCCTTTCCAAGACTATCTAATTCAATACTCAAAACTGAATTCAAACCTAAAAATGGAATTCAATTAAATTAAAAGTTAAGAGAAAAAGTTTACTTACCAAATCTTGTGTTCTTGAAATAATAAAGATGAAGATGGTGATGATGATGATGCCAAAACCTTAATTATTATTGAAATATGATTATTCCCTTTTGAATCCCCTTTGATTTCCCCTTGCCAATTAATTTGAGAGTAGTCTTGTGTGTGTGTGTTTTGTGTGACCGAACCAAAGAAGAAGAAAAGGAGGGAGATGGGGGTGTTTGGTGGTTTACTCACGTCCACAAGAAAGGAGGACGGCCCATGTGGCCATTTTTAATATTTTTGGTACCCTTAATTTGGTACAATGCTTACGATTAAACACCGCATGACTAAAAGGTTATAATTTAAAGTAAAGGTATTTTCCCTCATCTCATTTTAGTTAAGACAAGCCAATAAAACTTCGACAAACTAAACTTTAAAAGTTTAGACAGTCTATTTATTTTGTACAAGACATAACCTTTAAATATTTATTTAAAGTTATATTTAAGACTCGGCATTCGTCTAGATAGCTAATAGTCTACGTCATCAGGATACGTCTAATTTGACTAAGTCAAAAGTCCAAAAGTCTAATAATTTCCACGTCTAATGACTGTCTAATTGAGATTAAGACTAACCCGATGTTAATTTATTACGAGTAGTCACAACACTCAAGGACTTACCTGTGAGTGGCTCAGTTTGGGTAGTTAAAGACATAAGAATAAGTAAAGTAGTAGACAATATAAAGTAAATTGCAGAACTTGCAGCAGATAGTGCACTTGATATATATTCCATACAATTTTGACAACTGAATAGTTTGGTGGATAGGTAAAGACACCAACCACATCAGAATCATCCTAAGAACCAAAATTCAAATGGGTTGGAACCGATTTGGGAAAAGTTTCTCCTTCTTCATTCTTTTTCAATAGAGACTTGGTACTATCAAACACTTGAATATGCTCACAAGTTGTCACATTTGTATCAAATGTTACTTTTTTCTGTGTCTCACGCTTAAGAGCTCCTATTTCTTTTCACTATATCGAAAAAGAATATCATATGTATAAGAAACAAACTGCATACAACTAAGAAACATCATAACATCATAAACACAAATTATTTAAACAAAAATAAAGATGAGGTACATCGAGTCTGGAAGTGAAGTTTTAATATAGTATTATCGTGTTGTTAAAGTCACATTTGATACAGATGTGTCAAGCATAAGTGTGTATGACAATTTCTCGGAACTACACCTATAAAAGAGTATATCAAAATTGTTTGATGTTGTTTCATTTTTTTTAAAATCGACAATGCATTGATGTACTAACAAGAACCAAGTCTTTTACTCTAATGATCAAGGTACCCGCTTAGTATAATTGAGATTAAGACTAACCCGATGTTAATTTATTACGAGTAGTCACAACACTCAAGGACTTACCTGTGAGTGGCTCAGTTTGGGTAGTTAAAGACATAAGAATAAGTAAAGTAGTAGACAATATAAAGTAAATTGCAGAACTTGCAGCAGAGAGTATACTCAAGAGCTTACCTGTGAATGGCTTAGTCACAATCAGAACTTGCAGCAGATAGTGCACTTGATATATATTCCATACAATTTTGACAACTGAATAGTTTGGTGGATAGGTAAAGACACCAACCACATCAGAATCATCCTAAGAACCAAAATTCAAATGGGTTGGAACCGATTTGGGAAAAGTTTCTCCTTCTTCATTCTTTTTCAATAGAGACTTGGTACTATCAAACACTTGAATATGCTCACAAGTTGTCACATTTGTATCAAATGTTACTTTTTTCTGTGTCTCACGCTTAAGAGCTCCTATTTCTTTTCACTATATCGAAAAAGAATATCATATGTATAAGAAACAAACTGCATACAACTAAGAAACATCATAACATCATAAACACAAATTATTTAAACAAAAATAAAGATGAGGTACATCGAGTCTGGAAGTGAAGTTTTAATATAGTATTATCGTGTTGTTAAAGTCACATTTGATACAGATGTGTCAAGCATAAGTGTGTATGACAATTTCTCGGAACTACACCTATAAAAGAGTATATCAAAATTGTTTGATGTTGTTTCATTTTTTTTAAAATCGACAATGCATTGATGTACTAACAAGAACCAAGTCTTTTACTCTAATGATCAAGGTACCCGCTTAGTATAAATTTGAGATTAAAACCGACTTAACTTTGTTGAACACAACAGCTAGCTTAAACACAAAAAGTAAAAAAAAAAAAAAAAAAACAAATTACCTGGAGTAATAGGTCGACTTGATATAAACTTACATGGCAATAAAATACGATAAGTACAATATAAGCTTGTGAATAAGAAACTTTGATACAATAATGAATCAAAAAGTGACCTAACAGAAAATTTAAATATAAGTTGGGATTTGACAATCAAATAAAACTTGGAATTTAACACCATAACAATCAGCATAGAGGTGAGTGCACAAACCTTGCAGATCGAAAGTCCGTCTATAAAAAATTATTTACCAACTTGAACCTTTATGAGAATGTGATAGCTAAACATCATGAATGCTCAAAGACTGATATTGCTGTATGGCCGCAGACAAATGGATGATAACACAAAGAACCTTGAATTAATGCTTCATTTGTAAATAAAGTTTGTTATTCAGTAAGAGTTAATTTGCAATTGTAATGAATTATTGACAATTTTTTAACGGAATATACAGTACCTTATTTGTGATTTCACTAAGAGAATCCCAACTAACACTGAAAAATCTTCAAGTGACCAATTAGTGTAACTTGAGAAATCGAACCCTGAGTGGCTATGGGATACCAAATGTGCCAAAGAGTTATGGATTAAATTACCGTGCATCGCCTACAATAAATCTTGGTCCATATGATTCATACTTCAATGAGATTCCATCCAAAATGTACAATTATGCATAGATATTTAGAGATTAGAGACTTACAATACAAAGTAAATGGGAGACTTGCTCCATGAACTCGTATGTCTTCTTCCAACAAATGTATCTCTTGTATATCTGAATCTTTTTTAATCTATATGAACAAATGACAATTACATGATGCTCAAATACGCAATCATATAACTAACTTGACTATCACCTATATATGAAGTTTCAAGCCCGTACGTTCTCTTGAACATAACCTGACCCATGTTATAAGACACAAGAGTTGTTTCTAGTATTGCCATCATGGCGCAACATTATGCACATTGGAAACTCAGAAATATCCATATTTACCGAAAATGTTGAACAATTTAAATAGCATTATCAAAATATGAACTCAGAATCATTCAGGTTTAGTTCCTTACTTGTTACCCTGCTTTTATAGAAAAGTCATCACAACATTTTAGTGAATGGGATTTCATTATATACACAAAGAGGGTTCAGATAACTAATAGGAAGAATGATAGGACAAAAACCCCAAATAGGAATCCATAACTTTCTAACTTAAAGTAACTTCATATATATGGCTAACACGTTAACCCAATGCACACAAACCATCCTCATTTTGAAATGAACAAAGAAAAAACAAACTAAATTGAAACCAAAATATTCTTATGATTAAATGGGGCGGTCACCTTTCAAAAATAAAAATAAAAATGGGGAGGTCATAAGAATCACTGAATAAGAACACTAAAATTAATATGAAAAACCTTTTAAGAAAACTCCTACCTCAATTGTATGAGGTAGATCCATGTTAGACATGGTAGTCGCCGATCACACAATCTCGTCGGGCGATGGTTATCTATTTTTCTCTTTAGTGATTTATTGATTAAGAGGAAAGATAAATGAATATATGGTATGTAGAATGGCTATTGATCGGAAAAGAATACTCTTCAAATTAGAGAAAAAAGTGTGGCACTTATCAAATCAAAGATTTCATTTTTGATGAGAATGATGGGTTATGGATAGATTTTAGGAATTTTTTTTTTGTTTTCAGCTTTGGGATCGGAAGGGAAAGAAAAAAGAAAATGTTTTGACATAAGTTTTTTGAAGGAGAGGGGAGAGTTTGCCACTTGGCAATTTTTTAAAATTTTTTTAAATTGGGATCCTCTTTAATCAAATAGAAAAATTCTGTAAAGTTATCTCAGCTTTAGAGGATCTCTATCCATAATTACAGCATCTTTACTCTCTCTTTCAATCCTTTCTCTAATCTCTCTCTCTCTCAAGCGCTATTAATCACTCATTAAATAAGCTCTCTTTAATTGCTGTTAATTGCTTCTTTTATTGTCTATTAATCACTTCTTTTTTGCAGGATCTTTATATTCATTCATATATTTCTATATATATATATATATATATATATATATATATATGTATATATATATATATATATATATATATATTTATTAATTATATATATATATATATAGTATTGTATTATATATGTATGTATAAAAGATATATATATATATATATATATAATATATATATAATATATATATATATATATATATTAATATATATTTATATATATATATATATATATATATATATATATATATATATATATATATATATATATATATATATATATATATATATATATATATATATATATATATATATATATATATATATATATATATATATATATATATATATATATATATATATATATATATATATATATATATATATATATATATATATATATATATATATATATATATATATATATATATATATATATATATATATATATATATATATATATATATATATATATATATATATATATATATATATATATATATATATATATATATATATATATATATATATATATATATATATATATATATATATATATATATATATATATATATATATATATATATATATATATATATATATATATATATATATATATATATATATATATATATATATATATATATATATATATATATATATATATATATATATATATATATATATATATATATATATATATATATATATATATATATATATATATATATATATATATATATATATATATATATATATATATATATATATATATATATATATATATATATATATATATATATATATATATATATATATATATATATATATATATATATATATGCTTCAAATTTGTTTCTTGTTTACTTTCCTTATGTTTTTTACCTAAAAGAGATCCGATTAGGGTTGACTACTTATAAGTACATTATATATAAGTGTTTCTTGATTTCAAGTCCTAAAACGTTGTTTCGTTAAAATTTACACTTGTTAGTTTCAAATTCGTGTCTTGTTTTCAATAGCTAGAACTAGAATGTGGTTTGTTTACAAGATCCATTCTTTTATTATCTGCAAATTTGTGTCTTTTACAATCACCCCATGTTGTTTTTTGACAAGATCCATTCGTTAGCGTCTTGTTGTTATAGGATTCGATTTTTGTTACGTGTTTCAAATCCCTAATATGCGGTTTTGTTTTGTTGATTGATTACAGACTGCAGAAAGAACATTGGATGCACCAGATCTTGTAGATGATTACTACCTAAATCTGCTGGATTGGGGAAGCAGCAATGTTATTGTGATTGCTCTTGGATCAACAGTGTATCTGTGGAATGCTACGGATGGTAATGCATCAGAGCTTGTGACTGTTGATGATGAGAGTGGCCCAGTGACTAGTGTCAAATGGGCACCTGATGGACGTCACATTTCAGTAGGTCTAAACAACGCCGAAGTCCAGCTTTGGGATTCGACAGCTGAAAAATTGGTATGTATCTTTTATTTAGTTTTTTTTTTAAATATGATCTCGATATTTTATTTTAATTAAGTTGTAAAGTTGGGTGGTTTTGTGGTTTTTCTGGACAACCTGGGGATTCTGTCAACGGGTCAATGCAGGCTTAAATAATAGAGGCTGAACATGTTAACGGGTCAGAATAGAATACTTAAGAAGAAGATTGTTCTAATGCATCTGTTTTAGACCATTGTGTTGCATAATTAATAAGATTGTTCCAATGCATCTGTTTTGGAAAATTATGTTGCATAATTAATAAGACCTTTTTTGACTTTTGACCCATTACCCGATATGCCCAACTTGTCCATGAATACTAATTGACACTTTTGCTTGAAACAGTTGAGAACCATCAGAGGCGGTCACCAATCTCGGGTTGGTGCGTTGGACTGGAACAAGCACATCCTCACTACAGGAGGAATGGACGGACGAATTGTAAACAATGATGTTAGGATCAGATCACCCATAGTTGAAACCTACTCTGGACACCACCAAGAAGTTTGCGGCTTGAAGTGGTCAGCCTCTGGTCAGCAATTAGCCAGTGGTGGAAACGACAATCTTCTTCACATTTGGGACAGATCCATGGCTTCTACGAATGCCCCAACTCAATATCTTCACAGGCTCGAGGATCACACTGCAGCAGTGAAAGCCCTTGCTTGGTGCCCATTCCAAGCTAATCTTTTGGCTTCCGGAGGTGGTGGTGGTGACATGTGTATCAAGTTCTGGAACACACACACTGGTTCTTGCCTGAACTCAGTGGACACTGGATCACAAGTGTGTGCACTTTTATGGAACAAGAACGAACGTGAGCTGCTGAGCTCACATGGGTTTACACAGAACCAGCTGACACTATGGAAGTACCCCTCAATGGTTAAGATGGCTGAGCTTACTGGCCATACTTCAAGAGTTCTTTTCATGCCACAGGTATAGTCAAAAATCATATAACATTGTTTTGTATTTAAGTTTGATTCCAGCTCTAAATTCTGGTCGCTAATGATAATAATGATTTTCGGTTTGCAGAGTCCAGATGGATGTACAGTTGCTTCAGCTGCAGGAGATGAGACATTGAGATTGTGGAATGTTTTTGGGAGACCTGAGGTGGCTGCTAAAGCTGCTCCTAAAGCTAGCCCAGAACCGTTTGCTCACGTGAGCCGTATTCGTTAGCTCACTTGGAACATGTGGAGTAGATAGGTGGAAAGTAAATATACACTGTAAACAAGACACAAGTTGAAGTTGTAGAGATTTATCAATCTTTCTTACATAGGTGGACAGAAGTTGAAGTTGTAGAGATTTATCAATCTTTCTTACATAGGTGGACAGTAAATATCAAATATATAATACTAACAGAAAGTATATAAATGTGAGTATTCAAGAGGTGGTTCAGCAACAAAAAGATCAATAAGAGTTTTTAGCAAGTTTTGCAGCTTGTCATCTACATTATTTTATTTTATTTTATCTTTTGTAAAGAAGTTAATTTTGTGAAGTATTTTCAATTTCTTTTAATCACATCTTCCAAATCAATTGCAGGATTAAAATTTATCAATGATATTTCATATCAATTGCAGATTTAGAATTTATCAATGATGTATATACCATAATTTATATTTCATATCATATTTTTATCACTTCACACGAAATCTTTGGTTACTTTTAGCACTTTTTAAGAGCTTTGGATTCTTATCGGGTGAAAATGGTGGACAATTGAGGTGTTATAAATAAAATATAAATTGGTATTCATACTATTATTACAGAGTAAAACTAAAATGGTGTCTCATATTGTTATTGAGCGAGTACAAGATGAATTTGTCACATTATAGTCTTCCCATTGTTGTCTATCGACCGCGAAACAAAAAGTATACAAGTTTTTCTAACAAAAGACACATTTATTGGTTATAGACTCACTCATTTTTTTAAGGGTTAACGATCAAAGTTTAACATCCTCGGATAAATGATGTGTAGATTGAAGACAGCCCCCCTCAAAAGATGGTTATCGCAATTATCAATCGGTAGGGATAATTAGTTCAAAAATTAAAGAGCACAAAAACATAATTTTTAATTTACTTAAAGGATAATTAGATGTTTAATCACAAGTCTATAATATCGATAAAATAGAAATCATATATTAAAGGTTTAACCACAAATCTAGAAAGTAAATCCAAATTTACTTAATGATTTTTTTTGTTCATATACAAGTATACAACTGTTACAAATAGTATACAACATATTGTATGACTAAACATTTCACTGCATGACACAAGTAATAAAAAAAAACTGCAAGTTTGAAAACTTAAAACCACCGACCACTCTGACCAGAGAGAATGGTCAAACCCTTTTTGTTACAACAAGAGTTGATCACAAATTTACCGAAGAAAACTCGACTTAATTCTAAACAGTTCATTAGGACAAACACATAATTATGAACATAACCGACCTAATCAGCCAAAAGTGCACATATGATATATGGTCCATACACTATCATGTACCCTAAGAAAAACAAATGATAAAAAGAACCACAAACCCACAGTCAAAGCCATATGAATGTCATTAGCAAGTAGCACCAGACAAGAAGAAAAGAAGACCCGGAAATAATAATAATAATGTAGAAAACAAATGAGTTAGAACCTAAACCAATGCAATGCTACTCTCGCCACCTGGTGGCTTGCGAACGCCACCTAGATAGTCTCTAGATTCTGCTTTCCCGTCAGCAAAGATGTTACTTCCACTCATTTCACGAAGCTTTGCAGAGCTTAATGGCTTTTCTGACGATGCTGGAGTCTCGTCGCCTTTGAAGATATTGTTTCCTGAAAGCTCTGTAAATTTCTGGCTCGGGATCTTTTTTGCTGTCTTGATGGGTTCATCACCCTTTGTCTGAGAAACAAAAGGTAGACAACAAATGGGTCAACTGAAATTGGTCTCACTCGTATAGATATGATACATGAGAACTTCAGAAGGGACACATAAAACAAAGAAACAAAAATGGTAGATGTCGCAAGATGGATTTGGGTTGAAGCATGTCAATTGAACATGCAGGTCAAACTGTGACAGTCCGGATTGGTCAATTCACAAACAATTATTTGCCCATATTTTAGAACTTTGTATACCTTATGACTTAATTATGATTACCAGAACACTAATACAGGAACAATAGGAGGGTTTGAACAAAATGATTTAGAAGGTTGTATGCATTATAAGTAAACTTTCCACTTGCACCCCTAGTAGAAACAAGTGGGACCCAAAAAGATTAGATGGAACTTTAATGTGGTTGTGGTATTCTCTTAAACTACATGTCGATAAGGTAACACTTGTGAGGGAGCAACATAAAGAATTGGTTATATAATGGAAGAGAAACTATCTACCGTTTTTGAATTATTTAGAAGTAAAGTGGTTGTGATATACTTGTACAATGTCAATGAGAGAAAGTTTATAGGGGCAGAATAACATGAAATAACTTGGTTTTACTTTAGACCTCATTTAAATCAATTAAGTATTGTTGGTGTGTAACATGCTATTTCTGACAGTACAGCTTTAAGCTTTTAAAGTAATAAAAGGGAATGCTTCATTTTCAAGAGAAGTAGCAGTTCTTTCAATGATTATTTAAGAGCCATTTCCAAAGCCAAACATTTAAAATTCATTAATTTATTTTTTAAGAAAGGGCGGAATCTTTCAACCACTCACACAACTTGGATGGGAATTCTTTTGAAGGGTTTTGGAAATAAATTTTCAAATACTAAAGGGCTATCTTTTTACTTGCCATGGGGATAGACAAAATTGTACTCTCTGACTGCTTGGTTATCGGTACAGAATTTTCAAGAGGAGTAAAGTCAAACTTTAAATCAATGAAACATGCAATGTGTCATTACGGACAGTGTGTGCATTATTAACAGACGAAGAAAAATAGGCAGGCAACAGGGCCAGGTCAAAATGATAGTTTCTTTGTACAGATTGGGTTGACCCAAAACATTTAATTTCTAAAAAACTTGAACTTATTATAGATATTAATAGTAACGAGAGTAAGTACCCGCGCGTTGCGGTGGTGAGATGATGGGGGTGATATGTCATAAAGTGTGATAGGTCATAGAGTGTGATAGCCAAATGCCTTAGCCGTACGGGCTCCGCCCTCGGATTTAAAAATTCGTCGAAAGTATATCGAATGACATCTCTAATGAAAGAGTATGAAAATTTAAGAACACCCATATAATTTTTATAATTTATCGATGTACGGTTTTTGAGATAAAAGATTTTAAATGAATTAGAGGAATAAAATGATTTATGGAGGAGAGAGAAAAAATGAGTGGTTGAGATTTGAGGAGAGAGATGAAAATGAAAGTTGAAAGTTGTGGGACATTGATGTATGGGATATCATGCATTATCATGTGTACATTGTTGAAATTGAAAGTTGAAACCCTATTTGCTTTATAATATAGTATAGAATATATAGTAGGAAAGTTGAGATAACACGCAATATAATGTTGTGGTTAAACATAACCACCCCTCATAACTAATTCTCAAACGCCATCTACAGCACTTAACTATGCCTTTTTCATAGCCCTAAGGATAGCAAACTCCATTTATTTATATTAGCTCAACCATAATCTGCTTCTTTATATAGATTAAAAAAATAGGCTTTGGGCGACTTCTGACCCGTTTGACCCTGATGTGTTTCTTACTAAGCTACATCTATATTTTAATCCTTTAGCGCTAAAATATATCCTGATCGACCAATTCATGAAATTGCCACCAGCATTATATGAGAATAAACTAAAGCATGTAAGTAAATATGAAAGAAGTGCATACATTAAGTGGATCAGATTCACCGAGGCTTATGCTTTCTTTCAATGCCAAAGCACGTGCACCCAATGGACGCGGTTTTATTTCAGGAGGTGGTGCAAATATGTTATGTCCACTGAGCTCCTTGTTCTTTGCATTCGAAAATTGCTTCTTCAATTTTGCATCTGCTTCGCTATCTAAAGTACCACTTAGCTCCCGCTGCTTGGCTTCAGAAAGTGCCTTTTTTGGAGAGACTGATTCTTCTTCACCAAATGAAATGTGACTTATCCCAGCAACCGTTTGCTGATGAAAATAAAATTCATCAGAACAGAGTAACAATCTCCCTCTAAAAATACATTATACTTCAAAACAAAGAAAGATTCACTAAGATATTTTAATTTATGGCAAAAAGACGAGCTTTCCTACAACACAATTTGTTAAAGACCTTTCAACCAGATAACTTATAAAATGGGTAAACTGGTAACATGTAAAAATTTGTATCATATCCATCAGAGAATTCAAATTCATTAATAAAAAGGTTTTAATTGTACAAAAAGCAAGGAATAACTTTTCAGGATTAGATGTAGTGTTTTGTACATTAACAGTAAAAAATAGGTTACCTGATACATTCGTAATCCAGTTTTACTAGTTGCAGTGGGATTTGCAGCATCAGATTCTTCTACATCATTCTCTCCACCAGCAGCAAATATGCCACTGCCAGTGATCTCCTTTAACTTATAGCCCGAAACAGGTTTCCTGGAATGACCAAGAAAATGTCTAAAGTTACATCCAAATAGAGAATTATGGTCAATAGGAGTCAAATTCCACACTACGTTTACCTATCATTCCATGAAGCATAAAACCACTTAAGTTAACAAGGGGTTCTTACTTCTTAGTATAAATTTTCTAAACCTATCTTGCCAAAGTTCCAAATTTTAGATGCTATACAACCTAAAAAGACGACAGCCTTAACGCTATTATCAACAAATATCATTAACGGATATCTTATAGACATGAATAATCGACACTATAGCTACAAAAACATACAAACAAAAATGACAAGTTTAACACTTTCAAAATTGCACAAATCTGAAACTTAACACTTAACAAGATATTCGTTTATATAATCCAATTAGATCTGCCCTAATCTCAAATACTCAAAAGATGATATAACCTCCAACCGTGATCAAAATTTCAAATTTCAAAATACCGAATTACCGATTACTAAAAATCTAATAGTTAAAACACAATAGTTAGATCTATATCAGAAAATTTCGCAGCAGATCTTATTAGTCATTACTCAGTAATAACTTCAACAATATTCACAGCACCACATATATCACTCTTACATATCAATAATTATTCATAATTTTCATTTCACATTTTCACATCAAAAAAATATATAAACATATATATATATAGGGTAGGGTTAACGTGAGAATATATATATATGATGAAGTAAAAAATTAGCCTTCAATCTATAACTTAAGATTCAATTAACAAAACATATAATGATATGCAATAACAAACAAATCTCAAACCTTTTGTTTAAGCTCTCAACTTCTTCATTAACTTGACCACCAAACACAACTTACCTGATTCTATTTGATGTTTGGTATTCAATCAATCACAAAAAAGTACAAAATTTTTTTTTCATAAAATATATATTCAAATTTCAAAATGAAGAATTAATTATATACAAAAAAAAAGTTTGAATAAGCTTATATATATAATATATATATATATATATATATATATAATATATATATATATATATATACCTGATGAGAACGAGGAGCAGAAGCGGTGGCCGGAGAATCGCCGACGGGAATTTCCGACCAGGTTAACAGATCTGCGGTTGAAGTGTGAGGTTTTCTGACCGGAGTATTTTTCTCCATTTTTAATTTTCCGGCTTTTAACTTATTAATTCCAGATACTTCAAAACAGTTCTTATACACTAAATTGCGAGATAGCAACTTTTAAAAGTGAAAGATCCGATTCTTCAAAGCGAAGTCGTGTGGTTTCTTTTATGTATATATAGATATAGATATATGATTATTATATATTTGTGTATGTATAGGTGTTGGAACTTGAAAGCTAAGATAATTAGAATTTGAAAAGAAAGTTTAAAATTTAAGCAGTGTGTGTGAGTGTGAGGGTGTGAGCTGCCCCCTTTTTTCTCCCTGTTTGATTTTTAAACATTAAATCCCGTTTTTTGTGGATTTTAATTTCAAATTATGTGGTTTCTACTTTTCTTTTTCTACAAAAAATAATGATATCATCAAGTTGACAAGTTGAGTTATTATATGATCAACAAAGTAAAAATGCTAAGGACCAATTATGAAAGTTATTTTCTTAATGGGCCAAAAATGAAATAGCGAATTATCTAATTTTACTTTATATAATGTGAAACTTGTGGAGAACTTAATTTGAATTTTATTCCGCCTGTAATGGGGCTTATGGGGGAAGCATGTGCAGTCATTGGAATGGCACGTGCCTGTGCCAGATTTGTGTGCCCACCAAGCATAATAACACTGTAATATTTTCATTTTCACATCTTAAAAATGCCATAAAACAAAAATATTATCAAAAATTTATGGAAATTATTATATATAACAAAACAAAAAAGTCGGCTCCCCTCTATAACCACTGTAGCAATTCACTGTAGAAAAATAATAATTTTTTATTCCAATCACTGTAGTAACTCGGGTACTGTAGCAACCCAGGTAACAACTCGTTCTGCATAAGTTCAGAAATTTATGGGGAAAAATAAAAAATTCATTTAGAGTCCAATTCGATCAAACTGCAATTCCTTTGATAAATTCTAATTTTGTTAAAAACATATTGCGAACCGGACGGATCATGAGTTTTCAATGAATTCGATCTAAGGAAGGTGGCAACCTCAATATTTGTCACTAATCTTCCACCTCGTCTCACTGCTCAAGATCTCTGGAATGAGATGCAAAAATGGGGTACGTACTGTCGTTGATACTTTTATTTTGAATCGCTTTCGTTACCAGGGTAGCCGTTTTTAAAATGTGTTAAAATTAGAATAGTTTTATGTTGTTTGTTATTCTACACATGATTAACGTCTGTACATATATCTTTACATATTATTTGCTCATAAAATTAAAAAGTTATATATTTTAAAGAAAAAATTTTAGTGAATTTTTAGACCATTAAACTTGAAGGTTGTAATAAATAATATTCGTGTAAGGATCCAATTTATCATATATTTTTTTTCTTCAAGATTTGTCTAATGCAATTTGTTAATATTTTAATTGACTTTACTTTATATTTTTTTTATCTTAAAGCTTAGTTGCAACAAGCCAACACTTGTAGTTTTTTTCTTTTGAGACCATGTAAAAACATAGGAATTGGAGTGGCGTAGAAACTTTTGGAATGATGGTTGCAATACCAAATTTTGGAATGATGTTTGGCTTGGTGATTCAACGTTGGCTTATAGATACCCACGACTGTTTGCTTTGGATAGAATACCTGATTGTTGTATTTCAGAACACTATGTGGGAAATGTTTGGACATGGGAGTGGCGTAGAAACTTGCGGGGTGGCAGAGAAGAAACACAAATGTCTGATTTGTTACATACTTTACAGACGATATCATTGACTAATGCTACTGATTCTTGGTGTTGGAACCTTAACGGTAACACTTGCTTCTCGGTGAGTGACATTAGACAGGCCCTAGACCTCTCTATGCTTCCTGCTGAAGGCAAACCAACTCGTTGGAACTCAAAGGTGCCTAAGAAAATCAACATTTTTATATGGAGAATGGAGAAGAACCGTCTACCAACGAGGTTTAATCTAAGCAAGAAAGGTATTGACATACCTTCCATTATGTACCCATTATGTAACACAAATGCAGAAACTTCGACCCACTTGTTTAAAGACTGCAATTTCTCATTCGAGCTACGTAAACTCATGTCATCATGGCTCCAGCTTGACCTCCCTGATGCTAACCCCACTGATCTCCTTGAATGGATTATGAACTTGCAAGTATTGAAGAAATACAAGAAAATTCTTGAGGCGATTTGTTTAATCTGGTGGTGGACGTTATGGAAACACCGAAACAATAGAGATTTCAAAGGTAGCAACTTGTTTAGTTTAGATGTTTTTCGTGATATTGTTTCTTTTTCTTTTTTTTTGGATAAATTGTCGTAGTAGGAAAAGTAGTTTAGTATGGCCATTGTGGCAGATGTCTCCCAACTACTTGATGTAAGTGTCTTTCGGTAATTCGCCGAAAGCCCGTTTTATTAATATAATTGGTTGTTCTAAAAAAAAAGTAAGATGAACATATTGGCATCCATGAAATTGAGAACTCGGTGGTGTGGAGTCAGATCGAATGGCAATTGTTTCACGAGACATGGTTGAGCTTTAATGGAGGAGAATCACAAACCAAACCAAACACAAACCAACATATTACGCACGCGGGTTGATAATCTAGTTACGTTAAAATAAAAATGTTAAAATATTTAAAATTATATGAGTAGTGATATTTATACACATATATAAATATTTAACGTTCGAAACAATATATCTATATGTTTAAATTTCAATTTTTTGCGTTATTACATGAATTTTTTGACATACGCCATGCATTTATTTTGACAAGATCTTCATTTCGTAGCTACAAAATTTCTAACAAGAAGAATAAAACGTTATACATGCATTACTCTTTTCAACATGTAAAGTCAAGACCTTCGTTCTTTTCACAATGTCACATAATATGTTCCAAAAAGTTTGCACAATGACATGTAAGAGTTAGTTACTTGTCAAAAGTTGTCACAACGTCCAAACACTTTTAACTTTTTCCTTGATTGCATATTATTTAGTGAAACTCGGGTGACAAAAATGTGTGATACATGACACGTGTAACAAAACAAATCATATTTATATCTATAAACCTCTATAAAGCATATTGCCTTTTTATTTTTAGAAATTAAGCACTTTTTTCAGTATTCCCATAATACTCTTTAAGCATATCTTTTCTTCCTAGAATACCCCTATTTAAACATAAAACTCTTATATACCCTTCTTTCCCCCATTCTCTCTAATCATAACACACTTTCATCGACCTTCTATCACCCTCCGCCGTCGCCCTCCTTCTCCACCGCCTCCCTCGATCTCCACCACCGCGCTTCATCTCCACCGCCGCCGCAACGCGCGGGCACTATGCTCGTTTGAACTAATATAGATCGAGTGGGTTAAATTTTCCCTCCTTACCATATACAAGAAACACAATTAAATTTTGTGTTGTGGCAGTAAAAATGGGATGCATATATATATTTCACTTGAACATATATGGGGTAATGGGGAATTGTTTGGTGATGTTAACTCTACTTCAATCTGCTATATAACAAAGGTGACAATAACACTACATTCTCGAGATTACAATTAAAAGAAAAGAAATGATAAGATTAGATAGGGAAGGAGAAGAAAAGAAATTGTATGCATATAATGCATTCTTGAGTTTAAGAAAAAATGAAAGAAAAGAAAAGAATAAAAAAGATTAATTACATTCTTGAGTTTAAATGAAAGGAAAGGAAAAGAAAAAAAATATAGTTTTACAAATATACCCTTATTAAATAAATTATTAGAAATAGATTGAAGGGTGAAGTAGTACTTTTACATAGTTATCCTTTCTTTTCTATCCAAATCATGCCAATTTGGCAAGAAAATTTTAAGACCAAAAATCTTTAAGTTTTCCTATCATTCCATTTCCTTTCTTTTATAAAAAAAAACTCAAGAATGAAGATTTAACATTATTCCCTATCATTTCTTTCCTTATCCCATCTAAAAAAACTCAAGAATGAAGATTTAACATTATTCCCTATCATTTCTTTCCTTATCCCATCTAAAAAAACTCAATAGTGTAAAGGTTTATTTTGTAGATACAAAAAAGATAGTGAATATTTCAAGTGAGAAGTGATTTTTAAAATTAACATACCACTACATATTTGTTTAGCCCAACATATATTATCATGAGTTCTTGACTACATTTTAGGTTGAAAGAATGTCTTTGTATATAATGGATTCTTGAGTTAAAAATGAAAGAAAAGAAAAGAAAAAAAGATTATTTACAGAGTTTAAATGAAAAGAAAAGAAAAGAAAAGAAAGAAAAGAAAAGAAAGAAAAGAAAAGAAAAGAAAAGATTTTCATGTGAAAAAGAGTGAAGAAGAAAAGAAGAAAGAAAAAAAAGAAAAGAAATGATAAGATTAGATAGGGAAGGAGAAGAAAAGAAATTGTATGCATATAATGCATTCTTGAGTTTAAGAAAAAATGAAAGAAAAGAAAAGAAATGATAAGATTAGATAGGGAAGGAGAAGAAAAGAAATGTATGCATTAGATAGAAAAAGAAAAGAAATGATAAGATTAGATAGGGAAGGAGAAGAAAAGAAATTGTATGTATATAATGCATTCTTGAGTTTAAGAAAAAATGAAAGAAAAGAAAAGAAAGTATGTATATAATGCATTCTTGAGTTTAAAAATGAAAGGAAAAGAAAAGAAAGATTATTATCATTCTTGAGTAATTAAATAAAGAAAAGAAAAGAAATGATAAGATTAGATAGGGAAGGAGAAGAAAAGAAATTGTATGCATATAATGCATTCTTGAGTTTAAGAAAAAATGAAAGAAAAGAAAAGAAATGATAAGATTAGATAGGGAAGGAGAAGAAAAGAAATTGTATGCATATAATGCATTCTTGAGTTTAAGAAAAAATGAAAGAAAAGAAAAGAAATGATAAGATTGGATAGGGAAGGAGAAGAAAAGAAATTGTATGCATATAATGCATTCTTGAGTTTTAAAAAAAATGAAAGAAAAGAAAAGAAATGATAAGATTAGATAGGGGAAGGAGAAGAAAAGAAATATAATAAGACAAAATTAAAAAATCTGTGAAAAATAAATCCAAAAACGGGCAAAATGTTAATAACCTATAAGAAAATTTTAAAAATTCATGAAAATTTAAAAAACATGACAAAATTTAAATTTCGAGGAGGACATTGGTCACCCTCGCCCCCCTTTGGTACCAGCCCTGATTAGAATAGTGCTTGCACAAGCCGAGAGGGATGCATGGTATGTTGAAGAAATTGGACAGGATTATGGCTAACCAAACTTTTTTGTCCATTTTTATTGGTGCTTATGCACTTTTCCAGCCTTATCGCTTATCTGACCATTCACCGGCTATTTTATGTATTCCTATGGCTTCTAAATTCAAACCAAAACCTTTTAAATTTGCTAATATTCTTGTGCATCATGATAAGTTTAAGCAGGTTGTTTCGGAACTCTGGAGTCATAATGTGGAGGGACACCATATGTTCAATGTTGTTAAAAAGCTAAAGTCTCTGAAAAAACCTTTAAGAAAGCTTTTGTATGATAAAGGTAACTTACATTCAAAGGTTGCAAAACTGAGACTTGAGCTTGACGAGGTTCAGAAAGCTATTGATAGGGACCCTTTTAATGCTGATTTAAGGGAGGAAGAGGCTGCCTACTTACAAGCATTTAATGATGCTCTCTTGGAAGAAGAAAGGTTCTTAAAGCAGAAGGCCAAAATTAATTGGCTTAGGGTTGGGGACTCCAATTCCGCATACTTCCATAAAGTAGTTAAAGCCAAAAAAGCTAGAAACCGGATTGATGTTATTGTTGACCCCCTGGGAAACCGAGTTGATGGTGATGCTGTTTGTAACGCGTTTGTTGCACATTATAAGGAGTTTATTGGATCCCCAGATATTGTTTCTGCTCTTGATACTCACGGCTTATTTCATAACAGGTTATCCAATGAGCAAGTTGTCTCTATGATAAGGCCGATTACTAATGAAGAGGTTACAAAAGCAATCTTTGAAATGGGTGACGACAAAGCACCAGGTCCAGATGGTTTTTCAGCATCTTTTTTTAAGAATGCATGGGATATTGTGGGGCCTAATGTCATTGCAGCTGTACAAGATTTTTTTCAGAGCGGACAACTATTAAAAGAGGTGAATCATACGACTATTTCTCTTGTCCCTAAGGTAGCATCTCCCTCTCAGGTTAATGACTTTAGACCAATATCTCTTTGCAATGTACTCTTTAAGTGTATTACGAAAATTATTGCAAACCGTATAAAGGATTGTCTGTCTGGGTTGGTTGAAAGTAATCAATCAGCTTTTATTCCTGGAAGAAACATCTCAGATAATATCCTCTTAACCCAGGAATTGATGCATAACTATCATGTGGATAGAGGTACCCCTAGATGTGCATTTAAAGTTGATATCCAGAAGGCGTATGATACTGTGGATTGGAAATTTTTGAAGAAAATTCTTATTGAATTTGGGTTTCATTCACAGATGGTTCATTGGATTATGACTTGTGTTGCTACCTCATCATTCTCGATTTGTATTAATGGAAACATGCATGGTTTTTTTTGCTGGTAAATGTGGGCTAAGGCAGGGTGACCCGCTATCTCCATATCTTTTCACGTTGGTTATGGAGATTCTTACTTTGATGCTTCAACGAAGTATTAACAGGTCTAGTAACTTTATGTATCACCCAAAGTGTGATGCTCTTGGGATTATTAATATTTGCTTTGCAGACGATCTTATTATCTTTTTACATGCAAATGTTGAATCGTCAAGAGTCATTATGGAGACCTTGGAGGAATTCAAAAATGCTTCAGGTTTGGCTCCTAGTTTACCTAAAAGTACAACATATTTTTGTAATGTATTAAACCATGTTAAGTTATCTATATTATCTGTTTTGCCGTTTGAGGAAGGGAAATTACCAGTTAAATATTTGGGTGTTCCTCTAGTGTCTACACGTTTGGTTTATAGAGATTGTCAAGAGTTGATTGAAAGAGCTAGAACCCGAGTTTCGGACTGGAAGAATAACTTTCTGTCGTTTGCGGGTAGACTTTAACTAGTTCAGGCTGTTTTACAATCTATGCATGTTTATTGGGGTACAATGTTTATGCTACCAACTAGAGTAATACATGAGATTGAGCAGCTTATGAGGGGATTCCTTTGGTCCCAAGGGAGTTTACAAAAAGGTAAGTCTAAGGTTGCTTGGGAGGTTGTATGTCTCCCAAAAGCAGAAGGAGGGTTGGGTATTCGAAGACTACAGGAATTTAACGTGGCACTATTGACTCCTCATATATGGAACATTCTTGCTCAAAAGGAATCGCTATGGGTCCAATGGATCCATATGTACAAATCAAGGATCGGAATTTCTAGAATATACCTTATCGTGGGAACATGACATGGAGTTGGCGTAAGATCCTTCAGATCAGGCCTGTAATTCGAGAGTTTTTTTGGTACAAGATTGGAAATGGGCTCACGATGTAACACCCCAACATGGCGGAATCATGGGGTATCACTTAGAAAAGCACAGCACGACATGGGAATTATGTAGAGTCAAACTATATGCATTCATAGGATTGAAACAATCCATAGACTCACTCAAATGTATACAATAATCAATATCTATCAAAGATACACACTCAATCAATATTAAATGAAAATGTTTAAATGATAGTAGTTGACCCTAAGCATAACCCGTTAAAGGGAAATAAGGATCACGGATCCAGAAGTCCAAAGCTAGTCCAATCCTAGCAATGCAAGCACATAATCATCCATTTTGTCTCTGATTAACCTGATTACCTGAAAGTGTACTAAAGAGCGTCAACATAAAGTTGGTGAGTTCGTAGGGACAAGTAACAAGGAATAACCGTATCGGATAACAACCGTTAACGATAAGCGAGGATTAGAATACCTAATCATGTCCAAGGAAACCCTAAAAGGTTTCACATCAATACAATCAACGTTTCAACATCAATATCATTATACAATACACCATTAAACGTTAATCAATACGCCTAACATGATTTATCATTAACATGATAATCAAAGCGACAATCATCATTAACCAATACGCCTAACATGATATATCATTTACATGATAATCAAAGCGACAATCATCATTAACCAATACGCCTAACATGATATATCATTTACATGATAATCAAAGCGACAATCATCATTAACCAATACGCCTAACATGATATATCATTTACATGATAATCAAAGCGACAATCATCATTAACCAATACGCCTAACATGATATATCATTTACATGATAATCAAAGCGACAATCATCATTAACCAATACGCCTAACATGATATATCATTACATGATAATCAAAGCGACAATCATCATTAACCAATACGCCTAACATGATATATCATTTACATGATAATCAAAGCGACAATCATCATTAACCAATACGCCTAACATGATATATCATTTACATGATAATCAAAGCGACAATCATCATTAACCAATACGCCTAACATGATATATCATTTACATGATAATCAAAGCGACAATCATCATTAACCAATACGCCTAACATGATATATCATTTACATGATAATCAAAGCGACAATCATCATTAACCAATACGCCTAACATGATATATCATTTACATGATAATCAAAGCGACATTAAACCACCAGTAATCATATCAACAATCAACAAATAAACAATTAACATCTCGGTCCATATCATAACAAGTGAATCAACCAACAAATACGATGCACATACACTTCTTATAATTCTACTTTAAAGGAATAATCGATGCTTATATATAGGGTCACCCGCAGCCTTCCCACCACATCTACTATTCATAAAAAGTATAATTATCTTCCATGTATGTACAACTATCTAAAGCACAACAAGTATTAATAACGAAGTCAAAGTTAACCGAGCAACAAGTCAATACATTAAACAAACAATCAATCAACAAGCATGTACACTTTTCAGCCCGAATCTCAATTGAGTAGGGAGGGTTTACGAAACTCACCTGGAAGTAAAGCAATTCCAAGTACTAGTACAAGTACTTTACTATGCTCAAAATGTACTCCCGGGTACCTAGAACAAGTATAAGATCAACTTATAAGCTACCACAAAGCCTAAGTGCAAAATAGGGAAATTTTAGCATGTTCCCAGCTTTGCGCCATCTACTAGACAACGACTTTGGGAAGTCAAGAAGACTAGATACAACAAAACTCAGTTCTAGACATTTGTTGGGCACTCAATGGCCTTTTCAAAAATGTAAGGTTTGGCTCTTGAAGAGCTTTAATGAAAGAGTTATGATTTTTACAAAAACAAACCTGTAGCCTCGTCAGAAATCAGACCAGTTCTGAAAATCGTTGTTTTTGGCACTCTTCTAAGCAAAACCAGAAGAAACTTCGTTCTTATCAAATTTTACTGACACTTGGACCTTTCCAAAAATATAAGATACGTCTCCTAATTCGTCCAGATGAATCTTCTATGATGTTTGCAAGATGACTGAAAATTTCAGTCCTATAGAGTCCTTAAATTCAACTTGAAACTTCAAGTGATGAACCCAAGACTTTATGAACTTGATTGTTTTGTGTTATGAATGTGAGAGAGAGAGGAAAGAGCAGAGATGGATGATAGAATGATCATCAAATGCTTGCTTATATAGTCCAAGAGTTGCAACTAAGTGCCAAGAATACACACCTTGGCCATGAGGTGTTCATCATGTGTTTACAACTCATCCTTGAGTGTAATGGCTGAAACTTTGGCCTTAAGACAAACTAGAATTCAGTAGGAATATGTTCATTGTATGATTACAAGCTATAATCCAAGTCTTAGTTAGTTTGTGTGGGGTTTATGTCAAGAACACAAGCTTGACTTGACTAATTGACTTTGGTTGACTCTAAACTTTGATTCTTGATTATTATTTGTGTAATTAAGTGTAGTAACTAGTTTATATAAGTATAATTACTTTTATCTATGTGGTTATAAATCAATTACATGTATTTATATATTTATTAGTTATCTAATTCAAGTACACAATTGCATATTTATTTTACTAGTATGTACAATATATCTAGCTAGTTAATTGATTCCGAAATTAATAACACAAAAAAATACTCACGAGTGTACAACTTTTATAAATTATTATAAATCCATAATATGGATAAATCATTTCATATAATATAAAGGTTGTGTCGGTTTTTGTCCTATTAATGGAATTATCATCTAGCCACCGACACTGTTCCACCGACACTGTTCCACCGACACTGTTCCACCGACACTGTTGGAACCGTACATTATACTTAAGGTTTCGTATATACGTTTTTCCTGTTACCACAGTTACTCAATTATCATCTATCATATAATTTCCATAACATGTATTGGGCCAATTTCATAGTCTGCTAATATGGCCCTAATTCTAGAAGTTCAAATATGACATTATAATTGGCCCAATTTACAGATAAATGTACACAATTATGTCCAAATTTCCGTTTATTGAAATAGTTAATCAAATTACATGCACAGTCAAACGGTAAAAATCATGAATGTTACATTCTTCCCCCGTTAAAGAATTTCGTCCCGAAATTCAATCAAACACTAATTACTAAACAAGTGTGGGTATTTAGACTTCATGTGGTCCTCGCGTTCCCAAGTAAACTCGGGTCCACGTCTAGCTTGCCATCTTACTTTGACAATCGTATATCGGGTATTCTTTAGTTTTCTAGTTTGTCGATCTAGAATTTCTATTGGTTCTTCCACAAACTTCAACGTTTTATCAACACGGATTTCTTCGAGGGGTACGTGAAGTGTTGGATCGGTCAAACACTTCCTAAGATTACAAACATGGAAAACATTATGAACTCCACTCAAATTTTGAGGAAGTTCTAATCGATAAGCTACCGGACCAATACGCTCCAAGATCTTAAACGGGCCAATGTACCGTGGCCCCAACTTGCCACGTTTCACAAAACGAATCACACCTTTCCACGGGGATACTTTCAATAAAACATAATCACCAATTTCAAATTCGAGGGGTCGTCGTCTAACATTAGCATATTTCAATTGTCGTTCTCGGGCCACTCTTAACTTTTCTTTGATTTGTGAGATCACTTTCGTCGTTTCAATAACAATTTCGGGCCCAACGAGTTGGCTTTCACCAACTTCTGCCCAAGCTAGCGGTGACCTACAATCTCTCCCATATAATGCTCTAAATGGGGCCATTCCAATGCTAGCATGATAGCTATTATTGTAGGAGAATTCAACCAAAGGAAGATGAACATCCCAATTACCACCAAAATCAATGGCACAGGCTCTTAACATATCTTCTAAGGTTTGAATCGTTCTTTCACTTTGACCATCGGTTTGTGGGTGGAACGCCGTACTCAAACCGAGACGAGTACCCGTAGATTTCTGGAACGCTTTCCAAAATTTTGAAGTAAATCGGGCATCTCGATCGGATATCACGGAAATCGGCACTCCATTCTTGGATATCACCTCTTTGATGTACAATCGTGCCATGGTGTCAAATTTATCGTCCTCCCGGATGGCTAAGAAGTGAGCCGACTTAGTCAACCGGTCAATTATCACCCAAATAGTGTCCCGACCACTACTCGTCCTAGGTAACTTCGTGATGAAGTCCATAGCAATTTCTTCCCATTTCCACACCGGTGTTACTGGTTGGACTAGTAAACCCGGTGGTTTCTTGTGTCGGCTTTCACTTGCAAACAAGTGAGACATTCACTAACATATCTAGCAATGTCTTTCTTCATTCCCGGCCACCAATACAAGTCTCTTAATCCAAAATACATTTTGTCGGAACCCGGATGAACTGAGTAGGCCGACTTATGCGCTTCATCCATCAATTTCAACCGCCATCCTCCAAGAAGGGGAATCCACAATCTATCAACGAAATACAAACCATTGTCATTTTTCCTATCAAAATGTTCTTCTAGACCGTATAAGGTTTCATTGATGAAGTTTTCCGGTCTAGTTGCCAATTCTTGTGCTTCAATAATGGAGTCACGAACACTTCTTAACACGGTAAAGCTCATGGCTTTAACTCGTCTTGGTTTTATACGTTCTTTTCGACTTAAGGCATCGGCTACCACATTTGCTTTACCCGGGTGATACCGGATAACACAATCATAATCACTTAACAGTTCAAGCCATCTTCTTTGCCTCATGTAGATCGCTTTGATTGAAGATATGTTGAAGGCTTTTGTGATCGGTATAGATCACGCTCTTGGTGCCATACAAGTAATGCCTCCAACATTTCAAAGCAAATACCACTGCTCCCAATTCTAAGTCATGAGTCGGTAATTCTTCTCATGCACCTTCAATTGTCTGGATGCATATGCTATCACCTTATCCCGTTGCATTAAGACACAACCCAATCCTTTCCCGGACGCATCACAATATACAACAAAATCATCGGCTCCATCGGGCAAGCTCAAGATGGGTGCATCACACAATTTGTCCTTCAACAATTGGAATGCTTGTTCTTGCTTTTCACCCCAATCAAACCTTCTTTCCCGTTGAGTCAACAAGGTCAAAGGTTGGGCGATTTTTGAAAAGCCTTCAATAAATCGTCTATAGTAACCCGCCAAACCAAGAAATTGGTGAATTTCGGTCGGTGTTTCGGGTCGTCTCCAATTCTTTACTGCTTCAACTTTACTTGGGTCCACATGAATTCCTTCCTTGCTCACTACGTGACCAAGAAAATGGACCTCTTCAAGCCAAAATTCACATTTGGAGAACTTGGCATAAAGCTTTTCTTTCCGAAGTAACTCTAAGACTAGTTTCAAATGTTCCAAATGATCTTCTTTTGTCTTAGAATATATGAGAATGTCATCGATGAAAACAATGACAAATTGGTCCAAATAGGGCTGACACACCCGGTTCATCAAATCCATGAACACAGCTGGTGCATTAGTCAACCCAAAAGGCATCACTGTAAATTCAAAATGTCCATATCTCGTTCGAAAGGCGGTTTTTGGAATGTCGTCTTCATGAACCCTCAATTGATGATAACCTGACCTCAAATCAATTTTGGAAAAGAAACGAGCACCTTGGAGTTGGTCGAATAAATCGTCAATCCTAGGAAGAGGATAACGATTCTTTACCGTTAGTTTGTTCAATTCTCTATAATCGATACACATTCGGAATGTGCCATCTTTCTTTTAACGAACAAAACCGGTGCGCCCCAAGGCGATTGACTAGGGCGAATGAAACCCTTGTCTTGAAGCTCTTTGAGTTGGGCGGCCAACTCTTGTAATTCGGTCATGGCTAAGCGATAAGGTGCTTTGGCCACGGAGAAGCGTTAGGAATAAGTTCAATACGGAAGTCAAGTTCACGAGATGGAGGTAAACCCGGGAGGTCATCTGGGAATACGTCCGCAAAATCTTTAACTACAGGGCACGGTCTTCAATTCGACCTTAGTAACGTTTACATTATATACTTTCCCTTCCCATGGCTCGATTGTCCCACCTTGAACCACTAATTCTTCTCCATTTTCTAAAGGTATTCTCACCACCCTACTACCACAATCTATTACCGCGTTCATAGCCGACAACCAATCCATACCCACGATCACGTCAAAACTACCGATATCAAAAGGCATTAAGTCTATGTAAAACGGGTAGTCACATAGTTCTAACACACAATCACGAACAACTTGACTAATTCTAGACAATCCACCATTTACCATTTCAAGTTCAAAGTAATAAGACAATGGGCTAAGACTTGCATCGATCAACGGAATGAAATCATTGGAAATGAGGCTATAATCGGCCCCGGAATCAAATAACACGGTAGCATATTGGTGATTGAGAAGAAAAGTACCTGCTACCACGTTTGGATCAACACGAGCCTCGACCGCATTCACGGCAAAAGCTCTTCCACGGGGAACGAGTTGTTGTTGAGGAGCTTGCTGTTGTTGACCTTGATTTCCTCGGTTTTGATTTGGACCGGCAATTTGCAATTGATTAGGATGCACGGTCACTTGAACTTGTTGGCCGATGAGATTTGGGCATCGGTTACGATAGTGGTCCTTGGCTACCACATTCATAACAACTGCCCCAGGTCATTTGGGGGTATCTAGCATTTAGTGGAGCAACATTTAATGGAACAGTTCGACGGGTAGGACAAAATCTTGAGGTGTGACCCTGATTGTTACAAATAAAGCAAGCATCACATCTCACACCAGTTCGATGATGACGGTTACACCTAGGGCATAAAGGACTTGTTCCAGTATAACCACCCTTTTGCGGCTCAACTCTTGGTTCAACCATCGCATATACCTTTCCACCACGACCATGGCGCTTATTATTGCGCCTATCATCTTTCTTGGTGCCACTCGACTCGGGCGTATCTTTTCTCTTGTTATCACTTTTGGCTATTTCACCACCCTTCACCAGCTCCATGGTGACACTAGCGGTTCGGTTAATGGCTTCATTGATTGTCAATGGCATGGTGGGATGAGAAACAAGTACCCTCACTTTGTGGGGTAAGCAACCACATACTTTTCTACCTTCCGGGCCTCAGGTCTCACAAGATGAGGAATGAGTCTAGAAAGTTGTCCGAAGCGGCGAGTGTACCCCACATGATCGGCTCCCTTCATGGTGAGCTTAGTAAATTCTTCTTCCAAATTTCTCATTTCATATGGTGGGCAATACTTGGAGATGATCATTTCTTTGAAATTTTCCCAAGGTATGGAATTTGCGAGGTCAATCCCCAAAGTATCCTTTTCTACATTCCACCATTCTAGAGGATCACCTACTAACATACCGGTGGCGTGAGAAACTCTTTGATCCTGAGTACAACCACTTCTAGGGATCACAAATTCAATCTTCTCTAGCCACTCTAAACAACCGGTGGCTCCACCTTCACCCTTCCATTCCGGAGCTCCACAAGCCTTGAAATCTTTGAAAATACAACCTTGACGGTAAACATTGTTGTTTCTTGGTTGAACAAAAACATTTTCCCCATTCCCATCACCATTCACATTCATATTTTCATCTGCTTCAATTTCCGGTTCTTCTTGTTCATTTCCATCCATGGCCGCCGCGATTCGAGCCACTAGTTCTGGCATAAGCTCATTGAGAGCTTGAGTAATGATCTCGGCTCTTACCGGGGGATTAGCACCACCCCGGCCACCTCGGCCACCACGACCTCCTCGGCCACCTCTACCTCCACGACCACCTCTACCACCACGTCCACCTATAATTTCTTCTTGAACTATCGGCTCCTCTTGTTCATCTTGCTCATCTTGACGCCTATAGTTAGTGTTAGCTCTCCTTGGCCTAACCATCTTTCCTGAACACACGTATTAGATTTAACAAGTTAAGTCTCACAATTCACACTCGAATATCAAAATTTTCCTTCAAGTAATACACAATTTCCACATCAAGTCCCTCTAAATCATTGCATGAATATAGTTATCTCCACGGGGAATAATCTAAGGCTTCACCAATCGTACAATTTACAATTAACAATACAATCACGAACCATTCGACACAATATAAATGGGTCAAGTCATAACAAGGTGGGTAAAGTATAGTCCGGATCTTAACTTCAACATTCGACACATTAAAGTGTTTGTATACAGGGTGTACCATCGGCTAACCCTCCACACCGTTAATATATTGAATGGATGTCAAGACTCGGTTCCGATATGTTCTCTAAGTGTTGGCCGGGTATGTATACTTCCAAGATTCCACATATCAACGTTTATCACAATAATTCCACAATTCACGGTGTATCCCGACACTATCATATACGTCCATCAAGTTGTGGCAATGACTTAAATTTAAATGGGTAATGCATTTGATGTGAATCAAAAGTTTATGTATGAAGACTCATGCAAATCTTCATAACATAATGTTTAATAAATTATTTTTATAGTCTTAGTAACACAAGAGAGCTCGGTAGCTCCATTTGAACGCACAAAGAAGCGCAAGGGCAAAGGTTTGCGATAGACGCAATTAAAAACCCGCTCTTTTAGGAGGCTAGCGCACTCCGACTTATACCTCTCTTAGATTTTGTTCAAATGGGTGAGCCGGTGTATCTCAAGGTTGTAAGACCCAATTTTATTAAAATAATCTCCATTTCGATAGTTCTTAGTCCACTTTATTCTTTTCTATGAGTAACCTACGAACTCAGTTTAAACCATTTTTATGCATCATACAGTTCACGTTGCACACAAAATTTCCTATCATGCATGCTAATATGAAATGTGGGTGTAATGGCTATAGACTAGGTTAATCCACCTAGCTCTCTACAACCACGGCTCTGATACCATTCTGTAACACCCCAACATGGCGGAATCATGGGGTATCACTTAGAAAAGAAGCACAGCACGACATGGGAATTATGTAGAGTCAAACTATATGCATTCATAGGATTGAAACAATCCATAAACTCACTCAAATGTATACAATAATCAATATCTATCAAAGATACACACTCAATCAATATTAAATGAAAATGTTTAAATGATAGTAGTTGACCTAAGCATAACCCGTTAAAGGGAAATAAGGATCACGGATCCAGAAGTCCAAAGCTAGTCCAATCCTAGCAATGCAAGCACATAATCATCCATTTTGTCTCTGATTAACCTGATTACCTGAAAAGTGTACTAAAGAGCGTCAACATAAAGTTGGTGAGTTCGTAGGGACAAGTAACAAGGAATAACCGTATCGGATAACAACCGTTAACGATAAGCGAGGATTAGAATACCTAATCATGTCCAAGGAAACCCTAAAAGGTTTCACACAGTTCAATACAATCAACGTTTCAACATCAATATCATTATACAATACACCATTAAACGTTAACCAATACGCCTAACATGATTTATCATTACATGATAATCAAAGCGACAATCATCATTAACCAATACGCCTAACATGATATATCATTTACATGATAATCAAGCGACAATCATCATTAACCAATACGCCTAACATGATATATCATTTACATGATAATCAAAACGACAATCATCATTAACCAATACGCCTAACATGATATATCATTTACATGATAATCAAAGCGACATTAAACCACAAGTAATCATATCAACAATCAACAAATAAACAATTAACATCTCGGTCCATATCATAACAAGTGAATCAACCAACAAATACGATGCACATACACTTCTTATAATTATACTTTAAAGGAATAATCGATGCTTATATATAGGGTCACCCGCAGCCTTCCCACCACATCTACTATTCATAAAAGTATAATTATCTTCCATGTATGTACAACTATCTAAAGCACAACAAGTATTCATAACGAAGTCAAAGTTTAACCGAGCAACAAGTCAATACATTAAACAAACAATCAATCAACAAGCATGTACACTTTTCAGCCCGAATCTCAATTGAGTAGGGAAGGTTTACGAAACTCACCTGGAAGTAAAGCAATTCCAAGTACTAGTACAAGTACTTTACTATGATCAAAATGTACTCCCGGTTACCTAGAACAAGTATAAGATCAACTTATAAGCTACCACAAAGCCTAAGTGCAAAATAGGAAATTTCAGCATGTTCCCAGCTTTGCGCCATCTACTAGACAACGACTTTGGGAAGTCAAGAAGACTAGATACAACAAAACTTAGTCTAGACATTTGTTGGGCACTCAATGGCCTTTTCAAAAATGTAAGGTTTGGCTCTTGAAGAGCTTTAATGAAAGAGTTATGATTTTTACAAAAACAAACCTGTAGCCTCGTCAGAAATCAGACCAGTTCTGAAAATCGTCGTTTTTGGCACTCTTCTGAGCAAAACCAGAAGAATTCGTTCTTATCAAATTTACTGACACTTGGACCTTTCCAAAAATATAAGATTCGTCTCCTAATTCGTCCAGATGAATCTTCTATGATGTTTGCAAGATGACTGAAAATTTCAGTCCTATAGAGTCCTTAAATTCAACTTGAAACTTCAAGTGATGAACCCAAGACTTTATGAACTTGATTGTTTTGTGTTATGAATGTGAGAGAGAGAAAAGAGCAGAGATGGATGATAGAATGATCATCAAATGCTTGCTTATATAGTCCAAGAGTTGCAACTAAGTGCCAAGAATACACACCTTGGCCATGAGGTGTTCATTATGTGTTTACAACTCATCCTTGAGTGTAATGGCTGAAACTTTGGCCTTAAGACAAACTAGAATTCAGTAGGAATATGTTCATTGTATGATTACAAGCTATAATCCAAGTCTTAGTTAGTTTGTGTGGGGTTTATGTCAAGAACACAAGCTTGACTTGACTAATTGACTTTGGTTGACTCTAAACTTTGATTCTTGATTATTATTTGTGTAATTAAGTGTAGTAACTAGTTTATATAAGTATAATTACTTTTATCTATGTGGTTATAAATCAATTACATGTATTTATATATTTATTAGTTATCTAATTCAAGTACACAATTGCATATTTATTTTACTAGTATGTACAATATATCTAGCTAGTTAATTGATTCCGAAATTAATAACACAAAAAAAAATACTCACGAGTGTACAACTTTTATAAATTATTATAAATCCATAATATGGATAAATCATTTCATATAATATAAAGGTTGTGTCGGTTTTTGTCCTATTAATGGAATTATCATCTAGCCACCGACACTGTTCCACCGACACTGTTGGAACCGTACATTATACTTAAGGTTTCGTATATACGTTTTTCCTGTTACCACAGTTACTCAATTATCATCTATTATATAATTTCCATAACATGTACTGGGCCAATTTCATAGTCTGCTAATATGGCCCTAATTCTAGAAGTTCAAATATGACATTATAATTGGCCCAATTTACAGATAAATGTACACAATTATGTCCAAATTTCCGTTTATTGAAATAGTTAATCAAATTACATGCACAGTCAAACGGTAAAAATCATGAATGTTACACACGACTTCAGCATGGTTTGATAAATGGTGTGATTCCAGCCCGATTTATAACTCTCTATCTTCTCGATCTATTAATAATGCAGGTTTTCAAATTCACTCAAATGTTGCTGATCTCGTGTCTGGTGCAAATTGGGCATGGCCATTGGAGTGGAGTAATTTATTCCCATCCATTGTTCCACCTATTTTAAATCATGAAACACAGGATACTCTCTGTTGGAAGAATAACAACGGTTTTCAAGAATTTTTGGTATCAACAGTTTGGGATACTATTAGGACCTGGGAGATGAAGGTTCAATGGTTTGACATTGTCTGGTTTACACAATGTATTCCAAGACACGCTTTTCATCTTTGGTTGGTCATGAAAAAGAAACTGAAGACTCAAGACATGCTTCGCTCTTGGGATATTTCCTCCACGATGGCTGATCAAAGTTATTGCTCATTATGTGAATTACAACCCGATTCTCATGAACACTTATTCTTTGAATGCTCATACTCGCTACAGGTTTGGAAGGGGATCTGCGATCTGGTGGACCTGGACTATTTTGCTGCAGATTAGGATACTATTGTCTCGAAATTCATTACTTTTGGTAACAAAAAAACGGCCAAAACCATCATAGCAAAACAGGTCCTTGCTGCTACTTCTTACTATGTGTGGCAAGAGAGAAACACTCGGCTTTTCAAAAAGGAAAAGAGACCAATTCAACAATTGATCAAGGTAATTGAAGAAACTGTACGTTTGAAGCTCATGTCATTTCGTTTCAAGATGACTTGTGATAGTGAAAAGATTTTTGATACTTGGAAGCTGCCAAAGTCTTTATTGGTTACAAAGAATCAGGCTTGTTAGATATTCTTGTTTGCATTTTTTCTAGTCTTATTGGTTACTTTAAGCCTAGGTAGATCTTGTTTTCATGAAGAGTGGCATGTCACTTTTCATGATTGAGTATATGCTTTGAAGCATTGTTCTTGTACTAGTCGCATTGACACTCAGTCTTTGCGCCTGTTTTTTTATTTGTTGGTTAATATATAAAGTTAACCAGGGTAAACTCCCTTTACCCAAAAAAAAGTGATTACTCATTTTTTACTAAAGTTGATGACAAACTGTTTATTGCACTTCTTGTATATGTTGATGATATTGTTCTTACAGGAAATGATGAAACTGAAATCATCAAAGTAAAACAGTTTTTAAATTCTAAATTCATGATCAAAGATCTTGGTAAGTTAAAGTATTTTTTGGGAATTGAGGTTATTGATACTTTGAAAGGATTATGTTTAACCCAAAGGAAGTATTGTATGGACCTTCTTTTTGAATATGGTTTATTGGGTGCTAAACCTATCAAAACTCCAATGGATATGAATTTGATTATTTCAGATAGGGTTAATGATTCTGATCCTTTTATTGAAAATATTACTTTGTATCAAAAGCTTATTGGGAAGTTAATATTCTTCCCTTCCCTCGTCCCGCTTTCGCTTGCTGGAAATCTCTTTCCCCCTTCTCCACTGCTTAAGTCAGTATATGCATGCACCTAAAGTTTCACATTTGAAACTTGCCTTCAGAATTTTGAGATACTTGAAAAAGAATCCAGGTAAGGGTATACATGTTATAAAAGGTCAGTCTCTTTCTCTAAATGCATATCGTTTCGTCTTTTTCTGTCTTCCATTTAGTTGGTCCCTTCCTGTACCGCATCGAGGTCTCTTATAAGACTCTGACTTTCCCACAATAAGTAGATGAGGGGGGACGGGAGGAAAGCGGTGGGGGAGTAACGGGGGAGGCGGGGCACAGTTGATTCTGACTGGGGGAAATGCATTACCTCTAGGAGATCTGTCACCGGTTTTTGTATCTTTTTAGGAGAATCCTTAATATCCTGGAAAAGTAAAAAGCAAAACACAGTATCTAGGTCCTCCTCTGAGGCAGAATATAGGGCCATGGCTACTGTTACTTGTGAAGTAGTGTGGATTCTTAATATTTTACAAGACTTTCCTTTTAATCCACTCCTTTAATTCGCCGTAGGGGGTGTTTCACCTTTTTTAGGTTTTTCTCCCCCCTCTTCCTTCATATTCACTTTCTAAACCTCCATTTGTTCCTTATTCATCGAGGGGGGACCTTCCCGCATCTCCCCCGCCCCTTGCCCTTGCTCTTCCCTCCCTTGTCCTCGCCCCAAGGTTATACTTCTGGAAAATGTTAAGTCTTGTTAAGGTTGACACTACTGAACAAGTTGCTGACATTTTTACTAAGAGTCTTTGTGTAAGTCAACATGAGTTTTTGTTAAATAAAATGAATTTGATTGATATGTTTCAAGGTTAAAAGGTTATTTCTGGACCTAAGTTTATATTAAGGGAGGGTATTAAATTTATGAAGATAATATAAACTTAGGGTTATGTTTGATATTTATCTAACTTCTGGGTTAAGTTTTTTTTACAGAAAAGTTCATCTATAGAAATTGAGGGATTGAAGCTGTACATTACTAAAGACCAAGGAGGTAGAAGGAAGATTGCTTATGGTTGAAGTATATATAGCTGCTTATACGCAGTTAGGGTTAATTAACCTATTCATATTTTTCTCTCATATTTTCTGTATCGATATATCTTTGATAAGGGTTTTATCCCTTTTATCTTTTCGATTTATTCTGCTTGTAAATAGATCATCTTGATCTATATTTCATTCTTGTAATAATAACACTTTATAGTCGGTGTTTACAGCCGACTGATTAATTTCTTAATCGAATAACTAATAATAATAATAATAATTGTTGTTCTTCGATTTCGTTCAAAAACATAATCAAACCTTATTTTGTGATAAGCACACTCAATGGTATGCTCCTAATAGAGTAAAAGATAAACTCCCACAAATTCTGATTACTTGTCAAACATTCCCCTTCATCCATCCGAATTTAGACAAACCCAACTTTGTATAAAGTTCTTCGTGCATAATCAAGCTCTTGGCGAACAGATCATCAACTTGTTATTTACTTGCACAAGCTTCCAATTGCACTTATCACCTATGAAATGATGTCTAGTTTTTAAATTTTGGTTATGCTGTGAAAAACCGGGTTTATTTTTTCTAGCAACATTGCAGATCTGTTTTCATGGTATAGAGCTGCTCACCTGCTACGGACCCAAGTCACCTAGATATTCTCTTAACCAAATTGCTTGACAGGCAGTGGCAGTCACAACCACATTTAAAATCTGTAAATATAGCTTGGCTTTTGGAACTCCACAGAATGATACTTGAACCAAGACTTAAAATAATTTCCTGTGATGCTTCACTACTTTTCCTATCATCAATTGATCAACCCAATCAGTGTAACTACTCCTTTTTAATCAAAAAAAAGAAAAAAGATTATAGGTACCATATACCTAACTCCAATAACCGGCCAAGTAACATAGCACTCTCACCTTTGGCTTCCTCCCACCCTTGCAGATCTGCCTTAAATTTGGTCTCATACTCCAGTGCCTTCTCAAAATATTCTTTCAGCATCTTCTGGAGCTGAGCATAACTTGGAGCGGTCTTATCTTTGATCAGCATATAAACTTCAGCCCACTCTGAAGCACCCAAGTTGGTTGGTTTGACCCCTTCCAGCTTAATTGGCTTGTCAGCACCTTGTCTTAGGATTTTCAAGTTTGTCTTGAGGCCCATATCAGCTTTGAAGGCCTCAGCAGCAACAATCTTTTGAGGCCTCTTTCTATCATCCATAAGCTTCAGCCATTTAGCCTTTTCTTCCTCAAACTTGGCTCTTTTCTCGCTGAGCTGCTTCTCAACTTCTTTATGCTTCTGCCTATATAAGGCTTACACCACCCGATTTGAGTACTATAAGATGATATAGAAAAGCCCCAAAAGATGCTCGATGTCGCCCAGACACCAACAACCATAAAAGCAACAAACCACCCGATTTCAGCAGCATCCTTTGCTCACCATCCAGCTGATCTTTTTCAAGGAGAGGTAGCTGCTTGATATACTCAAGATTCTTTCTTTCATTTTCTTGATTCTGCTTGATCCTATCCAACTCCTTGATAGCCTCTTCTTGAGTTTTTCCATCAGCAGTCAGTGCCAAAA
>CM067168.1:156468028-156582638 GCA_034093135.1 Erigeron breviscapus
TATAGTCCAAGAGTTGCAACTAAGTGCCAAGAATACACACCTTGGCCATGAGGTGTTCATCATGTGTTTACAACTCATCCTTGAGTGTAATGGCTGAAACTTTGGCCTTAAGACAAACTAGAATTCATTAGGAATATGTTCATTGTATGATTACAAGCTATAATCCAAGTCTTAGTTAGTTTGTGTGGGTTTATGTCAAGAACACAAGCTTGACTTGACTAATTGACTTTGGTTGACTCTAAACTTTGATTCTTGATTATTATTTGTGTAATTAAGTGTAGTAACTAGTTTATATAAGTATAATTACTTTTATCTATGTGGTTATAAATCAATTACATGTATTTATATATTTATTAGTTATCTAATTCAAGTACACAATTGCATATTTATTTTACTAGTATGTACAATATATCTAGCTAGTTAATTGATTCCGAAATTAATAACACAAAAAAAATACTCACGAGTGTACAACTTTTATAAATTATTATAAATCCATAATATGGATAAATCATTTCATATAATATAAAGGTTGTGTCGGTTTTTGTCCTATTAATGGAATTATCATCTAGCCACCGACACTGTTCCACCGACACTGTTCCACCGACACTGTTCCACCGACACTGTTGGAACCGTACATTATACTTAAGGTTTCGTATATACGTTTTTCCTGTTACCACAGTTACTCAATTATCATCTATCATATAATTTCCATAACATGTACTGGGCCAATTTCATAGTCTGCTAATATGGCCCTAATTCTAGAAGTTCAAATATGACATTATAATTGGCCCAATTTACAGATAAATGTACACAATTATGTCCAAACTTCCGTTTATTGAAATAGTTAATCAAATTACATGCACAGTCAAACGGTAAAAATCATGAATGTTACATTCTTCCCCCGTTAAAGAATTTCGTCCCGAAATTCAATCAAACACTAATTACTAAACAAGTGTGGGTATTTAGACTTCATGTGGTCCTCGCGTTCCCAAGTAAACTCGGGTCCACGTCTAGCTTGCCATCTTACTTTGACAATCGTATATCGGGTATTCTTTAGTTTTCTAGTTTGTCGATCTAGAATTTCTATTGGTTCTTCCACAAACTTCAACGTTTTATCAACACGGATTTCTTCGAGGGGTACGTGAAGTGTTGGATCGGTCAAACACTTCCTAAGATTACAAACATGGAAAACATTATGAACTCCACTCAAATTTTGAGGAAGTTCTAATCGATAAGCTACCGGACCAATACGCTCCAAGATCTTGAACGGGCCAATGTACCGTGGCCCCAACTTGCCACGTTTCACAAAACGAATCACACCTTTCCACGGGGATACTTTCAATAAAACATAATCACCAATTTCAAATTCGAGGGGTCGTCGTCTAACATTAGCATATTTCAATTGTCGTTCTCGGGCCACTCTTAACTTTTCTTTGATTTGTGAGATCACTTTCGTCGTTTCAATAACAATTTCGGGCCCAACGAGTTGCTTTCACCAACTTCTGCCCAAGCTAGCGGTGACCTACAATCTCTCCCATATAATGCTCTAAATGGGGCCATTCCAATGCTAGCATGATAGCTATTATTGTAGGAGAATTCAACCAAAGGAAGATGAACATCCCAATTACCACCAAAATCAATGGCACAGGCTCTTAACATATCTTCTAAGGTTTGAATCGTTCTTTCACTTTGACCATCGGTTTGTGGGTGGAACGCCGTACTCAAACCGAGACGAGTACCCATAGATTTCTGGAACGCTTTCCAAAATTTTGAAGTAAATCGGGCATCTCGATCGGATATCACGGAAATCGGCACTCCATGCTTGGATATCACCTCTTTGATGTACAATCGTGCCATGGTGTCAAATTTATCGTCCTCCCGGATGGCTAAGAAGTGAGCCGACTTAGTCACCGTCAATTATCACCCAAATAGTGTCCCGACCACTACTCGTCCTAGGTAACTTCGTGATGAAGTCCATAGCAATTTCTTCCCATTTCCACACCGGTGTTACTGGTTGGACTAGTAAACCCGGTGGTTTCTTGTGGTCGGCTTTCACTTGCAAACAAGTGAGACATTCACTAACATATCTAGCAATGTCTTTCTTCATTCCCGGCCACCAATACAAGTCTCTTAATCCAAAATACATTTTGTCGGAACCCGGATGAACTGAGTAGGCCGACTTATGCGCTTCATCCATCAATTTCAACCGCCATCCTCCAAGAAGGGGAATCCACAATCTATCAACGAAATACAAGCCATTGTCATTTTTCCTATCAAAATGTTCTTCTAGACCGTATAAGGTTTCATTGATGAAGTTTTCCGGTCTAGTTGCCAATTCTTGTGCTTCAATAATGGAGTCACGAACACTTCTTAACACGGTAAAGCTCATGGCTTTAACTCGTCTTGGTTTTATACGTTCTTTCGACTTAAGGCATCGGCTACCACATTTGCTTTACCCGGGTGATACCGGATAACACAATCATAATCACTTAACAGTTCAAGCCATCTTCTTTGCCTCATGTTCAGATCGCTTTGATTGAAGATATGTTGAAGGCTTTTGTGATCGGTATAGATCACGCTCTTGGTGCCATACAAGTAATGCCTCCAACATTTCAAAGCAAATACCACTGCTCCCAATTCTAAGTCATGAGTCGGATAATTCTTCTCATGCACCTTCAATTGTCTGGATGCATATGCTATCACCTTATCCCGTTGCATTAAGACACAACCCAATCCTTTCCCGGACGCATCACAATATACAACAAAATCATCGGCTCCATCGGGCAAGCTCAAGATCGGTGCATCACACAATTTGTCCTTCAACAATTGGAATGCTTGTTCTTGCTTTTCACCCCAATCAAACCTTCTTTCCCGTTGAGTCAACAAGGTCAAAGGTTGGGCGATTTTTGAAAAGCCTTCAATAAATCGTCTATAGTAACCCGCCAAACCAAGAAATTGGTGAATTTCGGTCGGTGTTTCGGGTCGTCTCCAATTCTTTACTGCTTCAACTTTACTTGGGTCCACATGAATTCCTTCCTTGCTCACTACGTGACCAAGAAAATGGACCTCTTCAAGCCAAAATTCACATTTGGAGAACTTGGCATAAAGCTTTTCTTTCCGAAGTAACTCTAAGACTAGTTTCAAATGTTCCAAATGATCTTCTTTTGTCTTAGAATATATGAGAATGTCATCGATGAAAACAATGACAAATTGGTCCAAATAGGGCTGACACACCCGGTTCATCAAATCCATGAACACAGCTGGTGCATTAGTCAACCCAAAAGGCATCACCGTAAATTCAAAATGTCCATATCTCGTTCGAAAGGCGGTTTTTGGAATGTCGTCTTCATGAACCCTCAATTGATGATAACCTGACCTCAAATCAATTTTGGAAAAGAAACGAGCACCTTGGAGTTGGTCGAATAAATCGTCAATCCTAGGAAGAGGATAACGATTCTTTACCATTAGTTTGTTCAATTCTCTATAATCGATACACATTCGGAATGTGCCATCTTTCTTTTTAACGAACAAAACCGGTGCGCCCCAAGGCGATTGACTAGGGCGAATGAAACCCTTGTCTTGAAGCTCTTTGAGTTGGGCGGCCAACTCTTGTAATTCGGTCATGGCTAAGCGATAAGGTGCTCTGGCCACGGGAGAAGCGTTAGGAATAAGTTCAATACGGAAGTCAAGTTCACGAGATGGAGGTAAACCCGGGAGGTCATCTGGGAATACGTCCGCAAAATCTTTAACTACGGGCACGGTCTTCAATTCGACCTTAGTAACGTTTACATTATATACTTTCCCTTCCCATGGCTCGATTGCCTCACCTTGAACCACTAATTCTTCTCCATTTTCTAAAGGTATTCTCACCACCCTACTACCACAATCTATTACCGCGTTCATAGCCGACAACCAATCCATACCCACGATCACGTCAAAACTACCGATATCAAAAGGCATTAAGTCTATGTAAAACGGGTAGTCACATAGTTCTAACACACAATCACGAACAACTTGACTAATTCTAGACAATCCACCATTTACCATTTCAAGTTCAAAGTAATAAGACAATGGGCTAAGACTTGCATCGATCAACGGAATGAAATCATTGGAAATGAGGCTATAATCGGCCCCGGAATCAAATAACACGGTAGCATATTGGTGATTGAGAAGAAAAGTACCTGCTACCACGTTTGGATCAACACGAGCCTCGGCCGCATTCACGGCAAAAGCTCTTCCACGGGGAACGAGTTGTTGTTGAGGAGCTTGCTGTTGTTGACCTTGATTTCCTCGGTTTTGATTTGGACCGGCAATTTGCAATTGATTCGGATGCACGGTCACTTGAACTTGTTGGCCGATGAGATTTGGGCATCGGTTACGATAGTGGTCTTGGCTACCACATTCATAACAACTGCCCGGGTCATTTGGGGGTATCTAGCATTTAGTGGAGCAACATTTAATGGAACAGTTCGACGGGTAGGACAAAATCTTGAGGTGTGACCCTGATTGTTACAAATAAAGCAAGCATCACATCTCACACCAGTTCGATGATGACGGTTACACCTAGGGCATAAAGGACTTGTTCCAGTATAACCACCCTTTTGCGGCTCAACTCTTGGTTCAACCATCGCATATACCTTTCCACCACGACCATGGCGCTTATTATTGCGCCTATCATCTTTCTTGGTGCCACTCGACTCGGGCGTATCTTTTCTCTTGTTATCACTTTTGGCTATTTCACCACCCTTCACCAGCTCCATGGTGACACTAGCGGTTCGGTTAATGGCTTCATTGATTGTCAATGGCATGGTGGGATGAGAAACAAGTACCCTCACTTTGTGGGGTAAGCCAACCACATACTTTTCTACCTTCCGGGCCTCAGGTCTCACAAGATGAGGAATGAGTCTAGAAAGTTGTCCGAAGCGGCGAGTGTACCCCACATGATCGGCTCCCTTCATGGTGAGCTTAGTAAATTCTTCTTCCAAATTTCTCATTTCATATGGTGGGCAATACTTGGAGATGATCATTTCTTTGAAATTTTCCCAAGGTATGGAATTTGCGAGGTCAATCCCCAAAGTATCCTTTTCTACATTCCACCATTCTAGAGGATCACCTACTAACATACCGGTGGCGTGAGAAACTCTTTGATCCTGAGTACAACCACTTCTAGGGATCACAGATTCAATCTTCTCTAGCCACTCTAAACAACCGTGGCTCCACCTTCACCCTTCCATTCCGGAGCTCCACAAGCCTTGAAATCTTTGAAAATACAACCTTGACGGTAAACATTGTTGTTTCTTGGTTGAACAAAAACATTTTCCCCGTTCCCATCACCATTCACATTCATATTTTCATCTGCTTCAATTTCCGGTTCTTCTTGTTCATTTCCATCCATGGCCGCCGCGATTCGAGCCACTAGTTCTGGCATAAGCTCATTGAGAGCTTGAGTAATGATCTCGGCTCTTACCGGGGGATTAGCACCACCCCGGCCACCTCGGCCACCACGACCTCCTCGGCCACCTCTACCTCCACGACCACCTCTACCACCACGTCCACCTATAATTTCTTCTTGAACTATCGGCTCCTCTTGTTCATCTTGCTCATCTTGACGCCTATAGTTAGTGTTAGCTCTCCTTGGCCTAACCATCTTTCCTGAACACACGTATTAGATTTAACAAGTTAAGTCTCACAATTCACACTCGAATATCAAAATTTTCCTTCAAGTAATACACAATTTCCACATCAAGTCCCTCTAAATCATTGCATGAATATAGTTATCTCCACGGGAAATAATCTAAGGCTTCACCAATCGTACAATTTACAATTAACAATACAATCACGAACCATTCGACACAATATAAATGGGTCAAGTCATAACAAGGTGGGTAAAGTATAGTCCGGATCTTAACTTCAACATTCGACACATTAAAAGTGTTTGTATACAGGGTGTACCATCGGCTAACCCTCCACACCGTTAATATATTGAATGGATGTCAAGACTCGGTTCCGATATGTTCTCTAAGTGTTGGCCGGGTATGTATACTTCCAAGATTCCACATATCAACGTTTATCACAATAATTCCACAATTCACGGTGTATCCCGACACTATCATATACGTCCATCAAGTTGTGGCAATGACTTAAATTTAAATGGGTAATGCATTTGATGTGAATCAAAAGTTTATGTATGAAGACTCATGCAAATCTTCATAACATAATGTTTAATAAAATTTATTTTTATAGTCTTAGTAACACAAGAGAGCTCGGTAGCTCCATTTGAACGCACAAAGAAGCGCAAGGGCAAAGGTTTGCGATAGACGCAATTAAAAACCCGCTCTTTTAGGAGGCTAGCGCACTCTGACTTATACCTCTCTTAGAGTTTGTTCAAATGGGTGAGCCGGTGTATCTCAAGGTTGTAAGACTCCAATTTTATTAAAATAATCTCTATTTCGATAGTTCTTAGTCAACTTTATTCTTTTCTATGAGTAACCTACGAACTCAGTTTAAACCATTTTTATGCATCATACAGTTCACGTTGCACACAAAATTTCCTATCATGCATGCTAATATGAAATGTGGGTGTAATGGCTATAGACTAGGTCAATCCACCTAGCTCTCTACAACCACGGCTCTGATACCATTCTGTAACACCCCAACATGGCGGAATCATGGGGTATCACTTAGAAAAGCACAGCACGACATGGGAATTATGTAGAGTCAAACTATATGCATTCATAGGATTGAAATAATCCATAAACTCACTCAAATGTATACAATAATCAATATCTATCAAAGATACACACTCAATCAATATTAAATGAAAATGTTTAAATGATAGTCAAAGCGACAATCATCATTAACCAATACGCCTAACATGATATATCATTTACATGATAATCAAAGCGACAATCATCATTAACCAATACGCCTAACATGATATATCATTTACATGATAATCAAAGCGACAATCATCATTAACCAATACGCCTAACATGATATATCATTTACATGATAATCAAAGCGACAATCATCATTAACCAATACGCCTAACATGATATATCATTTACATGATAATCAAAGCGACAATCATCATTAACCAATACGCCTAACATGATATATCATTTACATGATAATCAAAGCGACAATCATCATTAACCAATACGCCTAACATGATATATCATTTACATGATAATCAAAGCGACAATCATCATTAACCAATACGCCTAACATGATATATCATTTACATGATAATCAAAGCGACAATCATCATTAACCAATACGCCTAACATGATATATCATTTACATGATAATCAAAGCGACAATCATCATTAACCAATACGCCTAACATGATATATCATTTACATGATAATCAAAGCGACAATCATCATTAACCAATACGCCTAACATGATATATCATTTACATGATAATCAAAGCGACAATCATCATTAACCAATACGCCTAACATGATATATCATTTACATGATAATCAAAGCGACAATCATCATTAACCAATACGCCTAACATGATATATCATTTACATGATAATCAAAGCGACAATCATCATTAACCAATACGCCTAACATGATATATCATTTACATGATAATCAAAGCGACAATCATCATTAACCAATACGCCTAACATGATATATCATTTACATGATAATCAAAGCGACAATCATCATTAACCAATACGCCTAACATGATATATCATTTACATGATAATCAAAGCGACAATCATCATTAACCAATACGCCTAACATGATATATCATTTACATGATAATCAAAGCGACAATCATCATTAACCAATACGCCTAACATGATATATCATTTACATGATAATCAAAGCGACAATCATCATTAACCAATACGCCTAACATGATATATCATTTACATGATAATCAAAGCGACAATCATCATTAACCAATACGCCTAACATGATATATCATTTACATGATAATCAAAGCGACAATCATCATTAACCAATACGCCTAACATGATATATCATTTACATGATAATCAAAGCGACAATCATCATTAACCAATACGCCTAACATGATATATCATTTACATGATAATCAAAGCGACAATCATCATTAACCAATACGCCTAACATGATATATCATTTACATGATAATCAAAGCGACAATCATCATTAACCAATACGCCTAACATGATATATCATTTACATGATAATCAAAGCGACAATCATCATTAACCAATACGCCTAACATGATATATCATTTACATGATAATCAAAGCGACAATCATCATTAACCAATACGCCTAACATGATATATCATTTACATGATAATCAAAGCGACAATCATCATTAACCAATACGCCTAACATGATATATCATTTACATGATAATCAAAGCGACAATCATCATTAACCAATACGCCTAACATGATATATCATTTACATGATAATCAAAGCGACAATCATCATTAACCAATACGCCTAACATGATATATCATTTACATGATAATCAAAGCGACAATCATCATTAACCAATACGCCTAACATGATATATCATTTACATGATAATCAAAGCTACCACAAAGCCTAAGTGCAAAATAGGGAAATTTCAGCATGTTCCCAGCTTTGCGCCATCTACTAGACAACGACTTTGGGAAGTCAAGAAGACTAGATACAACAAAACTCAGTTCTAGACATTTGTTGGGCACTCAATGGCCTTTTCAAAAATGTAAGGTTTGGCTCTTGAAGAGCTTTAATGAAAGAGTTATGATTTTTACAAAAACAAACCTGTAGCCTCGTCAGAAATCAGACCAGTTCTGAAAATCGTTGTTTTTGGCACTCTTCTGAGCAAAACCAGAAGAAACTTCGTTCTTATCAAATTTTACTGACACTTGGACCTTTCCAAAAATATAAGATAAGTCTCCTAATTCGTCCAGATGAATCTTCTATGATGTTTGCAAGATGACTGAAAATTTCAGTCCTATAGAGTCCTTAAATTCAACTTGAAACTTCAAGTGATGAACCCAAGACTTTATGAACTTGATTGTTTTGTGTTATGAATGTGAGAGAGAGAGGAAAGAGCAGAGATGGATGATAGAATGATCATCAAATGCTTGCTTATATAGTCCAAGAGTTGCAACTAAGTGCCAAGAATACACACCTTGGCCATGAGGTGTTCATCATGTGTTTACAACTCATCCTTGAGTGTAATGGCTGAAACTTTGGCCTTAAGACAAACTAGAATTCAGTAGGAATATGTTCATTGTATGATTACAAGCTATAATCCAAGTCTTAGTTAGTTTGTGTGGGGTTTATGTCAAGAACACAAGCTTGACTTGACTAATTGACTTTGGTTGACTCTAAACTTTGATTCTTGATTATTATTTGTGTAATTAAGTGTAGTAACTAGTTTATATAAGTATAATTACTTTTATCTATGTGGTTATAAATCAATTACATGTATTTATATATTTATTAGTTATCTAATTCAAGTACACAATTGCATATTTATTTTACTAGTATGTACAATATATCTAGCTAGTTAATTGATTCCGAAATTAATAACACAAAAAAAATACTCACGAGTGTACAACTTTTATAAATTATTATAAATCCATAATATGGATAAATCATTTCATATAATATAAAGGTTGTGTCGGTTTTTGTCCTATTAATGGAATTATCATCTAGCCACCGACACTGTTCCACCGACACTGTTGGAACCGTACATTATACTTAAGGTTTCGTATATACGTTTTTCCTGTTACCACAGTTACTCAATTATCATCTATCATATAATTTCCATAACATGTACTGGGCCAATTTCATAGTCTGCTAATATGGCCCTAATTCTAGAAGTTCAAATATGACATTATAATTGGCCCAATTTACAGATAAATGTACACAATTATGTCCAAATTTCCGTTTATTGAAATAGTTAATCAAATTACATGCACAGTCAAACGGTAAAAATCATGAATGTTACACACGACTTCAGCATGGTTTGATAAATGGTGTGATTCCAGCCCGATTTATAACTCTCTATCTTCTCGATCTATTAATAATGCAGGTTTTCAAATTCACTCAAATGTTGCTGATCTCGTGTCTGGTGCAAATTGGGCATGGCCATTGGAGTGGAGTAATTTATTCCCATCCATTGTTCCACCTATTTTAAATCATGAAACACAGGATACTCTCTGTTGGAAGAATAACAACGGTTTTCAAGAATTTTTGGTATCAACAGTTTGGGATACTATTAGGACCTGGGAGATGAAGGTTCAATGGTTTGACATTGTCTGGTTTACACAATGTATTCCAAGACACGCTTTTCATCTTTGGTTGGTCATGAAAAAGAAACTGAAGACTCAAGACATGCTTCGCTCTTGGGATATTTCCTCCACGATGGCTGATCAAAGTTATTGCTCATTATGTGAATTACAACCCGATTCTCATGAACACTTATTCTTTGAATGCTCATACTCGCTACAGGTTTGGAAGGGGATCTGCGATCGGGTGGACCTGGACTATTTTGCTGCAGATTGGGATACTATTGTCTCGAAATTCATTACTTTTGGTAACAAAAAATCGGCCAAAACCATCATAGCAAAACAGGTCCTTGCTGCTACTTCTTACTATGTGTGGCAAGAGAGAAACACTCGGCTTTTCAAAAAGGAAAAGAGACCAATTCAACAATTGATCAAGGTAATTGAAGAAACTGTACGTTTGAAGCTCATGTCATTTCGTTTCAAGATGACTTGTGATAGTGAAAAGATTTTTGATACTTGGAAGCTGCCAAAGTCTTTATTGGTTACAAAGAATCAGGCTTGTTAGATATTCTTGTTTGCATTTTTTCTAGTCTTATTGGTTACTTTAAGTCTAGGTAGATCTTGTTTTCATGAAGAGTGGCATGTCACTTTTCATGATTGAGTATATGCTTTGAAGCATTGTTCTTGTACTAGTCGCATTGACACTCAGTCTTTGCGCCTGTTTTTTTATTTGTTGGTTAATATATAAAGTTAACCAGGGTAAACTCCCTTTACCTAAAAAAAGTGATTACTCATTTTTTACTAAAGTTGATGACAAACTGTTTATTGCACTTCTTGTATATGTTGATGATATTGTTCTTACAGGAAATGATGAAACTGAAATCATCAAAGTAAAACAGTTTTTAAATTCTAAATTCATGATCAAAGATCTTGGTAAGTTAAAGTATTTTTTGGGAATTGAGGTTATTGATACTTTGAAAGGATTATGTTTAACCCAAAGGAAGTATTGTATGGACCTTCTTTTTGAATATGGTTTATTGGGTGCTAAACCTATCAAAACTCCAATGGATATGAATTTGATTATTTCAGATAGGGTTAATGATTCTGATCCTTTTATTGAAAATATTACTTTGTATCAAAAGCTTATTGGGAAGTTAATATATCTTACCCTTACAAGGCCAGATATTAGTTATTCTAGTCCACTGCTTAAGTCAGTATATGCATGCACCTAAAGTTTCACATTTGAAACTTGCCTTCAGAATTTTGAGATACTTGAAAAAGAATCCAGGTAAGGGTATACATGTTATAAAAGGTCAGTCTCTTTCTCTAAATGCATATGTTGATTCTGACTGGGGGAAATGCATTACCTCTAGGAGATCTGTCACCGGTTTTTGTATCTTTTTAGGAGAATCCTTAATATCCTGGAAAAGTAAAAAGCAAAACACAGTATCTAGGTCCTCCTCTGAGGCAGAATATAGGGCCATGGCTACTGTTACTTGTGAAGTAGTGTGGATTCTTAATATTTTACAAGACTTGAGGGTAAAAGACTTGTTACCTGTAACCTTGTTTTGTGATAACAAATCTGCAGTTTTAATTGCTACTAATCCTGTTCTACATGAGAGAACAAAGCACATTGAAATTGATATTCATATTGTAAGAGAAAAGGTTACTTCTGGAATGTTAAGTCTTGTTAAGGTTGACACTACTGAACAAGTTGCTGACATTTTTACTAAGAGTCTTTGTGTAAGTCAACATGAGTTTTTGTTAAATAAAATGAATTTGATTGATATGTTTCAAGGTTAAAAGGTTATTTCTGGACCTAAGTTTATATTAAGGGAGGGTATTAAATTTATGAAGATAATATAAACTTAGGGTTATGTTTGATATTTATCTAACTTCTGGGTTAAGTTTTTTTTACAGAAAAGTTCATCTATAGAAATTGAGGGATTGAAGCTGTACATTACTAAAGACCAAGGAGGTAGAAGGAAGATTGCTTATGGTTGAAGTATATATAGCTGCTTATACGCAGTTAGGGTTAATTAACCTATTCATATTTTTCTCTCATATTTTCTGTATCGATATATCTTTGATAAGGGTTTTATCCCTTTTATCTTTTCGATTTATTCTGCTTGTAAATAGATCATCTTGATCTATATTTCATTCTTGTAATAATAATACTTTGTAGTCAGTTATACAGCCGACTGATTAATTTCTAATCAAATAACAAACAATAATAATAATAATTGTTGTTCTTCGATTTCGTTCAAAAACATAATCAAACCTTATTTTGTGATAAGCACACTCAATGGTATGCTCCTAATAGAGTAAAAGATAAACTCCCACAAATTCTGATTACTTGTCAAACATTCCCCTTCATCCATCCGAATTTAGACAAACCCAACTTTGTATAAAGTTCTTCGTGCATAATCAAGCTCTTGGCGAACAGATCATCAACTTGTTATTTACTTGCACAAGCTTCCAATTGCACTTATCACCTATGAAATGATGTCTAGTTTTTAAATTTTGGTTATGCTGTGAAAAACCGGGTTTATTTTTTCTAGCAACATTGCAGATCTGTTTTCATGGTATAGAGCTGCTCACCTGCTACGGACCCAAGTCACCTAGATATTCTCTTAACCAAATTGCTTGACAGGCAGTGGCAGTCACAACCACATTTAAAATCTGTAAATATAGGTTGGCTTTTGGAACTCCACAGAATGATACTTGAACCAAGACTTAAAATAATTTCCTGTGATGCTTCACTACTTTTCCTATCATCAATTGATCAACCCAATCAGTGTAACTACTCCTTTTTAATCAAAAAAAAGAAAAAAGATTATAGGTACCATATACCTAACTCCAATAACCGGCCAAGTAACATAGCACTTGCTTTGAAGCACCAAATGATGTTTAGTTGGCAACACTGTGGTTTCGAATGAGTCATCCAATCAAGCTTTGATATTGCTTTCCATTAGCATGTTCAGTTCCATCTTCAAAGTTGTAATTTCTGCATCAGATTCATAGGTGGTATATATACTCATCTTTACAATTCAACTTCTTTTTAAACCCATGCCATATTTTGTGAAACGTCCCACGGTGTATCAATATACCAAAGTATATTGAACACAAAACAGTTGTAGAGGGGGGTGAATACAACTTTCCACAATCTTTACAAACTTTTAAACACAAAACGTTTTAAGATTCAGACAAGGAATATTAAGCAAGTAAGTAAAGTGCAGGAATCATTAAAACAGTAAAGCATTAAAACATTCTTGAACACATATTGTTATTTTCAAATGTAATCCTTTATTAAGAAATAATCTATACAAAGAATTACAGGGTTGTTGCGGAATAAAGATAGCCTATAGATATCTAAACAACCCTATGAAATGACAAACAACAATCAAACCTTATTTTGTGATAAGCACACTCAATGGTATGCTCCTAATAGAGTAAAAGATAAACTCCCACAAATTCTGATTACTTGTCAAACATTCCCCTTCATCCATCCGAATTTAGACAAACCCAACTTTGTATAAAGTTCTTCGTGCATAATCAAGCTCTTGGCGAACAGATCATCAACTTGTTATTTACTTGCACAAGCTTCCAATTGCACTTATCACCTATGAAATGATGTCTAGTTTTTAAATTTTGGTTATGCTGTGAAAAACCGGGTTTATTTTTTCTAGCAACATTGCAGATCTGTTTTCATGGTATTTTTTTTTTTTTTTTTTTTTTTTTTTTTTTTTTTTTTTTTTTTTTTTTTTTTTTTTTTTTTTTTTTTTTTTTTTTTTTTTTTTTTTTTTTTTTTTTTTTTTTTTTTTTTTTTTTTTTTTTTTTTTTTTTTTTTTTTTTTTTTTTTTTTTTTTTTTTTTTTTTTTTTTTTTTTTTTTTTTTTTTTTTTTTTTTTTTTTTTTTTTTTTTTTTTTTTTTTTTTTTTTTTTTTTTTTTTTTTTTTTTTTTTTTTTTTTTTTTTTTTTTTTTTTTTTTTTTTTTTTTTTTTTTTTTTTTTTTTTTTTTTTTTTTTTTTTTTTTTTTTTTTTTTTTTTTTTTTTTTTTTTTTTTTTTTTTTTTTTTTTTTTTTTTTTTTTTTTTTTTTTTTTTTTTTTTTTTTTTTTTTTTTTTTTTTTTTTTTTTTTTTTTTTTTTTTTTTTTTTTTTTTTTTTTTTTTTTTTTTTTTTTTTTTTTTTTTTTTTTTTTTTTTTTTTTTTTTTTTTTTTTTTTTTTTTTTTTTTTTTTTTTTTTTTTTTTTTTTTTTTTTTTTTTTTTTTTTTTTTCCCACGGTGTATCAATATACCAAAGTATATTGAACACAAAACAGTTGTAGAGGGGGGTGAATACAACTTTCCACAATCTTTACAAACTTTTAAACACAAAACGTTTTAAGATTCAGACAAGGAATATTAAGCAAGTAAGTAAAGTGCAGGAATCATTAAAACAGTAAAGCATTAAAACATTCTTGAACACATATTGTTATTTTCAAATGTAATCCTTTATTAAGAAATAATCTATACAAAGAATTACAGGGTTGTTGCGGAATAAAGATAGCCTATAGATATCTAAACAACCCTATGAAATGACAAACAACAATCAATTAGTTTCAGCTCAAGAGAATCAGCCCAAACTGATCTCGTACAGACTAAGCTGTGTGTAAGAGCAGAGAAACTTGTGTGAAGAATGATTCTCAGGAAATGCCACACATATGTAATCCATGAATGAGGCTTTTATAGGCACAAGCGCTCCTTCATTAGGTGTCCGTTGCAGCTACGTGTTCTTCAATCAGTGGTTGATGAAGGAATAATCAATCGTGCCTTTCATGGTACTTGTGGTCCCCCACGTACTGACGCACATTCTTTCATCTACCAATAGGAGTATGGACACGCATATGTAAACAACCACCAACCTGGATACTAGGAATATTCCTAGTAACGTCATTTGTCCTTATCTTCAATCCAGGTTGTTATCTTCACTTGATTGTCAGACACAGATTGGGCCGTTTGTCAAGGCACCAATCTGCCTAAGTGTTTCCAAGCTGACTGCTAATCCCAAGCTGTCTTCCACTAACATCTTGGTCTTCTATCTTCAATCCTCTTCTTCGACTTGGACTGAATGCTAATACATTGTTGATGCAGCTTGAATAACACTTGCTTCCATAAGATATTACAATTACAAGTATGAAGCGTGATCTGGGTCAGAGACAGATCGTAAGCTGTGTCAGCTTAGTCTGACCCAGATCAGAGTACAAGAACCAAAAGATTACTAAGTGTTTATAGGTCAGATTTGTCATCATTAAATTTAAAATTAACATTGGGACTCAATAATCTCCCCCTATTTGATGATGACAAAACCCAACTACACTTCTAACTATTAGCTTACAAAGAATCAAATGAAAATATGACTAACAGCTTGTGACCCTTTGAATCTTTTGGGTTCTTTTCAATCTGATATGAAATTTTAACCAAGAAACTAGATTTGTACAACTGCCTTTGCATATATAGAGAATAAATCAAAGATATTACAAATTACATCACTATTCTCCAAGCATTTCAATAGCTTCTTGCTTAACCTCAAAAGATGGAGCAACTCTCACATCTAGTTGCCTATCTAACCCTTCATCTATAAGGAACTGCTCATACCCATTACCTTCTTCACTAAAGTTTCTACAGAATCTGTATAAGGTAAATAGGTGCATAGATGGTACCTGTTTCAGTTCAGCAGTCCTTTGAAACACCAAATTCCCTCTAGCATCTACAAAGTACATCCCATGTTCAGGTTCAGTGATGAACTTCCCACATCTTGCATCGTTAACACCAGCAGGTAGAGACAGATTAAGATTATCAAGAATCTTGTCAATTGAACCAGAAGATAATTGTGCTAGCAACTCTGTAGGAGACAAGTTTTGGAGAAAAACAGAATGGTCACCTCCAGGAGCATCAATCCTTTCATACCTTCTTCTTTTATTCTTTAGTGGCTCAGCTGACTCATCTTCATGATCCATATCATATGCAATTGGTCTTGGAAGGCCAGAGATATCAATCTTGTACTTTACAACAACAGCTAACTTCTTCTCAATGGCTTCCAAGACTGTCTCTTTGTGAACTCCAGACATACCAGTAATGATATCATGTAGTTCCACCCACTCTGTGTATCCTAGATCAAGCAATTTGTCAAGATCATGGGTTTCCCAGTTGGTTTCATAACCTCTCCTTGTAAACCTTATGCTGGGAATGTTCTTTCCTTTTTGCCTCTTTAGTAGAACTTGGAGGATTGGTTCTGGATGCTTTCTATAATGGATATTTTCAGTGACTTGTCTTTTCTCCAAGGCATCAAACCAATTATGGGCTTTCACACTCTGCACCACATCTTTAACCTTCTGAGATGGTGTAGAATGAACCACCATTTTCTTCTTTCCTTTTCCTTTGCTCACAAATTTCTTTTTAGACCCAATAGCTGCAAGATCTTCTTCATCTTCTTTATTCAATTGTTCTTGAACAGCCTTGGCAATTTCAGAATCAGACTTAGTTGCAGCAATTCTTTCTCTTTCTAGTCTGTCCTCCTTTATCATTTTGTATGCCACCTCAACTGTTAACCCAAGCTGTGGAGCAGTTTCAGTTGCAGTCTCCCAATCCTTCTCTTTCTCAGTTAAGACCTTCACACCACTTGACCCAGCTTCAGTTGTTCTCTTCTTGATCATGAACTGGGACAGAGTGGTTGTGTCCTCACTAGATGAAGATTCATCAATTTGTACATTGGGAGCTGGGTCAGCTTGAGTTGGCACAGATTGTACAGGGTCAGCTTGGGAGAACTTTCTTTTCTTTTCAACCTTCTTTTCTTTTTCAACTACCTTTTCTTTTTCAACTACAACAGCCTTCCTTATATCTTTTTCAACACCAACATCCTTCCTTATATCTCCCATTACATTAACAGTCTCCCCCTTGGTTGTATCACTCTCCTTTCCAGTCTCTTCATTCAATTTTCCAACAGCACCAGACTCAGATTCTGGTCTTTTTATCTCTTCCACATCCTCCTTCTCACTTTCCACCCTAGAACCATACACAACCACTCTTCTATCTTTTTGAGCCTCCTCAGCTCTAGCCTTATCCTGTCTCACTTTCAACCTTTTAAGATAATCTTCAATATCTCTATCAACTTGAGCTTTTTGTCTTTCTATTTCAGCTTCACTCATAGCACTCCTCTTCTTAGCATTCTTCTCCCCCTTTTTGTCATCATCAGCAGGGGAAGAGCTCACTGGAGTTACAAGAAAACCTTGGAGTGTATTGTTGATCAAGTCAATTTTGATATTTGTGAGACCACAGGATCTTCTTAGCTCAACATAATCTTCATGGAGGAGTTTTATCTGTGATTTAACACCCTTAGAAGCTTCAATCAGATCATTCTTGAAGTCAGCTTGTGACTTGTTTGAAGATCGAAGTTCTATGGTGACTTCCCTTTTGAATTTGGTTGCAGCATTTTCAATCTGAACCAGAGTACTCTTGTTTCTTTCATTTTCTTCATTAACTGCCTTTGTAAGTTTGTCAAGAGACTCTGTCAGCTTGCTCTGGTTCTTCTGCATCACATCAACTGCTTTCTTAACATATTCTTCCACTGCAGTCTGATCATGACCCAGCTTGTCAACCTTCTTATTCGTCAAATCCTGATCCTTTTGGATCTTTTCCAAGCATTCGGTCAGCTTTGAGCTTTCAACCTTAGAAGTTGAAATGAACTCAGTGAGCTGACCCACCACATCTGAAAATGAGATAGTGGCAGCTTGGGAAGAACTTGCAGTTGGCTTAAAAGCCACTGACTCTGGAAAGAGCAGCCTGCAATCCTTAATTTCAGGTTCATTGGGAATATTTAGATGGGGGTGGAGGTTTAAGGAGTCTTGGAACATTTGCTCATGAGAGTGAGTCTCATGAGTGGATCTTTCAGAATTGATGATGAGTTGGTCAGCCTGAGAAAGATTAACGTTTAATTCAGGCTGAGGGCCAGTGGGAATGTGTTGATCTTGATTTGATCAACTCCTCCACTGACATCTTCCATCAGAGCATCCCTTGAGGATGGATGGGCAAACTCATCATCGAATGAAGAATCACTTCCGGAGATAGTGATCATATTCTCATTGACATCGAGAGGACCATCAATGGTTCCCTTTGCTGCACAAGGGGATGACATGACTACCTTAAAGACAACCAAGTAACCTGCAGAATCCCTCTGTCCAAGGACAGATGCAGACACAGACTCTGCAGGTGTAATGTTTTGTATAGTTGATTGCCCTTCAACAAAGGTGTGTTGTTGCACCAAAGTATCCTCAGGGAGAATTGAGGCCTGTACCCCTCCTTGTGACATAGAAGGGGCATTGGCAGCCTGTGCAGACTCAGAGTGTAAGATAGAAGGAGTCTGATCAGCTTGGGGAGGAGAAGCAGTGTCACCTATGCGTTCGATACTTCTCTCCTTAGGCTGACCATCCTCAGGAATGATGTGCATTGACTCTGACTCACTTTGGATCTGGGCTAGATCCTCTGTTACCCCTTTAATGATATCATCAACCTTTTGGGAGGCTGATGACGGTGAATTTGGTTTTGACACAGTATGACCTTGGGAGGAGGTCTTTCTTTCAATACCTTCACCCTGTTTGGAGGGTTGGGTAGCAATGGGTGTTCCCTTTATCTCGTCTACACTCTTTTGGGAGAGTGCAGATGGGCGTGGTGTTTTCGGCTTGTCAGCTTGGGTGGCAGGGACAGCTTTGGAACGTTCCTTAGCTTTCCCTGCACCTTGGGGGATCTCAAGAGATGATGTTGCATTATCAACCCCAGAAGCTGACACAGATTTCTTATTTGATCTTTTCTTTTTGGCCTTGAGAGGTACTAAGTCCTCAACAAGGGGTCTTTTAGAGTCAGATTTTGAGCGATTGGACGAAGGTGTGGCTAGGGAGGCTGATGTTTTGGCCAACCCTTCACCCTCTTTTGTAGGAGTAGAATTGTGAATAGATTCAGAAGAGTTTGAGGGTTCAGAAGCATGTGTACCTGGGTCCCCCTGATTAGCAGATTGAGTGTCAGACCCAGATCGCGTCGAAGTAGGGACATCTTCCCTTAGTGCTTCTTGTTCCTCTTCTCTTTTCCTGCAAAAATCAAGGTAGATTTGCATTGCTCGGGTCAGGCCCTGCACAGATACCTTAGGACTATTGAAGATGTTGTTATTTATAGATTTGCATTCCACAGTCTGACCAGTTGCCAGACTGAAATCATTGTCAAGAATGGCTTCAATGATAAGAGCAAGAATCCTACCATAAGGTATGGTAAGACTCTTCTTATTAACGCGATCAACAAGGTCCTTAAAGATTAAAGCAGCAAAATCTATTCTGGTCATGGTGACCATTGCATGAAAAATCTGCAATTCTAGGACATTAGGCTGATCAAAGCTGCCTGCCTTTACTTGTAAGGTTTTTTAAATTGTGCTCAATAAGTAGTTCCAAATACCAGTTAAATGTTTCATTTTAACAACTGAAGCCAATGGACCAGTATATCCAACTTTTTGTAAAACATTTTTGGCTTCAGTATGAGACACAACAACATCATATTCATTATCAGGCATATATGACAGCTCAAAAGCAGACCTAAGCCTCTCATAAGAAATGTATACCTTTTTCTTACCGTTGAGGATTGAGCCATAGATTGCAACATCTCCTTTCTTGTTCGGTTTTACAACACAGCTCGCCCAAAATTCACATAAGAGATCTTGAAACACCCAGGCTGGCTTCTCAATCATCACTTTACGAAAAGGATGATGCCATAAGAACGCCACGATCTCATCGTATCCTTTTGCCCAAGAAGGAGGATAGATATTGGCATACACCAGACTACCAATCTTGATTTTACCAGTATCAAGCTCAGCAGGAACCACTACTACCTTATCTCCAACCACATAAGGAGACAGCTTATTAGCGCTTATCGGAGTTGGGTAGAGACTTTCAGATTCAGAACTCGATTGAGAATCATTAGATGATGATGCCATTTTGAAAACAAATTTTTAGAAGAAATTAAATTTAATAAAACAGTAATCAGATTAGAGAGAAAAATTGATTTTAAGAAAATATGAAAAGTGATTTGGGATTTAGGTTAAATTGATGTTTTATTCAAACCCAAAATATCTTATTTGAAAAAGTTGGAGAGAGAACGATTTTGATTGGACGATCAACCAGTAGTGGTGGTACTTTTTCAGTAACCGGTAGGACCACTACACGTGTCACACTCCAATAGGATCAACCAAGTACACTTAATAAAATAATGAAAGTAATAAAACGCACTGAGATATTTAATAACAAAAATAACCACGAAGCTGGGTCAGACTCAGCTTACCCTCTTTCACTAGTAAAGCACCAAGTGTGAAAGGGTAGTCTGGGTCTGACACAGCTTACCCTCAAAATTTTAGTATAACTCTAAGGGGTCAGATTTGCTATCACTTAGCTCACTACATTTTACAAATTAAGCATACCTAGCTTACTTATGAGGTAATTGAACCTTGATTCATCCAATGGCTTTGTGAACAAGTCAGCAAGCTGATTGTCTGTTGGAATGAAATGAAGTTCAACATCTTCTTTCATCACATGATCCCTGATGAAATGATATCTTATATCAATGTGCTTGGTCCTTGAATGAAGTACAGGATTGTTTGAGATTGCTATGGCACTGGTACTGTCACAAAAGATTGGAGTTTTTGTTGCAGTGACACCATAGTCTTGAAGCTGATATTGCATCCAAAGAATTTGGGAGCAACAACTTCCTGCAGCAACATATTCAGCTTCTGCAGTGGAGATAGAAACTGAATGCTGCTTCTTGCTGGACCAGCTTACAAGTCTATTGCCAAGCAATTGACAAGCTCCTGAAGTACTTTTTCTGTCAATCTTGCAGCCTGCAAAGTCAGAATCTGAATAGCCAATTAGATCAAATCCTGAGTCTTTGGGATACCAAAGTCCCAGATTGGGACTACCTTTAAGGTATCTAAAGATTCTTTTCACAGCCTTAAGATGAGATTCCTTAGGACTGGCTTGATATCTTGCACAAAGACATGTAGCAAACATAATATCTGGTCTACTAGCAGTCAAGTAAAGTAATGATCCTATCATACCCCTATAAGCTGTGATGTCAACAGATTTCCCATTTTTATCTTCATCCAGCTTATCACCTGTTCCCATAGGAGTTTTCATAGGTGAGCAATCAGTAAAACCAAATTTGTTTAAGAGATCTTTAACATACTTTCCTTGGTTTATGAAAATTCCATTTTTAGTCTGTTTAACTTGTAAACCCAGAAAATAGTTTAGTTCTCCCATCATGCTCATTTCATACTTTTTAGACATTAATTCAGAAAACTTTTTGCAAAGTCTTTCACTGCTAGACCCAAATATTATATCATCTACATAGATTTGTACAAGCAGAATATCACCATTATACTTTCTCACAAATAAAGTCTTGTCAACATTACCTCTTTTGAATTTATTAGCCAATAATAATTTAGACAAAGTATCATACCATGCCCTTGGAGCTTGCTTCAACCCATAAAGAGCCTTGTCAAGCTTGAACACATGGTCAGGAAACTTTGAATTTTCAAAACCTGGAGGCTGTTCAACATAGACTTCTTCTTCCAGCTTTCCATTAAGAAATGCACTCTTCACATTCATTAGATAAACCTTGAAACCCTTGTGAGCAGAGAAGGCCAAGAACATTCTGATTGCCTCTAATCTTACCACTGGTGCAAAGGTCTCATCATAATCAATTCCATCCTCTTGTCTGTAACCAAGAGCTACCAATCTAGCTTTGTTTCTGGTCACAACTCCCCTTTCATCCATTTTGTTTCTGTAGACCCACTTGGTTCCAATCACAGTCTTGTGATAAGGTCTTGGAACAAGTTCCGAAACCTTATTTCTTTCAAACTGTGTTAGCTCATCTTGCATTGCATTAACCCAAGAGGGATCTTCCAGAGCTTCATCAACCTCAGTTGGTTCCATCTTGTTTACAAAATTGACAAACATGCAGAAGTTGCCTGTTGCCTTTCTTCTTGTTTTCACACCAGAGAGTGGATCACCAATTATTTGGTTGATTGGATGACTCTTTGTCCATCTAGTAACTGGGACACTGGACTGATTCAGATTAGATGGTTCAGCATGATCAGCTTGAGGAAGAGCCTGATCAGCTTGGACAGGAATGGAGGAGTCTGAACCAGTTGGAGAGTCATTTAATGGATTCTGAACAATAACTTCAGAAGGAGTAGGATCAGCTTGTGCATCTTCAAAGATTGGAACTTCTTCTTCTTCTTCAATGTGTTGCACCCCCTGAGTTTGAGCATTATTAATTCCAACTGGAGGATACCTTCATCTGATTTCTCATCAAACTTTCCAAGGTGGTCTTTCTGATTTAGAATATAGCAAGGACTTCCAAACATTCTTAGGAAACCAATCTCAGGTTTTCTCCCCCTAAGAAGTTCATATGCAGTCTTCTGGTGTCTTTTTACAATGAGGGATCTGTTCTGGGTAAAGCAAGCTGTGTGTACTGCTTCAGCCCAGAAATGAGACTTAACATTGTTTTGAGCCATCATGGATCTGGCAGCTTCAATGAGAGTTCTGTTTCTTCTTTCTGCAACACCATTTTGTTGAGGAGTTCTGGCAGCTGAGTAGACTTGTGAGATTCCCTTTTCACTGCAGAATGAATTAAGAGTGATATTCTTAAATTCAGTACCATTATCACTTCTTAATTGCCTAACAGGCCTTTTGTAGAGAACTTCAGCTTGCTTGATGAAATGAATAATGCTGTCAGCAGCTTCACTCTTGTGTCTTAGAAAGAAAACCCAGGTGTATCTTGAATATTCATCAACAATTACCAAGGAGTACCTCATTCCAGTGAATGATGGAGTACTGATTGGTCCAAATAAGTCCATATGAAGCAGATCCAAACAATTATCAATGGTTGAGCATGTTTTAGACTTAAAGGTAGCTTTATGTTGCTTGCCTTTCTCACAAGCGCCACACAGCTTGTCCTTCTCATAATTGATCACTGGAAGCCCAGACACCAACTCTTTCTTACACTGCTTGTTGATATCTTTGAAATTCATATGAGACAGCCTTTTATGCCACAACCAATTCAGCTCATCTTGAGACTTTGACATGAAGCATACTTCTCTTGTGACAGTTGGATTTCTCATGTCAAAAGAATACAAAGACTCATCCCTCTTTGCAATTAGAACCACATTGCCTTCTAAATCAAGAACAATCCCCTTATCAGACCTGAATCTCACTTCATAACCAGCATCACATAACTGACTCACACTGATCAGATTGTGCTTCAAACCATTAACATATGAGACTCTTCTGAAAGTAAGAGGACCATTTGAAAGAACACCAAAACCTCCAGTCTTTCCTTGTGAATCATCTCCAAAAGTAACATTAGGACCAGCGCGAATCCTAAAGCTACATAGCAGGGACTTACATCCGGTCATATGCTTGGAACAACCACTGTCCAAGTGCCAGGTATTATCGTCGTGACCGCCCTGCAATTATGATAAGAGATTAGTTCATTTTGGGAACCCATCCAAGGATGGGTTCACCAGAGCTGACCTTCTGGTCTGACTCAGATTGGGGAACTAAACACAGACTCTTATCACTTTTTGAAACCCATTGTTGCTTGGTCTGTCCTTTACCAGATTCAAAGTTCTTTTTAGCAACATTTAAAGTTTCCTTCTTAACAAAACCTTTGCCTATTCCATCTTTCTTAGATTCAGCTCTCAATTTTCTTTGATCAACAATTTTTGGATCAGACACATCCTTAAGAAAATTGGTTTTCATAGACACCTTATCAGTTCTGGACTCAACATAGTTTAAGATCATCTTTTCAGAATCAGATTTGGTGTTACTTGAAACAGACTCAGATTTTGCTAGTGACTCATTTCCTAGAGAACCAGACTTCTTACTCTTTAAAAGCTTAATTTTCTCCTTAGGAACACTGTGATCTCTAACCTTTCTTTTATTTCTCTTAGAACTATTCTTGTTTGTTTTATTCTTTGAATCTGACACAGATTGGGTAATGGTCAGCTTGGACAAGTCAAGACTTTCCTCAGGTTTTAACTCAACAACCTGATCAGCTTCAGACACAGCTTCAGCAATGGTCTGACCCATGGTATCAGGATCCTTAAACCCAATACCAGATTTCTGAACCAACTTAATTGGTTTAGAAATAGTCTGTTTGGTTTGGACTTTGGGTGGTGAAGGAGGCTGATAACAAGGCTCCATAGCACATACTTCAGCAATGGCTATGACCCTATCATAATCACCATCAAAGATAGCTTGGATCTGATGAGGTATTTGTTCATTTACACATTTTGCAACTCTTTTAGAACTGACACACCATGTTTCAGTGATCTGTTTGACCTTTAAAAACCTTTCTTCTGCAGTTTTAGCTTCCTTAATCAAAATGGAGTTTAATTGCTTTTGAGCTTTAACTTCAGATTCTAGTTTTTCAATGATGTGACTCTTAGAGCTGTTATCAAGTTTCAAAAGATGTATTTCCTTTTTAAGTTCTTGATTAAAATGTTTTTGTAACAAAACCTCATCACCAAGTTTGTTCAGTCTGGACAGCTTCTCATTACCAGACAGATTGGAAAAAGAAGTTACCTCAGGTGGAGCAGTCTGACTGGTGGATGCCTGGTGAGCTGACAGTGATTGCTATTGTATTCTTGCCAGATCTTCAGCAAATCTTTGAGTAGCTTCTTTAGCCATGAAACACTTGGCATCTTTGTACAGCTCATCATCAGATGATGTGGCACTTTCAGCCCAGTCTTTGGCTACCAGACTCTTCTCATTTCTGTTCATCTTCTCAGTCAACTCAGCTACTTGTGCTTTCAAGGCTTTGTACTTAGTCTTGAGCTTAGAGTATTTTTCACCTCTTCCACCTTTGGCTGGCACAGCTTGAGCAGTTTCTTTGGATCTACAATCTCCAGCCATATGTCCAGTCTTGCCACACTTGTAACAAGTGACTTTGGACATATCAAATGGCTTCTTGGTCTTATCAGCTTGGCCACCTCTTCCTTTTCCTTTAAACTTGTTAAAGGATCTCCTTCTGATCCTTTCAGCTAACATAGCATCCTCATTTGCTAGTTCATCACCATCAGATTCATCACACTCAGATTCAGCACAAACAGAGTTAGGATTAGACATCACAGGAATATCATCATTAACATAAGGAATGATCTCATTACTAATTGAACTAGGGTGTTCAGTCATGGAAGCAACAAGTGCAGCAGCAGGCTGACTATAAGAATCACCCATAGCAATTAGTTTTTCAGCCTCTGAACATTCTTGGTTATGAAGCAAACCAAAAAGTCCAGGGAGATCAAGATCATGATACACAGAACTTAATTTAACAGATGAAATATAATTGTTCCATTTGGGTGGTAATGAATCAAGAAATTTGCTCTTTAAAACCTCATTTTTCTTATTAATGCCAATAGCAGCTAAATCATTTACCAAAGCATTAAAGCGGGTATGAGTGTCAGTTAAGGATTCATTTCTCAAGGAGAAAAATCTCTCATACCTCCTGGTCAATGTAGTAATTGTGGATTCCATGGAGGTAGAGCAACCCTCAAACATAACAGTCAATGTACCCCACATTTTCTTTGCTGTTGAACACATTTTAATTGAATGGTAAAGGTCTTTGGGCACAGCTTGGACAATGAAAATTCTAGCCTTCACATCCAAGTTTGCCAACCTCCTATCCTCATCTCCCCCCAATCTGCCTTGTCCTTAACTATAGATTTGACTGTGGCAGGAATGGTTGGTTGACCTTCCCTGACCACAGCTTCTACCACAATGGTTTGTGTAGGAACATAAGGACCATCCGTAAGGATGTCAGGCATATTGTTATCGATGGATTCAAGGAACAAAGACATTCTACCTTTCCACCCACTGAAATCATCTTTGTCAAACATGGTGGTCGGGTTGAAGAACCATTATCAATATAAGATGACATTGCTTTACTATAAATGAAAATATGCAAGGATCAAGTCAAGTTAATTCTCAACCACCGCTCTGATACCAATTGAAACGTCCCACGGTGTATCAATATACCAAAGTATATTGAATACAGAACAGTTGTAGAGGGGGGTGAATACAACTTTCCACAATCTTTACAAACTTTTAAACACAAAACGTTTTAAGATTCAGACAAGGAATATTAAGCAAGTAAGTAAAGTGCAGGAATCATTAAAACAGTAAAGCATTAAAACATTCTTGAACACAGATTGTTATTTTCAAATGTAATCCTTTATTAAGAAATAATCTATACAAAGAATTACAGGGTTGTTGCGGAATAAAGATAGCCTATAGATATCTAAACAACCCTATGAAATGACAAACAACAATCAATTAGTTTCAGCTCAAGAGAATCAGCCCAAGCTGATCTCGTACAGACTAAGCTGTGTGTAAGAGCAGAGAAACTTGTGTGAAGAATGATTCTCAGGAAAATGCCACACATATGCAATCCATGAATGAGGCTTTTAGAGGGTCCCCAATGCCCTCGTTCGGGGGGTTCGTCCGAGGGCCTCGGACGAGTCCACACCGTTGGGTGGGACTCGTCCCTGGCTCGTTCGGGGCACTCGTCCGAGGGGCTCGTTCCTGCAGGGACGAGTCGTTCGTTTGTTTTTTTTTTTTTTTTTAAATGCAACGGCTATATTTCAAGGAAAAAGACAAAACATTTGAAGTTTCAAAAGTTGGCAAAACAGGTCCCTCTAACGGCCTGTTTGACCACCTGCAGTCCAAAAAATTTACACTTTTAGTCCTTTAACGGCTAGTTTTTGAAAAAGCCTATATATACACCTTCATAAGCACTAGAACACACCACACTTTCATTATTAACATATACAAAGTAATCTCATAGCACAAATCATGTCGAATTTCAACAACCAAAAAGCCGACGACTTCTGGAACAACGCCGTGAACGATTTTAATCAATCGTACACTAACCAACCATCACAAATACCGTTCATCCCACAACCAAATGACCCCCGTTATCCTCAATTCATGGCAGCTTATTATGCTTCACTTGCCGCTACACAACCCCCTAATTTCTTCCATGGGGGGTCATCGTCAGCAGCATGTTTTCAACAACCTGATCAACACTCCGCTCCCACACCCGAATCTGTTCCCACCCCCCAATCCATTCCTGAAACACAACCAAAGAAGGGCCGGGTCAAAACCATGGCCAAACGCACCAAGAAAATCAAACAACCAAAAGAACCTGCTGCAAACTCGTCAAATTGGACCGAGCTTGAAATGAAAGTTCTCACTGAGTGTTGGATCGATGCTACAGAAGATCCAATAGTTGGCAAAGACCAATCGCTTGATTGTTTCTGGGGGAAAATCAGAGAGAAGTATAATGCAAGATTCCCCAACAACCCAAGAAATCACAATCAGATTAGTGGCAAGTGGAGAAAGATCAAAACAAATGTGTCAAAGTTCAATGCAATCTGGAAAGGGTATGATGATAATCGATGCAGTGGTGAGAACGATGCCCAAGTCATGGAGGAAGCGCGTTCAGCGTACTTTACTCAAACCAAAAATCAGTTTACCATGTACGAGTGTTGGTTGCTCGTGAAAGATAAGCCAAAGTTCTTCGCTCCATCCGGTCATGATGTTCTGGGGCGAAGCCTCCATAAAAGGAAAAACATTCTTAATGTTGTTGACAGTGACGAGGAGGAGGAGGAGGAGACCCAATTCGAGCCGGTGGATCTTGGTGATAATGACCTTTTCGGTGGGGATAAGTATACGCGCCCCCCTACTAGGTCAAAGGCATCACGAACATCTGCTTCTTCCGATGCGGGGTCTGCTCGTTCTTCAGCTTCCGACCTAGCTGCCCGACTCGACCGACTTGGGTGTAAAAAAGAGGCGGTGTTGGATGAACAACAACAATCTTTGGCTGCCATTCGTGAGGAAGAAAGGAAGCGCACCATGTATTCGGCTCTTTCGTTCATGGGTCAAACAGAGTGTGATGACGAGGAAAAGAGGTACATCAAGGAAGCCAAGAAGAAACTCATGTCGGAGTACAAAGACTTCATATTCGGTCCCAATTAGTTTAGGTTTAGTTTAAAAAAATAAAAATGTCGTAAGCTTTGTTTTTTTGGTTTTTTTTCTTCCATTTTTAGGTTGTGTGCTTTATTTTATTGTACTTTGTTTTTTTATTTTTATGTTCGAAATGTATTGTATTTTTAATTTTAATGAAGTTGGGTGTTTTATTAATAGTTTGTGTTAATGGGCTTAAAATGTATTTTATTTATAGTTTAGAGGGTTAGAAGTGTAAAGTTCATTTATAGTTTAGATAAATGGGTAAAATTAAATAATTGGTGGGTCCAAGACTAGTCTTTGAGGGATTAGTCCATTGGGTGCATTTTGGGGGGATTAGTCCTTGGAGCTTTTTTTGCTGATGTGGCGCTGACAGGGACTAGTCTTAGGGGGATGAGTGGTGGGCATTGGGTACCCTCTTATAGGCACAAGCGCTCCTTCATTAGGTGTCCGTTGCAGCTACGTGTTCTTCAATCAGTGGTTGATGAAGGAGTAATCAATCGTGCCTTTCATGGTACTTGTGGTCCCCACGTACTGACGCACATTCTTTCATCTACCAATAGGAGTATGGACACGCATATGTAAACAACCACCAACCTGGATACTAGGAATATTCCTAGTAACGTCATTTGTCCTTATCTTCAATCCAGGTTGTTATCTTCACTTGATTGTCAGACACAGATTGAGCCGTTTGTCAAGGCACCAATCTGCCTAAGTGTTTCCAAGCTGACTGCTAATCCCAAGCTGTCTTCCACTAACATCTTGGTCTTCTATCTTCAATCCTCCTCTTCGACTTGGACTGAATGCTAATACATTGTTGATGCAGCTTGAATAACACTTGCTTCCATAAGATATTACAATTACAAGTATGAAGCGTGATCTGGGTCAGAGACAGATCGTAAGCTGTGTCAGCTTAGTCTGACCCAGATCAGAGTATAAGAACCAAAAGATTACTAAGTGTTTATAGGTCAGATTTGTCATCATTAAATTTACAATTAACATTGGGACTCAACATTTTGCTTTTAGCAGATGTACATGATGAACACACTAAAGAGCTGTGTCTATAACAGAACTCTAGCACAGAACCTTAAACCAAAATAACACCTGCAGCCTGCATAAGCACATTATGCATTTGAATCTTAGAAGATATGAAGCTATCTTTAGTAAACTTTTTTTATTTACATGTATTAAACATCTTAGTTTGTTTCGCAAAGCATGTCAATGAAATTTAAAACGTAAGACTACAAGATACTTTTGTTAAATGCTATTTGGTCTTCCCAATATCATGTTCCACATAGTAACTCTCAAATCCATGGATCAAAATTTGTTGCCAAAAACAGCCTATTTGTCATAACCACAGGTCTATTTATGAAACTACAAGCGTAAACCCATTGTGGTCCCACGATCCGCGTCATTATCGCCTTTTGAAAGCATCTACATTCGATCTATTTCACCTTTTTGGGATATACTACACGGCTCAATTCCACACATTGATATGCTTTTTGATGCCTTCATAACTATTCTTATACGTTAATCTACACTTCTATGTCCCATGTGTTTGGTTTTGAAAGGCAATAGACGCACAAAAACGACAGGGTCTATTTACAAAACGCAAAAGCGGCGAGCTTTTCATACCGGAGGCGCACACTTAAGAGCCTCATTTAAGTCCAAATTTGATCAAATTTGGTGTTTGAAAAGAAACCCCCAGAATATTGTTGGTCTCGTTTAGGAAGAAGAAAGAAGAGATTAATCTTGTTGATAAAGAGAAAGAAAAGGCAGGGACAATTTTTTCTACTTATTAACGAAAAAAATCCTGATGTGTACAAAAAGCTGTAAGGCTTGCGCCTAAGCCCAAAAAGCGAGCGCTATATGTACACCCTGCGTTTAGGGCACCAAAAAGCTCTAAGGCTTGCGCCTAGCGCGCTTTTTAGAACCAAGCCCATGAGTACAAAAAAAAAATGGAGGTCTAGTCTAGACATAAATGACGATGCGTATATTATAAAGTCACTTGCAAGGCGTCGTTTGGTGGCAACAAAGTTGTTGAACTTTGCAAAAGAAGTCTCTTAAGCTAGGCTTATGAAATTGATTTATGGGGATGTAGGCTTTTTGCAATATAGCAGTTCAGAAGTTGAGTTTGTAAAATTTGATATGAGGTGTGTACTTTGCAAATAGTAGGGTACATGTTTTGATTTTAAAGCATTGCAAAGTTGAGTTTAAATGCTTCGTATACTTTCAAAACATTTAAACATCAAATTAACCATGGAACGAAATGCATTTTTGGTCCCTGTGTTATCACACCATTTGTAATTTTGGTCCAAACATTTGCAAAGTGCCGATTCTGGTGCCACAAATGGAAAAGTTTTGCACTTCTGGTCCATTTTTAACCTTCCGTCCATATGGCTCCGTTATTCGACCCACGTGCGTGTCACGTGAGGGGTAGATTTGTCCATTTAATTCGTTTGGACCAGAATTGCAACAACAAAAAATCTTAATCTAAAATTAAACATATAAGAAATAAATAGCATTTTTATAGCAACAAGTAAAGCACCAAACGATGCTTTACTAAATTCAGATCTTTCAATAGATAGCTAGGGGAATCCAGCCTGATAGCATAAGAATTCAAAAGTACCGACATAACTAGTTTTATAAAAAATGAGCACAACCAGAAAACACAATCTACTTGCATCATTCAATAAATGCATCAAAATCCCATATAAAATCAATTTGAAATGACAACCATAAATCAATATGAAATACCACAATTATGTTTCACTTTTGGTTCTTCACAACAGTGGCAAGAAAGGAGGCAAACACAAGACCCAGTTGAGTGACTCGATGGTGTTTGGTTTTTGGTATTTTGTTATTATTAATTTATTATTGAAGAACTATATATATATATATATATATATATATTAGAGATAGATGGAAATATATATATATATATATATATATATATATATAGTGAAGGGATCAAGATGAGAAAATATATATATATCGATTGATATATATTAGAGATAGATGGAAATATATATATATATTAGAGATAGATGGAAATATATATATATATTAGAGATAGATGGAAATATATATATATATTAGAGATAGATGGAAATATATATATATATTAGAGATAGATGGAAATATATATATATATTAGAGATAGATGGAAATATATATATATATTAGAGATAGATGGAAATATATATATATATTAGAGATAGATGGAAATATATATATATATTAGAGATAGATGGAAATATATATATATATTAGAGATAGATGGAAATATATATATATATTAGAGATAGATGGAAATATATATATATATATATATATATTAGAGATAGATGGAAATATATATATATTTTAGGTATTAATTAATTTGCTTAGGGGTGTTTGATTGGTTGTTGTGTTCAGATACATATATATAGTAGATATATGTATATGTATTTGAGATAAATAATGAGTTGGTGTTAGGCCATCTCCAATGGCAGTTTTATCCCGGTTTGCATACTGAGTTTACAGTATTGTTCGGTTGTAGCTTCAGTTTTATCCCAGTATTGATCCCTCAATTTTGATATACACAAACCGGCTGCAAATTGTGAAATGGGGCCACTTGTCCTTTTTTTTTGTTTTTGACCAAAAAGCATTCAATTAACTAGCATGAAACATTTTGTTTTTTTCCTTTGAATGTTTTTTTCGATCAGTATGTATTTTGTTTTTTAACCATTGAAAGATTCTTTTGAAACTATTTTTACTTCAAATGTATTGTTTGTATTCAATTATTTTTTTCTTGAAAAAAATGAGACGCTCCTCGATCAGTTTGTATCCATATAATTTTGTTTTTTAACCATTGAAAGATTCTTTTGAAACTATTTTTACTTCAAATGTATTGTTTGTATTCAATTATTTTTTTCTTGAAAAAAATGAGACGCTCCTCGATCAGTTTGTATCCATATAATTTTGTTTTTTAACCATTGAAAGATTCTTTTGAAACTATTTTTACTTCAAATGTATTGTTTGTATTCAATTATTTTTTTCTTGAAAAAAATGAGACGCTCCTCGATCAGTTTGTATCCATATAATTTTGTTTTTTAACCATTGAAAGATTCTTTTGAAACTATTTTTACTTCAAATGTATTGTTTGTATTCAATTATTTTTTTCTTGAAAAAAATGAGACGCTCCTCGATCAGTTTGTATCCATATAATTTTGTTTTTTTAACCATTGAAAGATTCTTTTGAAACTATTTTTACTTCAAATGTATTGTTTGTATTCAATTATTTTTTTCTTGAAAAAAATGAGACGCTCCTCGATCAGTTTGTATCCATATAATTTTGTTTTTTAACCATTGAAAGATTCTTTTGAAACTATTTTTACTTCAAATGTATTGTTTGTATTCAATTATTTTTTTCTTGAAAAAAATGAGACGCTCCTCGATCAGTTTGTATCCATATAATTTTGTTTTTTAACCATTGAAAGATTCTTTTGAAACTATTTTTACTTCAAATGTATTGTTTGTATTCAATTATTTTTTTCTTGAAAAAAATGAGACGCTCCTCGATCAGTTTGTATCCATATAATTTTTGTAAGTGTGTATGCCAACTTTTTAGGAACGTATACTTGAGGCGTCCCACAGCCGTTGACATACAAAGGTTGCAAACAGCCCATCATCAAATTCATGGGTTGCCGGGAATGCTAGGAAGCATTGATTGTATGCATTGGGCCTGGCGAAGATGTCCAACAGCGTGGAGAGGACAATACACAAGAGGGGATCACGGTCATCCAACAATTATGCTCGAAGCTGTTGCCTCGTATGATCTTTGGATCTGGCATTCTTTCTTTGGCATTGCAGGGTCGAACAACGACCTCAACGTCCTTCAACGATCTCCATTGTTGAACGACCTACTGACGGGCAGTGCACCGCCGAGTGCATTTGAAGTGAACAACCACCATTACGAGCATGGTTACTATCTCGCCGACGGGATATACCCGGAGTGGTCCACTTTTGTCAAAAGTTATTCGGCACCAATGGACGAAAAAAGAATATATTTCAAAAAGGTCCAAGAAAGTGCTCGCAAAGATGTTGAACGAGCGTTTGGTGTGCTACAGGGTAGATGGCAAATTATCGAAAACCCAGGACGAGCTTGGAGCGTTGACAAGCTTACGCGTATTATGTACACTTGCATCATATTACATAATATGATTGTTGAAGAAAATGGGTACGCAATATCTTCCTCACTGCCATATTATACGCAACCTACAAACCTGCAAGGTCGAACATTTGAAGAACTTCGTCAGACTCGTCTTGAAAATACCCAACGACTACGTCAAAGGGAAAACCATCATAATCTTCGAGCCGATCTTACCGACTACGTTTGGAACCGACGTCAACAAAATATGGATTAGCATGTTTGTTTTAAACTTTTATGTATGTTTTTAATTTTAATGTGTGTCTTAATTTTAATGTGTGTCTTTTATATAATTGTTGGTCATAAAACATTCAATAATTGTTGGTCATAACATTTACGTGACAATGTTTGTCATATAGCAATCATTCATTCACTATATAGCAATCACTATATGAACCATCAAAGTTCTACTTCATCAAAAACATAAAAACTATATCATTTTTCTACTTCAATCATAAAAACTATATCATTTTTCTACTTCAATCCATTTCCACCATGAACCATCAAAGTTCTTTCATCAAAAACATAAAAACTATATCATTTTTCTACTTCAATCAGAACACCAAATCCATTTTTGGGTTGTTATCGACCCCAAATTGGAAATCAAGAATACTATCCCCAACAATTTCAACAATTTCCTCCGATACATTATCAATCATTTCCGCCCCAACAACAATTTCAACAACCATTTCCTCCGATACATTATCAATCATTTCCGCCCCAACAACAATTTCAACAACCAATGGAACTATCTCCTTCTCAACCCGTTGCTACTTCATCAAAAACATCAAAAAAAGGTAAAAAAACAAAAAAACAAAAAAACATAACTGAAATAGAGGGTGGTTCTAAGAAACTCACATGGAGTGAAACTGAAGCCCGACATCTCTCAGAATGTTGGATTGCCGTGTCAGAAGACCCGAAGATTTCTACAAACCAAGATAAGGATACCTTTTGGTATCGTATTTTGCATCTTCACAACACCAAGTGGCCCCAAACATGTAGAACAAAGAGTTCTTTATCCTCAAAATGGGAGTACATCAGGAATAAAGTGAATGTATTCAACGGAATTTATTCACAGTTGATCCAAAGTGGTGGTGGCCGAAAATCCGGGACTAGTGACGAAGATCTTCTCAAGGCCGCCTTAGCCGAATACGAAGCAGTGCAGGGTCATGTGTTCGCGCATATTCAGTGTTGGGAATTTTTAAAAGACAAAGAAAAGTTTTTAAATCCCGACCCTTGTGTTGTCGGGCGAAGAAACAAAAAAAAAAAACAAAAAAAAAAAAAAAAAAAAAAAAAAAAAAAAAAAAAAAAAAAAAAAAAAAAAAAAAAAAAAAAAAAAAAAAAAAAAAAAAAAAAAGAGTAAAAGTGGTTCAGTAAAAAAAAAAAAAAAAAAAAAAAAAAAAAAAAAAAAAAAAAAAAAAAAAAAAAAAAAAAAAGGGATGGGTTTTTGTTTGTTGTTGCAATTCTGGTCCAAACGCATTAAATGGACAAATCTACCCCTCACGTGACACGCACGTGGGTCGAATAACGGAGCCATATGGACGGAAGGTTAAAAATGGACCAAAAATGCATTTCGTTCTTAACCATGACATAAAACCAAAAAATGTACCCATTACTATTGGTAAAGTATCCACCGCATACTCAACTTTAAAACTCAAATTCTTGAATGCCATATTACGACATCCTACATACACATAAATCCTTTGCATGCCCCTAGCTTTAGCAACATCTTTTCCAAAGTTCAACAAGTTTGTTGTCACCAAACAATGCCTTGCAAGTGGCTCTATAGCTAAATTTGTGATTAATGCATCGTCATTTGTGTTTGACCAGGCCTCCATTTTTTTTGTAAACGAGGGACATAGAATTTAGATTTACGTATATAAATAGTTATGAAGGCAACAAGAAGCATACAATTATATGGCATCGACCAGCATATTATTTTGTTCACGAATGTGCAATTTATCTCAAAGAAGTGAAACATATAGATTAAAGATAGTCGACTTAAACACAAAATAGTTCACTTGTGAAATAGTGAAAGGGTTTATTGTTTTTTAAAGCATAAAAGTAATTGAACGTCCCATTTAGAAGAGACCTATTGCATATACAATTTAGGCATATACCTGTTTGGACTAGTTATGAAACTCACCCATGTTACCACCTCAACTTTTCTTTACCTTTTAGATCATAGACAAAAGGAAAAAGGTTCTAAGAAACTCACATGGAGTGAAACTGAAGCCCGACATCTCTCAGAATGTTGGATTGCCGTGTCAGAAGACCCGAAGATTTCTACAAACCAAGATAAGGATACCTTTTGGTATCGTATTTTGCATCTTCACAACACCAAGTGGCCCCAAACATGTAGAACAAAGAGTTCTTTATCCTCAAAATGGGAGTACATCAGGAATAAAGTGAATGTATTCAACGGAATTTATTCACAGTTGATCCAAAGTGGTGGTGGCCGAAAATCCGGGACTAGTGACGAAGATCTTCTCAAGGCCGCCTTAGCCGAATACGAAGCAGTGCAGGGTCATGTGTTCGCGCATATTCAGTGTTGGGAATTTTTAAAAGACAAAGAAAAGTTTTTAAATCCCGACCCTTGTGTTGTCGGGCGAAGAAACAAAAAAAAAACACTAAGACTAGAAAGAGTAAAAGTGGTTCAGTAAAAAAAAAAAAAAAAAAAAAAAAAAAAAAAAAAAAAAAAAAAAAAAAAAAAAAAAAACACGGGCCTAACACTAGAAACTCCGGTTAATCTTGATGCTGGTGATTTCGAGGAGGGGTCGGATCCTTTTATCTCCGATATAAAAGTAATTGAACGTCCCATTTAGAAGAGACCTATTGCATATACAATTTAGGCATATACCTGTTTGGACTAGTTATGAAACTCACCCATGTTACCACCTCAACTTTTCTTTACCTTTTAGATCATAGACAAAAGGAAAAAGGTTCAAGAAACCTCTGGTCTTTGGAGGGAATAAAAAACAGTCATTAGTTTATATGTAGATATGTTGTTATTTTGTTTCATAGAAATTTTATAAATAGATATGAATTTCTAACTTTAAAACATTTATAAAATATAAAACAATAACATCACAGAACAATTTTGACCAAAAAGATATAATAAGATTTGACTTACCTCTTGTGGGACATTTCCTAGTCGAGGACCTTTCTCTGCATTGATAGCTACTAATAAATTGAACGCTCCAAAAATCATGTAGATAGAATGCAGATCCTCTTCCTCTTTTCCATTCTTTACCTATAATGAACTAAGAGGGTCAAACATTTGTGTATTTTCCACATATAACTATGATAATCAGAGATAGAGTGAAACGCGATGGCATACTGCCACTATACTGTAAAATGAAGGGGTTTTAGACTCCCTAATCAAATAAGCGTGTTGCTACATAATATATGTTGCAACTCCATCAGATAAGAACAAAAAAAAAACATACTATGGCTTCAAGCAAGTCAAAAATTTGTTTTAGATGAACCAATTCTTACGGGTGTGAGCTAATCTTTGCTCCGGGCTTTAATTTGTAGCTCCACGGTCCCCTACCAATAAAGACGATCTTTAGAAATAAAACCCCAGAGTTAAAGGTAAGATAAACCAACCTTGAACTCATTTGAATATGCATACATGTGATCATAGCAATATTCGTGCACATGTGATCAAGAATCCATATCCGCACATAATTGTCTAACGGATGATAATTCATGTCTCCACATAATTGTAAAATTCAAAAGTACACATAAACTATTCAAGAAGCAATCAAAAAGCAATCATCATGTAAAGAATAATCATTGGTTGAGCTTGATTTGAAAAGTTCCTAAAGGTTCTGCCTTTTTAGGGGTTCCTAAAATAACTTTTCACTATATATATATTAGTTAATAAATCAGGCAACACAACTAATTAGACAACAATACAAAAGGAAAACATACATACCTAAAAATATGAGAGGCGGCACCTTTCTTATTGAGTGCTATCAAGCAGGGGTGTAACCAGTGACGGATCTAGGATTTCAAGTCATAGGGGTCCATAAGACTTTGACTCGATAAGTTAGTGGAAGAAAATAACGGGTCGGGTCAAGCAAATGGGTCACAAGTCTGAACATGTAAACATAAATTTGATCTTTATATTATCTAGTCAAAGTCATTATAAGAACTAAAAACCTAAAATGAATAATTCTATAAGCATCTAAAAGTGAATAATTAAATCTTAATAGTCTATCTAGTATTTAAACAATAACAAAAGATTTCAATGTTTCACTTAATAATCAATCTATAAGAACTAAAAACCTAAAGTAGCATACAGATACAAATATTAATATATACATCATTTGATATTTAATTTCATATATAATAATAGTAGTTTGTAAAATATAGCCTTGAAATTACTACAGAAATTTTACAACAATGAATAGAGTAATGCATTGCAAAGATAGGACAGGACATTCAACTACATGGGCTTACAAGCCTACAACAATAAGTTAAACATGAGTTTTTTTACTATGTCAAATGCATGAACTAAGTCTAAAGGGGGTTCCATGATAAAATTTAAGGGGGTTCATAAATATATTAATATGGGCTGTGTGTAAATTTTTAGTTTCCAAGGAGGGTCAATTGACCACCCTACTAGTAAGGTGGAACCGCCACTGTTTTTCGTAGTATTTTTCTACAATTAGATAACTGAAAATTCTTAGAAATGTAACATACATATTTAATCCTAAAAGAGGCCATTTCATAAGAAATAAAAAGAACTCCTTGGTTAAAATACAATCTAAGAATAAGAATGGAAAGATGCATCCAAAGCTGATAGCAAAAATGAAATCTATTGATATATATCCCACTAGTAATGAGAGGGTATAAGTGTATAACAATATTGGAAAAACATATACACATGAGTCATTTACTTAAACCGTAAATAAATCATAGAGAGAGTTTATAGTGAAATCCGGAGCATAGAATAGGTAACAATAGGATTTTTGATCAATTTAGTACCGTACTAAAAATATTGTCCCATTCATGAATTGGTTAGCATACAAACATACCTTACTCGATAATTTCCAACAAACGTAACTCCAATCTACAATTGTAAAATGTACTATTCTATCCAAGTAAGCAAAGCAAAGAAAACTGCTCAATTTGTTCTAACAGCATGAGTGCAGTTCAACTGCAGATATTCGACCATTCAAGTATAATACCTTTTCATTAGTAACAAGCATTACTCGGGAGCCACCACGATGCTGACAAACTGTTTCCTAAGTTACAAGGTAAACCAGTAACTGACTTTCAGTATTGATTTTCAGTTTTGTTAATGATACCAACTGCTCAATTTAATCCTTCAATTAATGAACTGAAAACACTATAAATATCTAAAGGAAAACACAGTATCATGTTTCTATATCAATATCCATCCATATACTTGATTTTACATATAGATTCATGACTACCGATGCATAGCCAGAGCCAGCAGTGTGGTGACAAACTGTTCCCTAATTTAAAATGTAAACTATCTGTTGATGATACTAGCTGCTCGATCAAAACCTTTAATAATTCTAGGGGCCTGTTATCAATGGGGTCTTAATGCTTAAGTTTGTTACTGAGTTTCCCTACTTTCATGTCAACATTTCCTACTTTCCGCACATAATGTAAAAGTGATTCTTTAAGCACTTGGTTGATAGAAAAGGTTTTAGAAGTAATACAGCTATTTTCTGAAAAAAAAGGGCCTTAAGCCATTGAATACTTGAGGCATGCTCTTAGCTTCCGGCGCCTTAGCGTTTTAACCCTTTAGCCTCAGACTGCCTGTCGACTTTAAAAACCAACCCATATATAGATAACTTAAAAAGTGTGTATATATTGTGGATGTGTATGTGGTCTGTTCCCTGAGCCCCTCACCTTGCCATCTCGGCTACCCCACATGAACATGACCTTTCCGTATGCTCTTAACCCAGCTCGCAGATGAATAAAAGATAATATCGATCACAGCTTGCAGATTCATAAAAAATTAAAAAACCAAGTGGACGACACAAATGCAGTCTCCTAAGCACTGAAACTAAACTACCTCTAAGATGAATGTGAACAAAAAAAATTATTTACCTCCAAAGTGAGTTTTTATATTTCAAGAACTAACCGGGATGCTGCGGAATTCAAAAGATGACGGCGTACGTAGATACATATATACACGTAATGAACTACAACCAAACGGACATTATACGGGGGAAAATTTACAAATGCGGTGAACAGACTAGAAAATTGATTTCAGTTTGTAAAATCTTGAAAGAACATAACATTATAATAATAATAATAATTATAACTAATGAGTATTTATTTACAAAAGATAAAAACTTTAGGTAAGCTAATTGGGACTAACAACAATTAGCTTGTAATGAAAATAAAAATAATATTAAATTAAATGGTTAAACTTGGCAATAAAATGAGTAACAATTGCAAACTCATGTATGATATATCTATACTATATTATAAAGCAAATTCACTTTTGATTTTCAACATTGAACTTAAAATTTCAATATTGATTTTAAGTTTCAACAATGTACACATTCTATTGCATGATTTACCATACATCATAGCCACATTACATCAATAACTTCACTACTCACCGACGCCACCACCACCACCACCACCAATCTCCGCCGCCACCACCGCCGCTCGCCGCCGCCACCACCCGTCACCGCCGCCACCGCCGCCGCCATTACATCACCGCCACCGCCGCCACCTCCATCACCGCCGCAACGCGCGGGTACCGTTCTCGTAATATATAAATAAAAAAAAGATGTAATTGAAACTCAAAACAACAAACAATTAACAGAGGTATTTACCTGATCGATGACTATGACGATAAAGATTAATCTTTCCTCTGTTCTAGGTTTTATAATTGGGGCTACAGTTATTATTTGACGATGTACCCCTCCGAATCACTATACGAAGGATGATTAATAGCGAAGCTGTTTCACGAAGGATATAAGCACGAAGGTATTTAACATCGGACGAAGGACAAAAGGACTAACATAAATCCTTTCCAAATAAACAAAATACAATCCTTACCTAATTCGATCTCTCTAAAGGATAAACTCCCGAAGGAAACAAGATCGGATAAAGATGGTAAGTAGAGTTTGACACAAAGAAGGAATAGGGAAAACCCTAACCTTCTCCCCCAAGTAACCTCCTCCTATAAAAGGAGGAGGATTTCCTCATATTCGATATACAATATCGATAAAAAACCCTAATCATAGTCGAATACAATTCGACGATCTCTTAATCACCATTCGTTGGCGTAAAGGAACACCGTTCCTACCTTCGGGGAATCGCCAACAAATCCTTAAGAACTCTTAAGGTGTTCATCCACAACCTCATTCATTAGGCTTACACGATTCGGTGCACAATCATTTGGCGCCATCCGTGGGACCATAAAACAAAAGAAAACCCACCAAATCACCACGACATTGATTTCCGAAGACGCAAGCATAGCCATGACAGATGAATCACATCACAGATCTGGGAGTTCGAATGAAGAAACATCCAACAAGAGAAAGGAACCCTCACAATGGACACCACTGGCTTTCCACTTCCCGGTGTTGAAGATACCTCCATCAGAAAACCCAATCGTGATACAAATATCGATATTTAACACGAGAGTTTACAGAGTTTATGTAGATGGAGGAAGCGAATGTGATATCATTTATGAACACTGCTTCTTACAGCTCCGAAGGGAATAAAAGCTCGTTTAAGTCCTCCACGAACCCCGTTAATAGGGTTCTCCGGAGAGAGGGTCAGCCCGTTGGGGGAGATAGACCTGGATATAACCATTGGTGAACCACCCCATGTCAGAACAGAAACACTAGATTTTATAGTGGTCAGATCTACTTCTCCATACAACATACTGCTTGGGCGACCGGCAATGCGCCGGCTGGAGATGATCGCCTCCACCATTCACTCCATGGTTAAACACCTGACATCTACAGGAGTAGGAACCATCTACTCAGAATCCGGCCAAGCAAAGGTACACAAGGTTAAGAAGGCTCTCGAGGTTCCAAAGATCCCGGAGGACCTTACGAAGGTACCAGACCATCAAGACAAGGTTATTGTCAACCCAGGATACCCAGATCAACCCATATCGATAGGGAAGCAACTTCCCGAAGGCTTAAAGAAGAAACTACTTAAGCTGCTTCAACGAAATCTGGATGTATTCGCTTGGGAATACTCAGACATGACATGAATACCTCGAATAATCGAGATCGAAGGAGAAAAGTTTGTAACGGAGCATAGGCTCAATGAAAGGAAGGATGCAACCCCCTTTCACCAAAAGAAACGGAGCCTAGCCGCGGAAAGAGACGAAGCTGCCAATAAGGAAGTAGAAGAACTAGCCAAAGCTGGGATCGTCCGGAAATCTACATATCCTATCTGGGTCGCGAATCCAGTCATGGTCAGAAAAAGTGACGGGGGGTGGAGGATGTGTGTGGACTTCACAAACATCAACAAAGCTTGCCCAAAAGATTGTTACCCGTTACCAGAAATCGATTGGAAGGTGGAATCACTAACGGAGTATAAGTTGAAATGCTTTCTGGATGCTTACAAGGGATATCATCAAATTCAGATGGCTAAGGGAGATGAGGAGAAGACATCATTCTACACCAGTAAAGGGACATACTGTTATCAGAAAATGCCCTTCGGATTAAAGAACGCCGGGGCCACGTACCAGCGGGTGGTGGATAAAGTCTTTAAAAATCAAATTGGCAGAAACCTGGAAGCCTACGTTGACGACATGGTGATTAAAAGTAAAACAGAAGAAGACTTGCTAGAAGACATCCAGGAGACCTTCAACACTCTACGTTCTATCAATATGAAGTTAAACCCGAAGAAGTGTTCCTTCGGAGTTGAAGAAGGAAAATTCCTAGGGTACTATATCTCGGGCAAAGGAATCCAAGCTAATCCTTCGAAAGTAGACAAGCTTCGTCAATTGCTGCCCCCGAAGACGATAAAGGAGGTACAGAGCCTAAACGGAAAGCTTGCAGCCCTTAGCCGTTTCTTATCTAGAGGAGCAGACAAGCAGCTCCCATTCTTTAAAACTCTCAAAGGATGTTTGGACAAGAAGGATTTCGTCTGGACAAAGGAGGCGGACGAGGCCTTCGAGCAAATGAAGAAGTACATAGCACAATTACCAACTCTCACCTCACCTATCCCGGGAGAAACCCTATTCATGTATTTAGCTGCATCATCCGAATGTGTAAGCGCGGTCCTCCTAGCAGAAAGGGAGCGGAAGCAAGTCCCAATTTACTTCGTCAGCCGAATTTTGCAAGGGTCCGAAGCTAATTATCCTGAGCTGGAAAAATTAACCCTCGCCCTGGTACATGCGGCCAGAAGACTGCGAAGGTACTTCAAGCTCACCCGATCGCAGTATTAACCGATAAACCCATAAGGCAAATATTGCTTAAACCAGAAAAATCGGGAAGAGTTGCTAAATGGGTAATTGTAACACCCGTCATTTTAAAAACCTGGATTTCAAAAACTTTTGCCAAACGGCGTTTAAAACATAGCGGAAAAGGATCACTTAAAAACTGCCCCATCCGTAACGGATGGTACCTTTCATTAAAGTTTGGTGTTACTAATAGCATCATCGTAATAGTCAAAGTAAAATCCAAGTTATGGCACTAACATAATTGCCATCAACACTACAAGAGACGTAAATCATAAATAAAGTAGCCGAACATATGGCTATGGGTAAAGTCTAATCATAGGGAGACTAATGCTAATCTTCCTTTATTCTTCTACCCATCTCACGATCCACGCACTTCACTAGCTTATACCTGCTTATCCTGAAGGACACAACATTTTCATAAAAGCAAGTGTTAGCTAATAAAATTAGCTAAGTAAGATACACACATTCTGATAAAACGTTCTTCATTTTACTTTCATAAAACTTCGTCATATTTTACTTATCAAAACGTAACCACATTACATATCATCCACAACAATCATAGATCAACTCATACTCCCCTTTTCCCACATTGCATCACATTTCATTTCATATCAACATATACATCTTATCATCATATACCCACATCTTAATCAATACCTTATATCATATCAACATAGACTTACCACTAAACGTAACTTCATATCATATCTTGGCATATCACACATAAACTTGTCACACGTATTCATATTAGTACATATTCTCACGTCACATTGTGATCTCATAACGTAAAGCACATATACTTCTTTCACACATATCTTATTATCAACTTAATCAGCTTAATCAAATTCATCTCACGTCTTACATATCACACATAAACATATCGCACATATATGTATAGCACATGTAGGATATATACTCCTAATTGTGCCTATGTATCGTTCTTATCACACGTCTCAACACATCTCATTAAATCCCACATCACATTGTAATCCCACGTCTTAAATTACATGTACATCTTTCTCACATATTCATATATTTATCTTAATCAACTTATTCCCACATCTTACATCTTTAATCAGTTTACATATTACGCACTAGCTTTACAACTAGCACGATTTCCCACGTCTTAAATTTTAGGAAAAGTAATGCCATTTCCATAGTATCCCGTCATGCTTTTAACATTGGTGGTTAGTCACTCCACCCGGAAATACTAGTCCCACGTAACTATGCCGCAAGGAGCCACTCAAGCGACCACGTACGCACTAGTTTGGCATAAACTAGCACGGGTTAAGCTTAACACTTCCCACATCAATCTCACGTATTTAGCTATAGCATTTCCCACGTATTTATATCTTTCTTACTTTTACGCATAACACTAAGGCTAGAACGATTTCCAACATTTCACACTTTACTTTAACATTAGGTATATTCATTACCTAACTAATCCCACATCTACTTTAACGTTTAATCCCACTAACGTACACAACTCATAGCATTTCCTACGTATATCTAGTGAACTAGACATTATCACACTTAAGTCTCACATATAATTCATCACGTATCATCGTCAAATCATAAGATCAACATCATTAATCCTACATCTACTTTAGTGTTTAATCCTACTAACGTGTACAGATCATAGCATTCCTACGTGTAACACACTTAAATCCCACATATATTTCATCATATATCATAATCAATCATAGCATCAATATAATCAACATCACAATAAATATCGTTAAGATATCATGGCAGCAACATTATGTTCATAGTACTACATATGCACATAACTACTTCATATTTAAGCGTCATCATAACATAATAAACCACTTCAGCATGCATACATTCCCACATAACCTCCCGCATAACCCGAAAAACCAACACACATAAGATAATCCAATTAAGAGGTTAATTATAGAAAACCACTTTTTGTTGTGCCTCCAGCGTGAGAAAAGTCATGTATCTTACCTTGGTACTGCTTAGCAATGAGTTACGTATGCCTTACAGTGCTTGCTAAGTGCTCCCGACAACCTAGAACGAGTATAAGATCGATCTATAAGCTAAACGAAATGTTTTGTGCAAACTGGGCATCAGGTGCGTCGCACCTCCCAAGTGGTGCGTCGCACAAATCATACAGAAAACTCAGATCAGGTATAGGTGCGCCGCACCTGCCCTTGGTGCGTCGCATATCGGGCTCCCTTCGAAAATCAAAATCCCTAATCTGGGCAGTGGTGCGCCGCACCACCCACCTGGTGCGCCGACCAGCAAAACCAACTCAGTTTCTCTTCATTCACCTTCCAAACGGATCCCAAACCTCCACCATGACTTACACCCATTAAATTGATATCAAATAGGTCACAATTAAGCATTTGAAAACATCAATTAATCCTTGAATCAATTGCATAAATGAATCCTTCTTTTTGATCATCAAAACGACTCGAAACCGCAACGTTTGGTTCAAAAACACAATTGAACACACATGGATCTAATTAAACACCTGGGATTCACTTATTTACATATAAACAACATTATTCAACATTAAAGTTTTCATCTTGACATAATTAATCAACTCTATTAACGATTATAATCACGAAAACAACGTTTTTGACCTAAAACATCATGATCAAGGAACCCCAACCCTTTAGGCCGAATCTACAGGGGTAAATCCTAATTGAAAACCTGATTAACAATCAGTAGGTGATGCTATACCTGTAGGCTTGATCAACGGATCGAAAAGCACTCGAATTCCCTTCCAAAATCTCCCGAAATCAACTATAACTTGAAGATTAGATCTAAGCTTTTGTTTGCAGGTGTTTCTAGGGTTTTGTAACTGATCAAAAGGGTTCTTGGTCGACCATAGGGCACCTTATATACTGGAGACAACTTTCAATTTTACATCTAGGCCCTCGCACTTCGTTATAACTCGTTTCGGCACTTAACGGCTCGTTTAACGCCCACATAAACACTTATCGACCCTTAAATCTTATCGGGAACATTAAATGACTTCATTTATCATTATCTACTTTAATTTCATTATTTTAAATCATTTTAACACATAAATCACGTAATTCGTTTAATTCACATAAGCACATATACAACACATAGTTACTAACGGTCACTAACGACAAGTTGACGGTCAACGTCAAAAGTCAAACTTGATAAGTTTGGGATGTTACAATTCTCCCCTCCTTAATAGGATTCTGTCCTCAGAATCATCTCACGACATCAACACCTCATTTCATCTTCTCACTACTTTCCACGCATTTGTCAACGTTTTACCACTTAAAATTCAAGCACATTTCCACTCATTTTCTTTTCACCTCCTCCCTTTCCTTTAATGTCTTTCATTAGTCAATGTGATTACCGTCAAATGAACACACCCGCCTCATGATACATTTATAATTATGTTCCGGACCATAATTATAACTATATCATTCCTCACACGTGTACCTTTAACTATATCCACACATCTTAATGTCCAACATCTCCATCTCAATCCATCATAGCATAATTATACTAACTACAAAACACACAATAATCACACATTGCACATACACATATAACACAAAATGAAACAATATGTTAGGACCAGTTTACTGGTAAACTGGCCAGTCTCCAGTTGCACCTGGAGACCCAGTGAAACTGGAGACCCAGAAGATTTGTCCAGAAATATATTGAAGTCCAGTTGCATCGTACAGTTAACGCAACTGAAGACTTCCTCCAGTTGAGAACTGACCAGTTGAAGAATCCTTCCAGTTGAAGTCGAAGACAACAAGTGGAAGATAGAGAATGACAATGGCAGCGAAGCCCAGTTGACATTCTAGTCAGTTACAAACTGGAGACCGTCAGTGGAAAGCTCTTACAAAGCTTTACACTGATTACGAGGAATTGACTTTTGTGCTTTATGTGCTTTTACCCGGATAATAAGATTTATCTTATTATTTAAGTACAAAAAGGTACATAAAGCTGGTTGAATAAAGTTGCTTTATACTGCAACTTTACACTGCATTTTAAGGAATTAAATTCTATTCCTTAAATGCTCTTAACCACATTTGTACGGCCAAAGTTAACATCCCAATGTTAACTTTGCCTATAAATACAAGTCATTGCACAACAAGAATAATAAGTGATAAAACTCTTCAAAAGTTGAACACTTCACACTTTGCAAACCTGCAATATTCTTGGTGAACTTGTGCAATATTCTCTCAATCGTAAAAAGGAACATTTCACAACTTTAAGTGTTTCGATTGTTTAGAGAAATTCCAAGTGTAGATCAATTGTAGTTCATAGGTTGTTAGGATATTTACATACTTGTATTATCTTGGTTCCGCAACAACCTTGTAATTTATTTAAAGTTAATAAATAAATTACACTTGAAAATTACATATTGTCTCACCAATTTATTTTATAAGTATTTTGTATTATTGCATTGTTCTTTACTTATTGTCACTTAAATAAGTAATCTATCTAGAACTTGGTATATACTCCTGTAACTGGTCGTCTCCAGTTCAGTGCTTATATTGTAAAGTAACTCCACCATCGACATTGAGGTGTCTTCAGGTAGTACCATCTATTGAGTTGGGACTTACAAGTGGTATCAAAGCAGAAGGCTAATAAACTTGCCTAGATCTGCTAAGATGAACACTACTGAAGGTGGAGATGGTTCTGGTCAAGGTGAAAACCCTTTGAATACTAATACACCACCTCATCAAAATGCTAATTCTAACCCTCCTCCTCCTACTGCCCCAAATCACGTCCATGTACATTATTCTAACACTCCTGTTCCAAAATTTGATGGAAACAGTGAGACCTTTGGTACATGGAAGGCCAGAATGCTTTTGCATTTCGGTGGGATAGAGAGGTATATGTTGAAAATCCTTAAGGATGGACCATATATACCCATGCCTCTTGGGGTAAGTCCTCTTCTAGATCCAACTGGAAGAAGAGGTTCTAGAGAAAAGCTCGAAGACCATTGGTCTAATGAGGATCGTAGACTTGTAGATCTGGACACCAGACTCAAGAACATGATCCTTGGAGCTGTTCCTGAAGATCTAATTCCAACACTTGTGTTGTTCCCCAGTGCAAAGTCAATGTGGGATGAATTAGTTATTCAGTTTGAAGGAGGTGATGATACTATTGTCACCAGGAAAGTTGCCTTGAACAAGAAGTATGAATCCTTCTTTGCTCTACCCAATGAAAGTCTAACTGGTACATACACCAGATTTTCTAGCCTCATTAATCAGCTGAGAGGCTTAGGTGTAGAGAAGGATAAGGATATTCTTCTTGAGAAGTTTTGTGATATTCTTCCTTCCAAATGGGAAAACATGGTTCTTCTCTTAAGACAAGGTAAAACCTTGCACAGCCATACTCTTGCATCGCTCTATGGAGCCTTCAGATTCACTGAAGATAATAATGCTGCAAGACTGGTGGCTGAGCAAGATGCCATGAACCATGCCCAGAGTCCCAAGGTTGCTAGTGTAACTGAGCGACCTTGTGCTGCTTTAATGTCTGCAGAGAGTGTCCAGGCACACTCAATGAAGGAGATGTTAAACAGTTTCTTGAACTCTGGCCTGACCACTGAAATCAGTGATGGTTGTGATGAAACTGACGATGATGATCTGGTAGCCATGATTGTTAAAACCTTTAACAGGTTTAAGCATAAATCTAAAAGATTTAATGGCCCAAACAATGCTTCCAGCTCCAGCTCTCTGGATAAAACCAATCTTACCTGCTATAAATGCGGTAAGAAGGTCATTTTATGAAGGAATGCAGATCTAGTCAGATGAACAACCAAACTGGCCCCCCTGTCCCTAATTTCAATCGGCCTGATGATAGCTACAAAGCTAAATATAAAAAGCTTAAGGCCCAGATTTCCCTCCTGTCCATGGAAAAAGAAAAGGATCAGTGCTTAATGGCACAAACTGAGGGAAAATGGGAGTACTCTGATGACTCATCAGCTGATGAAGAAGAGGAAAGGGACATGTGTTTTCATGGCCTTGGAAGATCAACAGCAGCATGTGGCAAAAGAAGATGTCATCATTGGAAGATGGGTGGACATCATTTTGAAGAAGGTATGTGATTATGACAATCAGGTTGACCCTGAACTGAAACTGGACCTTGCTGAATCATTAAGTGGTGATTTGGCTTTTGTGGAAACTGTTAGAGCAGATAGTGAAAGATATCTTGACACTATCTTAATTGAACTAAACAATGTTAAGCCACAACTGAATGATTTACAAAGTGTCCAGTTGGCTCTCAAGGAGTCAGTTTTAAAAATTGAGGCTTTGGAACTTGATAATCAAAAATTATTTTCTGATCTTGAAAAAGAACAAAAGATTATCAAGTCATGGGTAAAAGCATCTGGTAAGAACTATGATGCATTTTCTAGAACTATCGATGCCCAGAAGAATGCATGGAAATCTGGAGATCTAGAGATGGCAGCTCTCATACCAGATCTTCATGCATTGCCTCCAGCTCTCAGGGTTGAACTCCTTATGATCAACCTGAAGCTGTTGAAACTGAACCCATTGAGACCACCCCCATTGAGGTTAAAACTGGAGCCAAACAGGCTAGTGCTCCAGTTAAAAAGGCCACTGGTAACAAGCCTTTACCTCAAAAGTCTAAGGTGCCCAAGACCCAAAAGACTAAAACTCCAGCTGAACCAAGGTCCAAGGTTCAGCTGCCTGATGAAAACAATATTTTGTTTAAACTGGAAAGTCAACTCCAACTTTTGTCTCGACAGGTTCAGAGTTGTACTGCCCGGATTAAAAATCTGGAAGGAGGTTCATCACCTTCAGTTTTAAAACAAAATATTAAAACCCCCTTCAAAACTAAAACAAAGAATGTTCCATCTGGAACTAAAACTGATAAGAAAAAGGGGAGTAGGTATCAAATACCAATCGTTTTTACTCCTGCACCTGGATCTGGTGAAAAAGGTCCAGATGTAGTCTTCAGTTTACCTCCATAACAATCAACTGTGACTTCTGTAGAGAAGTCCAGTGAACCCATCAAGAAAAGATGGGTTCATAAAAATAACTGATGATTTTTGTGGGTGTGCAGGGCGATCGAAAGAAGAATATCTGGTATCTGGACAGCATTGCTGGCCGGACTATGACCGGATGTAAGCCCCTGCTTGAAGAGTTCACTGTCCAAGATGGACCAACAGTGACGTTTGGTAATGATCAAAGTGGAAAGACTGAAGGATATGGTGTGCTCAATAATGGACAAGTCGAATTCAAAAGAGTTGTATTTGTGAATGGTTTGAAATACAACCTGATCAGTGTCAGCCAACTTTGTGATGATGGCTTCAGAGTTTTGTTCGATATTGCTCAAGGCACCATATTTAACAAGGATTGGAAAGTGGTGATGGTTGCACCAAGAAAAGGTAATGTGTACATCATGGATATGGAACCAGCTCCAAAAGAGCAGTGCTTCTATACCAAAGCTGATGATGACACCAACTGGATGTGGCATAAAAGATTATCCCATCTTAATTTCAAAAATATTAACAAGTTGTCTCGCAAACAACTGGTTGATGGGATACCATAGATTTCTTTTAATAAGGAAAAGCCATGTCCAGGGTGTGAGATGGGCAAGCAGAAAAGGGCCAGTTTCAAAACTAGGCAAAACTTTAGCATCACTGAACCTCTTCACATGCTACATATGGATCTCTTTGGTCTAGTGAATGTTCAAACTAGAGCTGGGAAGAAATACACTCTAGTTGTGGTCGATGAATTCACCAGATACTGTTGGGTGGGATTCCTCAGATCCAAAAGTGATGCACCTGCTGAAATCATCTCTCTCATCAAGAGAATTGAACTCAAGTATACTCGAAAAGTCTGTCAGTTGCGAAGTGATAATGGTACTGAATTTGGAAATAAGGTACTTGAAACATTTTGCAATGACACTGGCATCTCTCAAAACTTCTCATCAGCACACTCTCCAGAGCAGAATGTAGTTGTGGAAAGAAAGAATCGCACACTGATAGAAGCAGCCAGAAGTATGCTATCTGAATCAAGTCTTCCCACCAGTTTCTGGGCTGAAGCAGTTGCAACTGCTTGTCACACCCAAAACCGGTCAGTCTACATCAAGAGACATAAGAAGACTGCCTATGAAGTACTCAGGAATCGTAAACCAAATATTGGATATTTTCATGTATTTGGTTGTCCAGTTTATATCTTAAACGATTCCAGTCAGCTTGGAAAGTTTGATGCAAAAGCTGATGAAGGGGTATTTTTAGGTTATTCAGATATTCGAAAGGCCTTTAGAGTTTATAATTATAGACTCCAAAAGGTTCACGAGACAATTCATGTCACATTCGATGAATCAACTGAAGCAATCAACAAGAGACCAAGCCTTGATATTACTCCAGTCGTTCCAATAAATTTTGGCGAAACTAACCAAGTTCATCAGTCAGTTGTTTCACCAAAAGATGTTTCCAGTTACAACAAATTGGAACCAGTTAAGAAGAAGAACACCACCAGTGACACATTATTCTATCCCTCCATCAATTTCAACTTACCACAAGAATTGGTGATTGGATCTGATGTACGTGCCACTCCAATATCAGCACCAGTTCAAACTCCAACTTCTCCAGTTCTTCAAGAAATGCCCTTGAATGAAGAATTTCATGATGCAAATCGTGACCTCATTGACTCTGATGAGGATGTAGAAGTAGTTTGGACCGATCCTCCTCCAGAAGCTACTGCAACTGAAGAAGATCGCCAAGTGACTTGCACTGATATTGTTTTACACCAGCCTAGTCAATACACTAGATGGACTCGAGCACATCCAATTGAACAGATTGTGGGAGATCCAAATAGTGGGGTTCAAACTAGAAGAGCCACCAGTGAGCAATGCTTAAACGTCACCTTCTTATCACTAATTGAACCAAAGAAGATTGATGAGGCTATGGCAGACCCAAGTTGGGTGGAAGCTATGCAAGAAGAGCTCGTCCAGTTTGAAAGGAACAATGTTTGGGAGCTTGTTCCTTGTCCACCAGGGTTAAAGAAAGAACCTATTGGTACAAGATGGGTCTACCGAAACAAGATGGATGAAGATGTCCATGTTGTAAGAAACAAGGCCAGATTAGTTGCCCAGGGTTATTGTCAAGCAGAAGGCGTTGACTTTGATGAAACTTTTGCTCCAGTTGCAAGACTTGAAGCCATCAGAATATTTCTGGCTTATGCAGCCCATCTGCAGTTCAAGGTCTTCCAGATGGATGTCAAAAGTGCGTTCCTTAATGGAACATTGGAAGAAGTTGTGTATGTTAAGCAGACTCCAGGCTTCATCGATGAGAAGCATCCTCATTGGGATTATAGACTGAACAAAGCTTTGTATGGTCTAAGACAAGCCCCAAGAGCCTGGTATGATACTTTAACTAAACATCTTCTTAAAAATGGCTTTCAAAGAGGTGCAATAGATAATACCTTATTTATCTTGAAAGAAAGAGGTAATATCTTATTGGTACAAATTTATGTTGATGACATTATATTTGGTTCAACTGATGATGCAATGTGTAAAAAGTTTTCTAAAATCATGTCATCTGAGTATGAGATGAGTTTAATGGGAGAATTAACATTTTTCTTAGGTCTTCAGATTAAGCAAACTGAAAATGGAATTTTCATAAACCAAGGAAAATATGTCAGAGATTTGTTAAGAAAATACAAATATGATTCAATCCCAACGAAAAACACACCTATTGCAGCACCATTAAATTTGGACTCTGACCCAACTGGCAAACCAGTGAACATAACTGACTATCGTGGTATGGTTGGTTCACTGATGTATTTAACTGCCAGTCGACTAGATATAATGTTTGCAACATGTCTATGTGCCAGGTTTTAGGCTAACCCAAAAGAATCACACTTGCACGCTGTTAAGCGTATCTTTAGATACCTGAAAGGGTGTCCTAATCTTGGTCTTTGGTACCCCAAAGGTTCAGGATTAGATCTAATGGGTTATTCAGATTCAGATCATGCAGGTTGTAAGATAGATAGAAAATCAACAACTGGTGGTTGTCATTTCCTTGGAGGAAAACTGGTAAGTTGGACCAGCAAGAAGCAGACTTCAGTCTCTATGTCCACTGCTGAGGCAGAGTACATTTCTGCGGCCAGTTGCTGTGCCCAGATTCCCTGGATCAAGAACCAGTTACTAGATTATGGTCAAAAGTATACAAGGACCCCAATCTTTTGTGACAACACCAGTGCAATTGCTATATCACAACCCAGTGATGCACTCCAAGACAAAACATATTGACATCAGGTATCATTTTATTCGTGATCATGTTATGAAAGGAGACATTGAAATTCATTTCACCCCCACTGACAAACAGCTCGCTGATGTTTTTACAAAACCTCTTGATGAGAAAACTTTTAAATATCTCATCAGCGAACTGGGAATGTTAAATCCTTAAAACTGGAGATTTCTTTGTTATTGAACGCGTCAGTGACACTGATGAAGTTCTCTAGTTGAGGAGGTCCAGGTAATCTTTGCTCGCCAGGCTATCGAACGCCTTTGTGATACTATCCTGGCACTAATAGATTTCTGGATCATCATTTTAGGGGGAAAGACTCAAAAATAATTTTCTGACTAAAATCCTCCAGTGACCAGATTCAGTCTTGTCTTATTTTTTATAACGTTAGAAATACTTGGTCAATATTTGTGACACGTGATGGTACTCGAGTGTTTTAAACCACTTGGTATCGTCATCTGACGTGTTTAAAGTCATTTTGGTAAATGAACACTGTTTGTATTGGGAAAATTAATGTTAGTGGGCGCGTGGGTAAGATAAGCCGTCGTAGCATTTAATGCTGACACAATTAATTATGTTTTTATTTCAAAATTCAAACTTATTTTGTAAAAATATCTACAAAATTGATTTTGTTGATAAAATATAATTTTTGGTATTACATTGGGATCTTGAATTCCTTATAAATACCCTTATTTACTCCGAACACATTTACTTTCCTTCACATTCTTTCATTTACTTCCCAATCATCTAAAATTGCTTCATTTCTCTCTCTGCTTCATAAATCAAGAACCCTAATTCCTAAATTTCAATTTCATTTTCAAATGGCTCCTAAATCATCCCGTTCAAGAGATGTAAATCTCTTAACTGTTCCATATGCTCCTTCACCAGATGTCAAACCGGCATCTGGTGCTCCTAGTAACACTTCGCTCATCAAACTCAATCCAAATAATCCGATAGCGAGTTTACAAGGATCTCAAGGGTCCAATACCCTCATTCTCTCTAAACCCACGCAAGATGTTTCACGACTACTTGTGTGAGTTTTGGTACACTGCCACTCTTTCTTCCGATTGTTCTTCCATCACTTTTACATTAAAAGGTGGAACAATCCAGTGTACCTTATCCGCTGACGTGTTGAGGGATGCCTTACACCTCAACTACTGGAGAGAGGGTGAATCTCCAGTTGTCTTACCCCCAAACGTTAATTTTCGCCAAGTCCTCATTGAAATGGGACATAAGGAGTGCTTGGAGAAAGGGGTTTTGAAGACAAAGGGTGCGATGACCATGAAGGGTCTTACACCTTCATGGAGGTATTTTTTCATCCACCTGGTGGAGAGTATGGGTGGGAGTTCTGGTGGTCTTGACCAGATTAACTCCGCACAAGCAGAGATGGCATACTGCTTGTGGAATGGATTGAGAGTAGACTTTGCTAATATCCTGTTTAGAAGCCTAGTACAAAAACTGAAGGGCACCAGGGGAGTTTGTATCCCCTTCTCAAGGTTTCTCTCTCTCTGCTTTCTACAAATTCTGGACAGTGAAGCATACTTAAGTACAGATTCACCTTATACTGTCCCAGATTTGTTAAGGAATTTAGACTCTCTAGTATCTGAAGCTGGAGAGGTCGAGATTCCAGATCGAATGTAGCTGGCATTTGCCAAAACTGATGCACCAATTCTAGGTGAGTCAGAAAGACAACCGGGCGGGCCTCAAAATAATGAGGGACCCTCCAGTTCGTCTAATGTTATGGTTGAGGATAGAGCAACCATAACTGAGGCAACTCCAATAACATCTATCCCTGGTGAAGATACCTCGGTATCTGATCCTCCAACAGATGCACCCAACCAGGAAACTGGGGAAGGTCATCTGGAGACTGACCCTTCTGGTCAGCCCTCAGTTACATTCATGGATCTGGACATGAATGTTAATGACGAGGAAATCCTTATAGAGTCTTCGGATTCTGAAGGTACTGCTTCAGACTTGGAGATTTTTGATTCTGCTGTACATATCAAAACCCTTCATCTCCAGTCTCGCTTCCAGATGCATCAATTTCACTTTCACCATCCCAACAAAATGAGCCTACAGATATTTCATTCCCAACTTATAACTATATGTCTGGAAACAGACGTATGACACTTTCACCATCTGGGCAATTCTCACTCCTTCGAGAAATGCCACCCCCACCGCCGCCGTTGTTCACACCTGAGCATTCTCAGCATGAACAATACATTGAACTTCCAGTCCTTTCTTCTACCACCACTCCTACTATTTCTTCAACTGCTGGACTGACAACTGGGGAGACTTCTCTAAGTTTGCCTCCTCCAGTTGCTCCAGTAGAAACTGCTGCTGGTCCAGTGATACCTTCTCCTCCGTCACTGGACAGTCAAGTTGTCTCTGTACAAGTCGATCTCCAAAACCTTCTCACCAGGGTGGAGGAGATTCAAAAGACACTTGACAAAAACACCAAGTCTTTCTCCAGATACCACAAGGATCACTTGACCAATATTAAAGTGGTTGATCTGGGGATTAACAAGTTTTCATCTAATGAAGACTTGGTGTTGAAGAAGCTGAATGAGTTGGTCACTGGCTGCAACAATCTGGCAGGTACTTTAAAAGAAGCCTTTGACCTCACTCAGTCCAAGGCCACAACCTCAATCTCCAACTTGCTGGGCAACACTGTTAGAACATCAGAAGTGGACTTAAGGGAGATTGAAAAATAGGTAAAAGAACTAGTTGACAAGCCTGGGTTGAATGTGACTGAACTTGGGCAGCAGTTAATGACTTCAGTTGGTCAGAAGATAGATGATACGCTGGGTGCTAGAGAACAACAATTGATTGAAAAGGTGATGTCTGAGATCACCAAGCTGGCCACTCCTCAGGTTGATCTGGCCCCACTCACAAATGAGATCAACCAGTTGAGGGGCAGCATTGATAACTTGAACACCCAGGTTTCACTTCATGCTCAATCTTTGGATAAACTGACAACTGAAGTAGAAAGTTTGAAAAAGAAGGATGAAGAAGTGAAGGATAAGGTGGTTTCTGGTTTGGATGAAGATTCCAAGATTTTAAATGATTTGAAAACTGGTCAGGAACAAGTTGCAGCTAATGTTCTGACCCAGTCTAAAGAAACCAACCACCTATGGAGATCTTTCAGGATGATGTGCATGATCTTCAAAGAATGCAAGAACATGCAATCGTGGCAGCCTCTTGGCCGGTTGCCAGCTCACCATTCTGAATGGGAAGTGATTAGGGCAGGTCTAGATGCTGCCAAGGGGGAAAGAAGTGCAGTTCTTGTACAATCTCAAACTGAAAGAAATCCATCTGGAAGTCAAGCAGGTAGGGAAATGGTTGTAGCTGCCAGTACTGAAGCTGGTGAGCAAAGGACTGGTGAAACTGGTGATATAAGTGTTAGGGGGAATGTTGTGGATAAAGGAAAAGGTTTGGCATCTGATGTATCTGCCCAGCCGGCCACTGATGTACCAATGTTAGAAACTGGCAATGCTGATGTACTTCCTCCAGTTTATGAAAGTGTAAGCAAACAACTGGCTAGACTTGGTAATCAAATAAAAGAAAGAAAGAAAATGAAACAAGCCAACCAAGTTGAAGCCAGAGCACATCTTGCACAGATCAAACTGCTTGATATTAGTGATGCTCATCTTTTGGGAATCACTAAGGAGGAGTATGCCAGAGTAAAGAATGATCCCAGGATAGTTGACCAGTTGAAAGAAATGCTTGATGTTGAACTGGACAGACACTATCCTGATGATGAAGCTGAATTTGATGCCAGAAGCTTGAATATATCAGTGGAGAAGGCTAAAGAGAATAGGGCCAGTGGGATTCTAAAAAGAATTGAACATGTTAAGAAGGTTGTGAAAAGGGTATTAAATCCACCAAGGAGGATCCCTCAACCAAGAAGACCACTGACAAGAGATGCTGACCTTAGAACCTTCATTGAACCAGCTGGTGAAGTATCAAATGATGACATCAAGTCTGCTGTACTGGCTGCTGGAGCTGGGAGTATTAAAATAACAAATGAATCTGAAGCAAGAAGCTATTACTCCCAGATCATGGCAACCAGAAGACATAGTGGGACTATCAATGATGTTAATGTAACCATTAAGCCAGGCACCAAGCACTTTCAAGTTGAAGTTAGTTATACCAGAGGGCCACTGGTTAAAACTGACAATCCTGGTGCAATGCAGTATGGGTTCACTGAATGGGTTGAAATGGTAAATGTTTTGGATGCAAAAGCACAAAAGAATAGGTTTGAGAAAGCATGGGTGAACTTCTTAAAGGGCAAGATTCAACACAAAGAAAATCTGGAGCTAAAGTTGAATATTGATCCTGAAGACTCTCAGCCTATCTCTTCAGTGACCAAGAGAAGAAGAACTGGCGAAGGGCCATCCCATTAAGTTCTCTTTTCAGTTATCTACTTGTAATTTTATTTACATTCTGTAACTTGTATAAATTTCATTTCCTTGTATAAATGAAGTTACCAGTTTGTAACCACAAGGTAGATAATAGATTAGATCTAACAAACTTAAAAGAAAAACCCAAGGCATTTATTGATCTATAAAAATGCCTTGGAAAACTTAGATAGATTTAATCGAACAAGTCTCTCCAGTTCAAACTTGTACAGATACAAGAACTAAAAAAAGACTTGGCAATATTTCTAGACAAATAGGGGGAATTTGTTAGGACCAGTTTACTGGTAAACTGGCCAGTCTCCAGTTGCACCTGGAGACCCAGAAGATTTGTCCAGAAATATATTGAAGTCCAGTTGCATCGTACAGTTAACGCAACTGAAGACTTCCTCCAGTTGAGAACTGACCAGTTGAAGAATCCTTCCAGTTGAAGTCGAAGACAACAAGTGGAAGATAGAGAATGACAATGGCAGCGAAGCCAAGTTGACATTCTAGTCAGTTACAAACTGGAGACCGGCAGTGGAAAGCTCTTACAAAGCTTTACACTGATTACGAGGAATTGACTTTTGTGCTTTATGTGCTTTTACCCGGATAATAAGATTTATCTTATTATTTAAGTACAAAAAGGTACATAAAGCTGGTTGAATAAAGTTGCTTTATACTGCAACTTTACACTGCATTTTAAGGAATTAAATGCTATTCCTTAAATGCTCTCAACCACATTTGTACAGCCAAAGTTAACATCCCAATATTAACTTTGCCTATAAATACAAGTCATTGCACAACAAGAATAATAAGTGATAAAACTCTTCAAAAGTTGAACACTTCACACTTTGCAATCCTGCAATATTCTTGGTGAACTTGTGCAATATTCTCTCAATCGTAAAAAGGAACATTTCACAACTTTAAGTGTTTCGATTGTTTAGAGAAATTCCAAGTGTAGATCAATTGTAGTTCATAGGTTGTTAGGATATTTGCATACTTGTATTATCTTGGTTCCGCAACAACCTTGTAATTTATTTAAAGTTAATAAATAAATTACACTTGAAAATTACATATTGTCTCACCAATTTATTTTATAAGTATTTTGTATTATTGCATTGTTCTTTACTTATTGTCACTTAAATAAGTAATCTATCTAGAACTTGGTATATACTCCTGTAACTGGTCGTCTCCAGTTCAGTGCTTATATTGCAAAGTAACTCCACCATCGACATTGAGGTGTCTTCAGGTAGTACCATCTATTGAGTTGGGACTTACACAATATGTACTACTTACGCCGCATACCATATTCGTGTATCACAATGTCTTGCACCCTTCCTATGGGTGACCACCTATTCCATCAATGTACATTTCCTTACGTACATAACATCCATCATAAACAAATCTTAATTGATCTCACGTTATCATCATAATCTTGCAACGGATAAATCGAGAAAAATAGAGGATTATGGGCTACCAACATAATTTACTTCAACAAACACTTCTCACCTTGAACCACTACAACTTGCATCACATATATCACGTAAGGATGTAATACCACATAGCATATCACTTCGTTCATGACAATCCGTAAATTTGTGTATCTCCGAGCTCTTTGTCACATAAGACATCATCAAGTTTCAACATTTAATAATACTACAAGCATATTCCACATAATTCTTTAATAACATATCGTCATACCATTAAGCATCAATATTTAGCAACGGGCTCAACAAGAGGTAAAGAAATTAAGGCAAATCAACCTTCTTTATGCATAATCCACAAATAACTTATAATACCTTAATCTTACACTCTCACTCTTCCCAACCCGTCCTAAGAGCACTTTCATCATAAAGCTAAAGCATTATTACTTGAGCCTATCATTTCTCATACGGTTTAAGTCCAAAATCCTAAGGTCTTGGTCGAATTTCGGTTCACTTAAACCATTTCTCTGATACCAACTTGTAACACCCGTCATTTTAAAAACCTGGATTTCAAAAACTTTTGCCAAACGACGTTTAAAACATAGCGGAAAATGATCACTTAAAAACTGCCCCATCCGTAACGGATGGTACCTTTCATTAAAGTTTGGTGTTACTAATAGCATCATCGTAATAGTCAAAGTAAAATCCAAGTTATGGCACTAACATAATTGCCATCAACACTACAAGAGACGTAAATCATAAATAAAGTAGCCGAACATATGGCTATGGGTAAAGTCTAATCATAGGGAGACTAATGCTAATCTTCCTTTATTCTTCTACCCATCTCCACGATCCACGCACTTCACTAGCTTATACCTGCTTATCCTGAAGGACACAACATTTTCATAAAAGCAAGTGTTAGCTAATAAAATTAGCTAAGTAAGATACACACATTCTGATAAAACGTTCTTCATTTTACTTTCATAAAACTTCGTCATATTTTACTTATCAAAACGTAACCACATTACATATCATCCACAACAATCATAGATCAACTCATACTCCCCTTTTCCCACATTGCATCACATTTCATTTCATATCAACATATACATCTTATCATCATATACCCACATCTTAATCAATACCTTATATCATATCAACATAGACTTACCACTAAACGTAACTTCATATCATATCTTGGCATATCACACATAAACTTGTCACACGTATTCATATTAGTACATATTCTCACGTCACATTGTGATCTCATAACGTAAAGTACATATACTTCTTTCACACATATCTTATTATCAACTTAATCAGCTTAATCAAATTCATCTCACGTCTTACATATCACACATAAACATATCGCACATATATGTATAGCACATGTAGGATATATACTCCTAATTGTGCCTATGTATCGTTCTTATCACACGTCTCAACACATCTCATTAAATCCCACATCACATTGTAATCCCACGTCTTAAATTACATGTACATCTTTCTCACATATTCATATATTTATCTTAATCAACTTATTCCCACATCTTACATCTTTAATCAGTTTACATATTCCGCACTAGCTTTACAACTAGCACGATTTCCCACATCTTACATCTTTAATCAGTTTACATATTACGCACTAGCTTTACAACTAGCACGATTTCCCACATCTTAAATTTTAGGAAAAGCTATGCCATTTCCATAGTATCCCGTCATGCTTTTAACATTGGTGGTTAGTCACTCCACCCGGAAATACTAGTCCCACGTAACTATGACGCAAGGAGCCACTCAAGCGACCACGTACGCACTAGCTTGGCATAAACTAGCACGGGTTAAGCTTAACACTTCCCACATCAATCTCACGTATTTAGCTATAGCATTTCCCACGTATTCATATCTTTCTTACTTTTACGCACTAACACTAAGGCTAGAACGATTTCCAACATTTCACACTTTACTTTAACATTAGGTATATTCATTACCTAACTAATCCCACATCTACTTTAACGTTTAATCCCACTAACGTACACAACTCATAACATTTCTTACGTATATCTAGTGAACTAGACATTATCACACTTAAGTCTCACATATAATTCATCACGTATCATCGTCAAATCATAAGATCAACATCATTAATCCCACATCTACTTTAGTGTTTAATCCTACTAACGTGTACAGATCATAGCATTCCTACGTGTAACACACTTAAATCCCACATATATTTCATCATATATCATAATCAATCATAGCATCAATATAATCAACATCACAATAAATATTGTTAAGATATCATGGCAGCAACATTATGTTCATAGTACTACATATGCACATAACTACTTCATATTTAAGCGTCATCATAACATAATAAACCACTTCAGCATGCATACATTCCCACATAACCTCCCGCATAACCCGAAAAACCAACACACATAAGATAATCCAATTAAGAGGTTAATTATAGAAAACCACTTTTTGTTGTGCCTCCAGCGTGAGAAAAGTCATGTATCTTACCTTGGTACTGCTTAGCAATGAGTTACGTATGCCTTACAGTGCTTTCTAAGTGCTCCCGACAACCTAGAACGAGTATAAGATCGATCTATAAGCTAAATGAAATGTTTTGTGCAAACTGGGCATCAGGTGCGTCGCACCAATCATACAGAAAACTCAGATCAGGTATAGGTGCGCCGCACCTGCCCTTGGTGCGTCGCATATCGGGCTCCCTTCAAAAATCAAAATCCCTAATCTGGGCAGTGGTGCGCCGCACCACCCACCTGGTGCGCCGCACCTGGGGTGCCGACCAGCAAAACCAACTCAGTTTCTCTTCATTCACCTTCCAAACGGATCCCAAACCTCCACCATGACTTACACCCATTAAATTGACATCAAATAGGTCACAATTAAGCATTTGAAAACATCAATTAATCCTTGAATCATTTGCATATTGAATCCTTCTTTTTGATCATCAAAACGACTCGAAACCGCAACGTTTGGTTCAAAAACACAATTGAACACACATGGATCTATTTAAACACCTGGGATTCACTTATTTACATATAAACAACATTATTCAACATTAAAGTTTGCATCTTGACATAATTAATCAACTCTATTAACGATTATAATCACGAAAACAACGTTTTTGACCTAAAACATCATGATCAAGGAACCCCAACCCTTTAGGCCGAATCTACAGGGGTAAATCCTAATTGAAAACCTGATTAACAATCAGTAGGTGATGCTATACCTGTAGGCTTGATCAACGGATCGAAAAGCACTCGAATTCCCTTCCAAAATCTCCCGAAATCAACTATAACTTGAAGATTAGATCTAAGCTTTTGTTTGTAGGTGTTTCTAGGGTTTTGTAACTGATCAAAAGGGTTCTTGGTCGACCATAGGGCGCCTTATATACTGGATACAACTTTCAATTTTACATCTAGGCCCTCACACTTCGTTATAACTCGTTTCGGCACTTAACGGCTCATTTAACGCCCACAGAAACACTTATCGACCCTTAAATCTTATCGGGAACATTAAATGACTTCATTTATCATTATCTACTTTAATTTCATTATTTTAAATCATTTTAACACATAACTCACGTAATTCGTTTAATTCACATAAGCACGTATACAACACATAGTTACTAACGGTCACTAACGACAAGTTGACGGTCAACGTCAAAAGTCAAACTTGATAAGTTTGGGATGTTACAGTAATAGAGCTAGGAGAACATGACATTGAGTTTCGGAAAAGGAATGCAGTTAAGGGGCAAATACTAGCTGACTTTATAGCAGAAACACAAGGAAGTGATGAATCAGGAAAGTATGCCTCGTTAGATGTCATGGAAAACGAAGGATGGGGCGTTTGGAGACTGTACACCGGCGGAGCATCAAGTTCCGATGGATCAGGAGTAGGAGTTATCCTGGTCAGCCCAGAAGAAAAAGAATACACTTACGCCTTGAGATTCGAGTTCGACACAACAAACAATGAGGCAGAATATGAAGCTCTATTAGCAAGACTTCGTTTGGCAAAAGAAATGAAAATCAAGCGAATTCATACCTTCGTTGATAGTCAATTAGTAGCATGTCAAATCACTGGGGAATTTGTAGCTAAGCAAGAAACTATTAAGAAATACTTGGCAAAAACTAAAGAGCTAATTGACTACTTTAGTAGCTTCAAGATAGAGCACGTTCATCGTAACCAAAACAAGAAGGCAGATGCATTAAGCAAGTTAGCAAGCCTTACCTTCGAACACTTTGGCAAAAAGGTGCTCATTAAAGTATTGAAGGAAAAATCAATAAATGAGAAGTATGTTGCTGATCTCATAAAAGAGGAAGGGAAAAATTGGATGACACCAATATGTGAATACTTAATCAGCGGGATATTACCAGAAGATCCTAACGAAGCCCGAAAGATTAGAGTTAAAGCACCTCAGTATAAAATCACAGACGGGTAACTATATAGGAAGTCCTTCGTGACGCCTTGGCTAAGGTGCGTAGGCCCAAACCAAGCTTCGGTCATCCTCGAAGAGATACACGAAGGAATATGTGGGACACATTCGGGAGCACGATCCATGGCAACCAAAGCTATGCGCTTTGGGTATTTCTGGCCAACTATGCACCAAGATGCCACGACGTATATCCAAAAATGTGAATCCTGCCAAATTCATTCGAATGTACCAAAGGCTCCGAAGCAAGATATGATCTCGGTAACCTCAGCCTGGCCCTTCGTGCAATGGGCTATCGACATAGTGGGACCACTACCACAAGCCCCTAGAAAGGTTAAATTCTTGGTAGTAGCAGTTGATTACTTTACCAAATGGGTCGAAGCCAAACCCCTCGCCTCAATAAAGGGAAAAGCAATAGAGAAATTTGTTTGGGAACACATAGTGTGTAGATTCGGGATGCCACAAACTATCGTATCTGATAATGGGAAGCAATTGTAACATCCCAAAACGTAATCGTTCATGTTGACTAACGTCGTTAGGTCAAATTATAAGTCCGTGATACGTTTGTGTGGAAATATGTGTTTATATGTTTATGTGCCCTATATGTGAGATTTAATTATCTTTAATGAGTGACAATAAAGTAGATTTAATGATGTGTAAAAGGCCTTTGTAGTGTGCGAAAGTGCTTTAGTGTGTTATATGTATCCCCAATAAGTGTTTTTAAGCGAAATAAAGTCGATATGAAGTCCAGGGACCAATTTTGCCAATGTTGGAAAGTTAAAAACGGGTTAAGTGATTAGGGAAACCTAATCTCTCATTAGTTGCAGCCATTAATCTTAATTAAATCAAGAAAACAAGTTCCTTCAATCCTTCTTGAATTTCTTAAGCAAATCTTCAAGTTTTGGGTCAATCGATCGTGTGTTTTGGTATTGGATTGGATCGGTCATTGTACTATCAGGTAACTAATGATTCATCGATGTATTTACAGATTTAAAGGTCATAAATTGATGTTTCAGATCTGATTTTAAAAGGGTTTTTGTTTAATTAGGGTTCATGTTGTGTCTTTGACTAATTAAGGATCTAAACGGTGTCAAACGAGTTTGTAATCGATATGAATAATCAAAATATGTTTAACAATGTCAAAATCATGTTTTGGGTGAAGCCCAAGTCGTTTGTTTATGGAAAAATCGAAGAACAAAGTCGTTTTATGAATTCTGGTCGAAATTGAGTCTTAAATTCGTTTTCTGATGTCAACAGCCTCCGAACGAACTTAAAGTTCGTTCTAAGCTTCCTAAGTTCGTTTGGAACACTCTAATTTCGTTTGAAGATGAGCCTAAGTTCGTTTGAACCCAAACTAAGTTCGTTTGAAGCCTTCAAAAATCGTTTGAACCCTAAGGTGTCTAAATTCGTTTAAAGTAAATGTCTAAGTGGTTTTGAGACTTAAATTCGTTTGAGTAAACCCTAATTTCGTTCAACAAACGAAGTTAAACTTCGTTCAAGGTCTTCTAAGTTCGTTTGGAAGCAACTAAGTTCGTTCAGTATGGCCTAAATTCGTTTCAGGAAGCTAAATTCGTTTGATTTTTCAAATGGCCATATCTCTTGAACCGTAACTCCGTTTTTGACAAATAAACTATCCCTAGAATCGTGAGAGAGTCTATTTTCTAATGGTAATAATTTTAAAGGATGATTTTGAAGTCAAGTTTCCTGAAAGGTTGAATTAGTGAATGAAGGTCGAGTTTCGACGGATTCTATGAGTCCTAAAGTTGTACGAAAGTCTATTTAATGTCCCTAATGACTTATATTTCATATGTTAATGTACGATAGGTGTCGGGGATTACTATTAAGCACTATTAGCTCTCTGTTTGCTCGCGTACACTACTACGAGGTAAGATACACTACTTTTGTCACGCTGAGGGTGCAACGAAAATGGTTTCATAAACTATAACCTCCATAACGGTAATGTATAACCAATAATGTGGTTGGGTTGATATGGGAGGTACTCGGGGAATAACGATGACGATGCCTATGCCTAAAAATGCTTCCCCGTAGTTATGTTTATGATATGATATGATGAACGGTGGTTTATGATATGATATGCGATGATATGCTTAACGATATTATATGTTATGATGAACGGTGGTTAATGATATGTTGTAATGTTGTTATGTGCATGTATATGTGGCTTGTTCATCTAGAACACTAGACCTTTTTAGGTTGCCATGACACGTGCACGTTTTAAGGGCCCTAACGTGAAAAGATGATAGTATGGATTAGTTTAGGTTAAAGGTGGAAATCTAAACTAAATACGATAAATGCTCGAGCTAATTAGATGTTAAGTGTTATGCATAACCTGTACCTTACGGTGGTAATAGGTACATCGTGCCTTACGGTGGTAATGGGTACGTATAAATCGTGCCTGACGGTGGTAATAGGTACATCGTGCCTGACGGTGGTAATAGGTACGTCATGCCTGACGGTGGTTATGGGTATGTTAAAATGGTTGCTCGGGTGGTTCCTCGCAACAAGTCATATGTGGTGAGTAGTTCGGGTGGCCTGATGACCCACCTAATGTCATGAACATAACGTGCTACTCATGGATCGACATTGTCTTTCCTTAACGGTAACTTCGGTTACAACTTAACGGTGACCTAGTCACAACTTAATGAGATGAGATGAAATGACGAAATGGATTAGGCACACTTAGGGTTATGAACTCTATGCTTATATGTGATGTGGATATGTTTATACGGTGGTATGAATGCCTAATTAAAATGACGTAATGCTTTAAAGTGACGATGTAAATGGATGAAATGTTTTGCTTAAACCTGGTGTTATCTTACTTAGCTTTATAGCTAACACTTGTTTCTTTTAATGTGTTGACACCCCTCAGGTTAGGCAGTGAGATGACGTGTGAAGCTTTGGCAAGAGATGGGTAGATGATCAAGCTGGCTTTAGTTTACCCAATAGCTTCGCTTAGACCTTATGTTATTGATTTCCTTTATGGAACTTATGTAATGACTATGTTATGATTGCTTTATGTTGGGCAATCTTATGGATTTCTTTTATTACTGATTTGATGCGATTAGTAACACCACTTATGTTTCTCAACTGTTTTCCTTAGTTGAGTATTTTCCTAAATCGTTTCCGCATGATTTAACGCCGTTAGGCGAAATTTTTGGAAATCCATATTTTTACGAAACGGGTGTTACAATTTGGTATCAGAGAAGTAGTTTAAGTGAACCAAGGCCTATTGACCATAGGATTTGGACTTAAACTTAAGATGCGCATGCTAGGTATTTGTAGGATGCCTTAGCTTTAACGTAAGATGATATAGGATGGGTTGGGACGAGTGCGAGTGTGATAGGGCTTATGAGATGTTTACGATACGAAGTATGTTTTAGCCTTATCTTTGCGCTTATCGACTCTATCTTTCAGTGAAGGAAAGATGGTTAACACTCGTCAAGGCAACTTACGACGCGATGGAGTTACTGCAAGCATTACCCCACCTGTCCATCCAGGTGCCGGTGCTAGTAATGCTGCCAATGCTGCTACTGATGCAGCCAATACGAATAGAAATCGAGGAAACCCCCAGCAAGTAAATCAGCCAAGCCCATTAGGTCCTATGCCTCCGCCTCCCGGCAATCCACCTAGAGTTAACGAAGCAGTGGTGGAGCAAATCCCTAATGCAGCTGAACTGTACAATCTTGTGCTGACTCTCCAAGCCCAGTTAGCACAGACTCAAGAGCAACTGAACAACGCTCTTGCTGAGAATGCTGAAGGAACTGATGGCAACTACTCAGTGCCATCTCACCACATTGAGCCACCAGTGGATAATGTTGTCGTTCCCCTGTTAATGTTGATGTGGCTCCTCCTAATGTAGTCCAAGCTCCTCGATTTAAGTTCGAAAGTTTTCAGAAGTGTGGAGCTCAGAAATTCAATGGAACACTTAACGCAGTAGGCTGTATGGAATGGCTTGATGATACTGAGATGGTCTTTGAAGCTTGTGACTGTCCAGAGGATAAAAAGGTGTTGTGTGCGAGTAGAATGTTGAAAGAAGGTGCTCGAGATTGGTGGAAGAGCATTACTATTTCGATGACTCCAGATATGGTATCTGCTATCACATGGCTACCTTCAAGCAGAAGTTTATTGAGGAGTATATCGGGACTCATGAACAGCGCAAGATGGAAAAGGAGTTTCGTGCTTTGACGGCTGAAATTGGTAAGGTCAATGATTATGCTCGCTCCTTTATGGAAAAGATGAAATTTGTGGGTCATCTATTCAGAACTGATGCAGATCAAGTCGCCTGCTATGTAGATGGTTTACCTCCAAGTTATCGAGGTATTTGTAGGCAGCATAAGACCCTAACTGAAGCAATCAAAGAATCTAAAAAGCTTGATGATGATTTTGCTGCGGATAAGAAAGTTGAAAAGAAAGAAGATGAGAAGAAGTCTGGCAATAAACGGAGGTTTGGTGGGTCAAATCGTTTTGGTAAGAAATTTAAGGGATCTTCATCGTCCTATGACAAGGGAAGGGCAGACAAGGATGGAAAATGGTGCCCTGGCTGCAAAACTATCCATTCTGGTCAGTGTTCTACAAAGACCCGCAGGTGCAATAGGTGTGGAACTCAGGGTCATACCATTGACCAATGCACTGACAAGGCAAGATGTTATAAATGTGGAGACACCAAGCACCGTATCGCAGACTGCCCGCAGATGAAGAAAGATGAGGGAAAGAAGGCAGAAGCTTCCAAAGCCAAAGCCCGTGCTTTTCAGATGACGGCTGAGGAAGCAAAAGACGATGATCAGGTAGTTACTGCTATCCTTATTGTTAACTCCAAACCTGCTAATGTGTTATTTGATTCTGGTGCGAACAAATCTTTTGTGTCTACTCTGTTTGCTCCTAAGTTAGACATGACTACTAGTTCTTTACGGTGCCCTATAGAAGTAGAAGTGGCTAATGGTGCAACGTCTATTATTCGGGAAGGTTACTCTGATTGTCCTTTAGAAATAGAGGGTCGTTCGTTTACTGCTAACCTGTTACCCGCTACCATTCCTAGTTTCGATGTTGTTCTCGGTATGGATTGGATGTCTAAGAATGATGCTGTCGTATTATGTGCAAAGAAAATAGTTCGTATCGCTACCCCTGACGGAAAAGGTGTTTGTGTCTATGGTGACAAGAAGCCGGGAAATGTTAAGGTGATCTCGATGATGAAAGCACTTCGTTGTATACGGCAAACTAAGTCACATTTTCTAGCTTATGTCATCGATTCTCGTATCGCGAAGCCTACAGTCTCTGATGTCGAAGTTGTTTCCGAGTTTCCTGATGTTTTCCCTGAAGATCTTCCAGGTCTTCCTCCTGACCGTGAGGTTGAGTTTTCTATCGACCTTATTCCTGGTGCTACTCCTGTAGCCAAAGCTCCCTATCGATTAGCTCCGACGGAGATGAAGGAGTTAATGACGCAAATTCAGGAACTTTTAGATAAGGGTTTCATTCGTCCGAGTTCCTCTCCATGGGGTGCTCCTATCCTTTTCGTAAAGAAGAAAGACGGATCCATGCGCATGTGTATCGATTATCGCGAGCTGAATAAAAGAACGGTGAAGAATAAATATCCACTCCCTCGTATTGATGATTTATTCGATCAACTTCAAGGTGCTTCTTATTTCTCAAAGATTGATTTACGGTCTGGCTATCATCAATTGAAGGTTGAAGAAGAAAGTGTAGCCAAAACAGCGTTCCGAACTCGTTATGGTCATTATGAGTTCCTTGTCATGCCATTCGGTTTGACAAATGCTCCAGCGAAGTTTATGGATTTGATGAACCGTGTCTGTCGACCATTTTTGGATCATTTCGTTATTGTTTTTATCGACGACATTCTTGTGTATTCAAAGTCGGAAGAGGAACATAGAGAGCATTTGAGAGCCGTCCTTCAAGTCCTCAGAGAGAAAAAGCTATATGCTAAATTCTCCAAGTGCGAGTTCTGGCTAAAGGAAGTTCATTTCCTCGGCCATGTCGTCTCCTCTGATGGTATAAAAGTGGAGTCTGCTTAACATAAACTTCTTCTTCCAATGTTCCATTTAGGAACGCCCTTTTGACATCCATCTGGAAGACCTTGAACTGCAGATGGGCTGCATAAGCCAGAAATATTCTGATGGCTTCAGTCTTGCAACTGGAGCAAAAGTTCATCAAAGTCAACGCCCTCTGCTTGACAATACCCCTGGGCAACTAATCTGGCCTTGTTTCTTACAACATGGCCATCTTCATCCATCTGAGGGAAGGGCAGACAAGGATGGAAAATGGTGCCCTGGCTGCAAAACTATCCATTCTGGTCAGTGTTCTACAAAGACCCGCAGGTGCAATAGGTGTGGAACTCAGGGTCATACCATTGACCAATGCACTGACAAGGCAAGATGTTATAAATGTGGAGACACCAAGCACCGTATCGCAGACTGCCCGCAGATGAAGAAAGATGAGGGAAAGAAGGCAGAAGCTTCCAAAGCCAAAGCCCGTGCTTTTCAGATGACGGCTGAGGAAGCAAAAGACGATGATCAGGTAGTTACTGCTATCCTTATTGTTAACTCCAAACCTGCTAATGTGTTATTTGATTCTGGTGCGAACAAATCTTTTGTGTCTACTCTGTTTGCTCCTAAGTTAGACATGACTACTAGTTCTTTACGGTGCCCTATAGAAGTAGAAGTGGCTAATGGTGCAACGTCTATTATTCGGGAAGGTTACTCTGATTGTCCTTTAGAAATAGAGGGTCGTTCGTTTACTGCTAACCTGTTACCCGCTACCATTCCTAGTTTCGATGTTGTTCTCGGTATGGATTGGATGTCTAAGAATGATGCTGTCGTATTATGTGCAAAGAAAATAGTTCGTATCGCTACCCCTGACGGAAAAGGTGTTTGTGTCTATGGTGACAAGAAGCCGGGAAATGTTAAGGTGATCTCGATGATGAAAGCACTTCGTTGTATACGGCAAACTAAGTCACATTTTCTAGCTTATGTCATCGATTCTCGTATCGCGAAGCCTACAGTCTCTGATGTCGAAGTTGTTTCCGAGTTTCCTGATGTTTTCCCTGAAGATCTTCCAGGTCTTCCTCCTGACCGTGAGGTTGAGTTTTCTATCGACCTTATTCCTGGTGCTACTCTGTAGCCAAAGCTCCCTATCGATTAGCTCCGACGGAGATGAAGGAGTTAATGACGCAAATTCAGGAACTTTTAGATAAGGGTTTCATTCGTCCGAGTTCCTCTCCATGGGGTGCTCCTATCCTTTTCGTAAAGAAGAAAGACGGATCCATGCGCATGTGTATCGATTATCGCGAGCTGAATAAAAGAACGGTGAAGAATAAATATCCACTCCCTCGTATTGATGATTTATTCGATCAACTTCAAGGTGCTTCTTATTTCTCAAAGATTGATTTACGGTCTGGCTATCATCAATTGAAGGTTGAAGAAGAAAGTGTAGCCAAAACAGCGTTCCGAACTCGTTATGGTCATTATGAGTTCCTTGTCATGCCATTCGGTTTGACAAATGCTCCAGTGAAGTTTATGGATTTGATGAACCGTGTCTGTCGACCATTTTTGGATCATTTCGTTATTGTTTTTATCGACGACATTCTTGTGTATTCAAAGTCGGAAGAGGAACATAGAGAGCATTTGAGAGCTGTCCTTCAAGTCCTCAGAGAGAAAAAGCTATATGCTAAATTCTCCAAGTGCGAGTTCTGGCTAAAGGAAGTTCATTTCCTCGGCCATGTCGTCTCCTCTGATGGTATAAAGTGGATCCTGCAAAGATAGAAGCGGTGTCGAAGTGGGAGCAGCCTAAGTCTCCAACAGAAATAAAGAGTTTTCTCGGGTTGGCTGGCTATTATCGACGTTTTATTCAGGATTTCTCGCGCATTGCCAAGCCAATGACGGAATTAACGAAGAAAGGTGTGAAGTTTGTGTGGACCGATGCTCAAGAGAAAGCCTTCACAACGTTGAAAAAGAAGTTATGTGAAGCTCCAGTCTTAGCCTTACCCGAAGGAACAGATGATTTAGTGGTCTATAGTGACGCATCCATCACGGGGTTAGGGTGTGTACTAATGCAACGAGACAAAGTTATCGCTTACGCCTCTCGACAGCTGAAGCTTCATGAGCGGAACTATCCTACTCATGACCTTGAGCTGGCTGCGGTTGTTTTTGCTCTGAAATTGTGGCGACATTATCTGTATGGTACAAAGTGTACCCTTTATACGGATCATAAGAGCTTACAGTACGTGTTTACTCAGAAGGACATGAATGTTAGACAACGGCGGTGGATGGAGTTATTAAAGGATTACGATTGTGAAATTAAATATCACCCCGGCAAAGCTAATGTGGTTGCTGATGCCTTAAGCCGCAAAGGATATGCGAAGAGTAGATTATGTGCGATGATTACAAAGATTGAGTCAAATTTACTGGAACCTATTCGATTAGCTCAAATCGAAGCGTTAAAGGATGATAATGTGAAAGCGGAGTCTATTGGGAAAAAGAAGAAGAACAGACTCCAAATGGAAGAAAATAGTCGTGGCCTTCGAACTTACAAAGGCAGAATATGGGTTCCTCTATATGGAGGCAATCGTGAGTTAGTGATGGATGAAGCTCACAAAACTAAGTATTCTGTACACCCTGGTGCTACAAAGATGCATGCGGATTTGAAGCCGATTTATTGGTGGCCCAGTATTAAGAACGATGTGATGATGTATGTGCAGAAATGTTTGACGTGTGCTAAAGTGAAAGCTGAACATCAAAAGCCTTACGGGAAATTTCAGCAACTTGAGATCCCTGAGTGGAAATGGGATCACATTACGATGGATTTTGTGACCAAACTTCCGAGGACGCCTCGTGGTCACGATATGATATGGGTTATTGTCGATCGATTAACGAAGAGTGCTCACTTTCTCCCAGTTCGTGAGACTGCTCCTATGGAGAACTTCGCTACGTTGTATATTGATGAAGTGGTTACTAAACATGGTGTTCCGATATCGATTGTGTCCGATCGTGATGCTCGATTCGTTTCCAACTTTTGGAAGAGTTTTCAACGGGAAGTTGGTACGCAAGTTCGTCTGAGCACAGCCTACCATCCGCAAACCGATGGGCAAAGTGAAAGGACTATTCAAACGCTCGAAGATATGCTCAGAGCTTGTGTAATGGATTATGGTGGTTCGTGGGATAAACACCTACCTCTTATTGAGTTTGCGTATAACAATAGTTATCATGCGAGCATTGGAATGCCACCTTATGAGATGTTATATGGTAGAAAGTGTCGGACTCCTAGTTGTTGGTTGGAGCCCGGGGAAAAGCAATTTGCTGGACCCGAAGTGGTACAAATTACGGCCGATAAAGTTAATGTTGCAAAGAAAGCCTTACGTGTTGCTCGCGAAAGGCAAAAGTCATATGCTGGTAAGAAAAGGAGGCCGTTCGATTTTAAAGAAGGCGAGATGGTTTTACTCAAGGTGTCGCCTTGGAAAGGTGTATTACGGTTTGGAAAACGTGGAAAGTTAAGCCCCAGATTCATTGGACCTTTTTAAGATCATTAAGAAGGTTAATGAACAGGCATTTAAGCTGGACTTACCTCCAGAACTTAATGGAATTCACAACACATTTCATGTGTGTTATCTACGTAAGTGCTATGCGAATGAAACGGATGTCATTCCACTCGAGGACGTAAGTATTAATCCCAACAAGCAGATTGTTGATGAACCTGTTGCTATATTGGGAAGGAAACAAAAGAAGTTACGACGAAAGACTATCGATCTAGTTCTCATAAAGTGGAAACACAATCACGGCGAAAGTATGACTTGGGAGACCGAGTTCGTAATGCGGGAGACCTATCCCCACCTTTTTGATGCTGAAGTGATTCCGGGGACGGAATCCTCTTAAGGGGGAGGTAATTGTAACATCCCAAAACGTAATCGTTCATGTTGACTAACGTCGTTAGGTCAAATTATAAGTCCGTGATACGTTTGTGTGGAAATATGTGTTTATATGTTTATGTGCCCTATATGTGAGATTTAATTATCTTTAATGAGTGACAATAAAGTAGATTTAATGATGTGTAAAAGGCCTTTGTAGTGTGCGAAAGTGCTTTAGTGTGTTATATGTATCCCCAATAAGTGTTTTTAAGCGAAATAAAGTCGATATGAAGTCCAGGGACCAATTTTGCCAATGTTGGAAAGTTAAAAACGGGTTAAGTGATTAGGGAAACCTAATCTCTCATTAGTTGCAGCCATTAATCTTAATTAAATCAAGAAAACAAGTTCCTTCAATCCTTCTTGAATTTCTTAAAGCAAATCTTCAAGTTTTGGGTCAATCGATCGTGTGTTTTGGTATTGGATTGGATCGGTCATTGTACTATCAGGTAACTAATGATTCATCGATGTATTTACAGATTTAAAGGTCATAAATTGATGTTTCAGATCTGATTTTAAAAGGGTTTTTGTTTAATTAGGGTTCATGTTGTGTCTTTGACTAATTAAGGATCTAAACGGTGTCAAACGAGTTTGTAATCGATATGAATAATCAAAATATGTTTAACAATGTCAAAATCATGTTTTGGGTGAAGCCCAAGTCGTTTGTTTATGGAAAAATCGAAGAACAAAGTCGTTTTATGAATTCTGGTCGAAATTGAGTCTTAAATTCGTTTTCTGATGTCAACAGCCTCCGAACGAACTTAAAGTTCGTTCTAAGCTTCCTAAGTTCGTTTGGAACACTCTAATTTCGTTTGAAGATGAGCCTAAGTTCGTTTGAACCCAAACTAAGTTCGTTTGAAGCCTTCAAAAATCGTTTGAACCCTAAGGTGTCTAAATTCGTTTAAAGTAAATGTCTAAGTGGTTTTGAGACTTAAATTCGTTTGAGTAAACCCTAATTTCGTTCAACAAACGAAGTTAAACTTCGTTCAAGGTCTTCTAAGTTCGTTTGGAAGCAACTAAGTTCGTTCAGTATGGCCTAAATTCGTTTCAGGAAGCTAAATTCGTTTGATTTTTCAAATGGCCATATCTCTTGAACCGTAACTCCGTTTTTGACAAATAAACTATCCCTAGAATCGTGAGAGAGTCTATTTTCTAATGGTAATAATTTTAAAGGATGATTTTGAAGTCAAGTTTCCTGAAAGGTTGAATTAGTGAATGAAGGTCGAGTTTCGACGGATTCTATGAGTCCTAAAGTTGTACGAAAGTCTATTTAATGTCCCTAATGACTTATATTTCATATGTTAATGTACGATAGGTGTCGGGGATTACTATTAAGCACTATTAGCTCTCTGTTTGCTCGCGTACACTACTACGAGGTAAGATACACTACTTTTGTCACGCTGAGGGTGCAACGAAAATGGTTTCATAAACTATAACCTCCATAACGGTAATGTATAACCAATAATGTGGTTGGGTTGATATGGGAGGTACTCGGGGAATAACGATGACGATGCCTATGCCTAAAAATGCTTCCCCGTAGTTATGTTTATGATATGATATGCGATGATATGCTTAACGATATTATATATGATGAACGGTGGTTAATGATATGATATGATGAACGGTGGTTAATGATATGTTGTAATGTTGTTATGTGCATGTATATGTGGCTTGTTCATCTAGAACACTAGACCTTTTTAGGTTGCCATGACACGTGCACGTTTTAAGGGCCCTAACGTGAAAAAGATGATAGTATGGATTAGTTTAGGTTAAAGGTGGAAATCTAAACTAAATACGATAAATGCTCGAGCTAATTAGATGTTAAGTGTTATGCATAACCTGTACCTTACGGTGGTAATAGGTACATCGTGCCTTACGGTGGTAATAGGTACATCGTGCCTTACGGTGGTAATAGGTACATCGTGCCTTACGGTGGTAATAGGTACGTCATGCCTGACGGTGGTTATGGGTATGTTAAAATGGTTGCTCGGGTGGTTCCTCGCAACAAGTCATATGTGGTGAGTAGTTCGGGTGGCCTGATGACCCACCTAATGTCATGAACATAACGTGCTACTCATGGATCGACATTGTCTTTCCTTAACGGTAACTTCGGTTACAACTTAACGGTGACCTAGTCACAACTTAATGAGATGAGATGAAATGACGAAATGGATTAGGCACACTTAGGGTTATGAACTCTATGCTTATATGTGATGTGGATATGTTTATACGGTGGTATGAATGCCTAATTAAAATGACGTAATGCTTTAAAGTGACGATGTAAATGGATGAAATGTTTGCTTAAACCTGGTGTTATCTTACTTAGCTTTATAGCTAACACTTGTTTCTTTTAATGTGTTGACACCCCTCAGGTTAGGCAGTGACATGACGTGTGAAGCTTTGGCAAGAGATGGGTAGATGATCAAGCTGGCTTTAGTTTACCCAATAGCTTCGCTTAGACCTTATGTTATTGATTTCCTTTATGGAACTTATGTAATGACTATGTTATGATTGCTTTATGTTGGGCAATCTTATGGATTTCTTTTATTACTGATTTGATGCTATTAGTAACACCATTATGTTTTCTCAACTGTTTTCCTTAGTTGAGTATTTTCCTAAATCGTTTCCGCATGATTTAACGCCGTTAGGCGAAATTTTTTGGAAATCCATATTTTTACGAAACGGGTGTTACACAAACGCACAAGGGACATTTCCGAAGTTCTGTGAAAGGCTAAAAATAAAGCAAAAATTCACTTCCGTGTATCACCCACAGGCAAACGGGCAAGTTGAATCAATAAACAGAGAAATAGTTAAAGGAATGGAAAAAAGGCTAGGGAACAAACACACTGGATGGGTGGATGAGCTACCATTTGTCCTATGGGCACAATGAACAACACCCAAAACAAGCAATGGTGAAACTCCCTTTAGCCTTGCCTTTGGGACCGAAGCGGTCTTGCCAGCAGAAATCCAGGTGTCAACTTGTCGAACATCCAATGTCGATGCAAAAGAAAACGAAGAAGAGCTAAGGGTGAACTTAGACTTGCTGGAAGAACGGAGGGACATAGCTGCAATAAGGGAAGCCACATATAAAAAGAGGCTTGAGAAATACTATAACAAGCGCACCAACCCGACTTCGTTCAAAGTTGGTGATTATGTCCTTCGCCTAAAAGTGCAAGCCAAGTAAAATACACAGGGAAGATGGGACCAACATGGGAAGGTCCGTATCAAGTTCAAGTGGCCTTCGGAAATGGAGCATACAAGCTAACAACATTGGATGGCGAACCGGTGGACCGCACATGGAACAGCTCAAATCTCCGAAGATTTTATCAGTAATGCTGATCAGTTTTTTTTACCAAAGTGTTAAGGCACATAATAAGTAGATAGAATGCACAATATGGCAACTATCTTTGTTAGAATAAAATTGCAAAACAGCAATACATTTTTATTTTATGCGAAGGGTCGCTCCCTTACGTATTTTCTTTTACTTCGATCGATTATCCAATAAATGGCAAAGACGTGTTTTTCTGAAAAGCAAAACGCATGTTCAAGGGGACGCCCACATAGCGTAAAATCAGAAGCCTAAGGACACAGTCCTAGGAAAATAATGCGCACCAAATAAAAAGACGTGGAACAACGAAGGGGGACCCTTCGCAACCACGCACATATTAAAAATAAGACATGGAACACTGAAGGGGGACCCTTCGGGACCGTGCACGCTTCAAAAGAAGATAAAATTCTTTCTAAAAAAAAATATATATATACAACAACAAAAAACAATTAATTATCATTACAATACAATTTATTTTACAGGAAGCACATCGGAAACATTCTCCGAAGCAACCGCCGTTTCTACCAAGCATTTTGCAGCCTCCGGGTCAGCAAGTGTGGTTTGATAAATGAAAGTCCCGGTAACGTATAGATCGTTAACGAGATTGTATGGTTATGTTGAGAGTGCGGAATCCTCTCAAGATAACTTTGATTATATTTGTTTAATCAATATTATCAATACGCAATAACACAAACGAATAGCCTTCAAACAATCTGCAAGATGCACTTTGTTTCTAGGCTAGAATAATCAATCGAACACACACAATGAATAAACTCTCTGCCCAAACTCACGACTGAAACTTATGACCAAAAAAAAACTCCTTCACAATATTGTAGGGTTTTGTTTATATAGTAATTCATAAACTCTGTGTAATCATGGGCCACGAATTAACTAGCCGTCCATGGGCTAGTAAATTCTCTGTCCAACACTAGTCAAATATTAAACTCTTTGCTTCATAAACTCTTTGTCACAATTCGTATAAACTGTTGTGACAATATAAGTTATGTACAAATTCTGCATACATTAAATTCTCCAAAACATAAATTCTCTGAACCTTTACTTGTATTAAACTCTCCAAATACTAAATTCTCCAAACTACTACATTCAATATATTAATTTTGACAGCCACATATATATTATAATTAATCATAAACTTTAAATGACCATCTAATTAAACTTGGTCAATAATAACTTAAAACAAAACAATTAACAATATAAGGTCCAAAACATAAACGTTTATCACAATAAAGTCCATAAAGTCCATTATTAGAAATAAACCAGATAACAAAATAACTAACAAAATGACTAATCAAATATACGTTGCTGTTGTCACACCAAATTGCACTTACAGACTCCCCCTTGACATCAACGACTAGATTTCTTTAACAACGAACTTCAAGCTTGACCATCAAAAAGTAACCTTGTACTATTCGCATGAATTCTCTCAGCTAAACAAACTCCGAGAATCTTACGATAGCGTGTGACTTCAGTCTTCCAAAATCTAACTGTAACACCCCAACATGGCGGAATCATGGGGTATCACTTAAAAAAGCACAGCACGACATGGAAATTATATAGAGTCAAACTATATGAAAACATAGGATTGAAATAATCCTTAAACTTGTACAAACGTATACAATCATCAACATTCATCGAAATACATGTTCAATCAATAATAAAAGGCAATTCAATCGATAGTAGTTGATCCTAAAAGTAACCCATAAAAGGGAAGTAGGGATCATGGATCCATAAAGTCCAAAGCTAGTCCAATCCTAGCAAGCAAGCACAATATCATCCATTTTGTCTCTGATTAACCTGATTACCTAAAAAGTGTACTAAAATGCGTCAACATAAAGTTGGTGAGTTCGTAGGGACAAGTAATAAGGAATAACCGTGTCGGATAACAACCGTTAACAATAAGTGAGGATTAGGAGAACTAATCACATCCAAGGAAAACCTATAAGGTTTCACATTATCACAATTCAATACAAGTCAACGTTCAACAACAACGATTCCATATAACGTTCAACAACGTTCCATAACAATCAATAACATTCAACAACGGTGCGGCTTACATAGTTAATAATTAACAATGCGCTAACGGTGCGACTTATATAATGAATAATGCGCTAACGGTGCGACTTATATAATGAATAATGCGCTAACGGTGCGACTTATATAATGAATAATGCGCTAACGGTGCGACTTATATAATGAATAATGCGCTAACATGTCCACATCAACAATTCAATCATACAATCAATCAAATCAACAATCAACAGTTAAACAAACATGTACACTTTCAGCCCGAATCTCAATTGAGTAGGGAGGGTTTACGAAACTCACCTTAGTTGTAGTGGCAATTCAGAACAGCAGATAATCCTCATGACAAGTTAATCTAAAACATAAAATATAATTCATTTAATAATTATACCAATGTTTTAGTTGTTTTATCTTTATCATTCAATTTTGGTCATCATATTTTTAGTGTTTATATGACTTTCGGTTTCAGTCTCTGATGTCTTGGAAAATAACAGTTTCTGCAATATATACAGTTTAATATTAAAAATAACCCATTTTGTAGTTATTTCAAAAGGGTCATTAGTTTAATCAGAAACTGACGGACGAAGGACTAAAACTGTAAACAGTTTAACGGTTTAGGACTGAATCTGTCAGAAAATCTAACGGTTTAGGACTGAAACTGTCAGAAAATCTAACGGTGTTAACGGTCAGATTACAATTTATAATTCTTGTTTTTAAATTCGTTATGGGAAGCTTATAAATGAATAAACAACATGTTTAGTGAATATTCTAGGTGGTTGATGATGGCAAAAGGTGGTGGCTCATAGAAATTTCACGACTTATATATATAATAACGTTTATAAACAAGTAAGCATGGATTGATTTAATCAAACCTTACGTGTACTCGAATGACTCTCCTTGATGTCCTTAATCTCTGGTAGTGGTGAAAGGGTGGTGGTTCGTGGCAAAAGCAATAACGAGCAGCAGCAGTAGGTTGAAGGTTGAAGATGATGAATAGTAACAATGGTGGTTTGGTTAAAAACGAGCAGCAGTGGTAGTAGCATAATAATAACAGTCGAGTTATTGATTCTGCAACTAAGTTTCACAGAATATATGGCACCGAGTTTGTCACAGAACTTATGGATTGTACCGAACTTATGATCATGCGTGTGTATATATATTGATGTATATATATATATATATATATATACGGGTTTGTAAAATGGTGATGTTGCAGGGGCTGAAGCCGTGGGGTTTGCTTGGGAAGATGGTAACCAGCAGCGAGCAGTAGCATTTCATGGTGGCTGGTTCGGTTTGTAAAAGAAGACGAACAGTAGCAATACCTGGTGGTGGTCGAAGTGATAACTGCAAAACAGAGCAGCAATGGTAGCACACGAGCAGCAGCCATGATAGTTCAGTAAAAAGGCAGCAACAAAACCGAGTAGCAGCAACTTATGGTGATAATGTTTTGATCAGGCTATATCTATATTTATATGTATAATCGGTATGCATATATATATGTTTGTATGTGTGTGTGAGTCGAGAAAGATGGTGCTGGTCATGATGTGGTTGAGCCGTGAGAAGTTGGAGCCGTGAAAAGGGGTTGGAGGTTTTGGAGAGGGAGAGACAAGAAGATGGTGGTGTATGTCAAATTCTCAATATCTATATCTCTTAATACATGTAATATCAGTATCTATATCTATGCTATATATATATATAGTAGTTTGTATGTATAGCAAGGGGAGTCGGCTTTAGAAATAAACAGAAGGAAGAACAAGAGTCTTACAATGTGTGCTGAGTGAGTGGGATATATATAGTATATATAGATTTAAATAGATTGATTGATTAATTGTAGTGAGTGAGATATATATATATATATAAATCTATATCTATATATTATATTGTATTATGATGTTACGTTTGATTCTTTAATCACCGAAAGTTGTTGTTGTTGAATCACGAGAATTAAAGCAATCCTATATAATAATATAGAATAGATGGAGTGTTTGTTTTACTCTGTTTATTCATCCACAACCAACGACATATATATATATAATATTATTTGTAGGTGAAAAATACAAAAGAGAGAAATAATTAAAGTGGTGATGGGTCGTGATCAAGAAAAGCAGAATATAAATCATAACAAAAAGATTTCACGGGTTAGATTATTCACTCATAATTATGTCTAATATGTTGACACTGATAATTGATAGGCAATGTTTGCTAAATGTTTAACCCGTGATTTAATCTATATAGTCGACGTCATTTTGTCAAACTTTAAATGTGATCTTACTAAGGCTTTAGACATAATACCTTATGATTTTTATATCCTTCATTAGTCGTCTTTTATCAAATTTATAAGTTATTTCAAAGTATTTCTGTGAAAACTAATAATTTCACATACGTTAAATAGTTTGGAAAAATATATATATATACAACATATATATATATATATATATATATACGGGTTTGTAAAATGGTGATGTTGCAGGGGCTGAAGCCGTGGGGTTTGCTTGGGAAGATGGTAACCAGCAGCGAGCAGTAGCATTTCATGGTGGCTGGTTCGGTTTGTAAAAGAAGACGAACAGTAGCAATACCTGGTGGTGGTCGAAGTGATAACTGCAAAACAGAGCAGCAATGGTAGCACACGAGCAGCAGCCATGATAGTTCAGTAAAAAGGCAGCAACAAAACCGAGTAGCAGCAACTTATGGTGATAATGTTTTGATCAGGCTATATCTATATTTATATGTATAATCGGTATGCATATATATATGTTTGTATGTGTGTGTGAGTCGAGAAAGATGGTGCTGGTCATGATGTGGTTGAGCCGTGAGAAGTTGGAGCCGTGAAAAGGGGTTGGAGGTTTTGGAGAGGGAGAGACAAGAAGATGGTGGTGTATGTCAAATTCTCAATATCTATATCTCTTAATACATGTAATATCAGTATCTATATCTATGCTATATATATATTAGTTTGTATGTATAGCAAGGGGGGTCGGCTTTAGAAATAAACAGAAAGAAGAACAAGAGTCTTACAATGTGTGCTGAGTGAGTGGGATATATATATATATATATATATATATTAATATATATATTATTATAAATCTATATCTATATATTATATTGTATTATGATGTTACGTTTGATTCTTTAATCACCGAAAGTTGTTGTTGTTGAATCACGAGAATTAAAGCAATCCTATATAATAATATAGAATAGATGGAGTGTTTGTTTTACTCTGTTTATTCATCCACAACCAACGACATATATATATATAATATTATTTGTAGGTGAAAAATACAAAAGAGAGAAATAATTAAAGTGGTGATGGGTCGTGATCAAGAAAAGCAGAATATAAATCATAACAAAAAGATTTCACGGGTTAGATTATTCACTCATAATTATGTCTAATATGTTGACACTGATAATTGATAGGCAATGTTTGCTAAATGTTTAACCCGTGATTTAATCTATATAGTCGACGTCATTTTGTCAAACTTTAAATGTGATCTTACTAAGGCTTTAGACATAATACCTTATGATTTTTATATCCTTCATTAGTCGTCTTTTATCAAATTTATAAGTTATTTCAAAGTATTTCTGTGAAAACTAATAATTTCACATACGTTAAATAGTTTGGAAAAAAATATATATATATATATCAACATATATTATATAAAAGAACTCAAGTATCTAGTTTGTTCTCTTGAATTGTTACAGAAAATATTGAATTAATCAAATTTTATATTTACTCAGATTTTTGCGAGTTGTTACACTAACAGCTATACAAGGTGTCTCAATCAATCTTCTTTGATCACCTCTTGACAAATTGACAACTTGCATTGGATCATACATGCGAAGCAGCATCTTGCTCTTTGAATTATCAACAAACATTTGTGCTTCACCTGACTTGATATCTATCTGCCAATAAGTCATAGTAGTCAGCATATCTTGATCCCATTTGATAGCAGGAACCCTTTTAACACATTTGATCTTCCTTTGAACCAAATCAACTGTGCCATCTGGTCTTTTAACCTTCTTCAGTGATCTAGATTTAATCAACCTATCTTCAGGTTTCAAACCTCTATCACCAAAATGCCAACTCCTTTCTCTTTGGAATCTTCCCCAAAAATAATCAGCATTTCCATCTTTCTGAAGATTGACAAACCAACGCTTTCCTAAATCCATCAAATCTGATTCACTTAGACTTTGAAAATGTCTTAAACTTAATGACATATACTGGCAACCCTCTTTCCTCTTGACAATAAATAAGTTAATTCTTCGATCATAAAACCAACTTTGTATCACTGAGAAATAAGTAGGTGCGTCCTTGTCTGAGATAAACTCCCAAAACATCGACGGCTTGTAACATCCACCCATTGGCATACCAGTAGGGCCTCTATAATCTGGAACCCAACGATCATTGCAAAAGTTAGGATCTTGCTGCGCCAGAGGTATATTATAATCTCTAATATCAAACTCTCGCATAGCATTAATTTCCCAGCCAAGATCAACAATAAAGTCCTTCTCTTCATGAACTAACTTTGCAAAAACTTTGAAATACAACATTGCAGCATTCTTTGGCTCATCTGGACTATCTCTGATAGGATTAAGTTTGAAATGCTCCTCTTCACCTCTTGGTTCTGTTGGAATGTCTCTAGCATCTCCAAAGACATTATCAAAATCATAAGGTTTCTTCAGCAACTTTGCCCATGCTGATTTAGGAACAATTTCTCCTTCTTCCAAATCTTCATCAATGACACTGTCTGAATCATCTGTATCTTCTAGATTTTCTAAAGCACCTATCGTTTCAGTGTCATATGGAATATCAGTGAAATCTTGATCTTTCAGACCTGGATCATTAACAACCGAATTAATAATATCAGTAACAGTAACATGTTCAGAAACAACAACTTGAGCATCAGCAGCAGACTGCTCTTGCATCTCAACATCATCCTTTTGAGCCCCAGAAGTACTAGCACCAGTTGTACCAGCCTTCTCTGGCTCCTCCTGAGATACTAACTCCCCCTGAATTGTAACAGCAGCATCTTGAATAAGATTCTTTGGCTCATCTGGACTATCTCTGATAGGATTAAGTTTGAAATGCTCCTCTTCACCTCTTGGTTCTGTTGGAATGTCTCTAGCATCTCCAAAGACATTATCAAAATCATAAGGTTTCTTCAGCAACTTTGCCCATGCTGATTTAGGAACAATTTCTCCTTCTTCCAAATCTTCATCAATGACACTGTCTGAATCATCTGTATCTTCTAGATTTTCTAAAGCACCTATCGTTTCAGTGTCATATGGAATATCAGTGAAATCTTGATCTTTCAGACCTGGATCATTAACAACCGAATTAATAATATCAGTAACAGTAACATGTTCAGAAACAACAACTTGAGCATCAGCATCAGACTGCTCTTGCATCTCAACATCGTCCTCTTGAGCCAAGAATCTGGAAACTTGCGCTTGTAAAGTCGTCACCAAGCCCCTCATTTGTTCCATTTCCTTAAGATGTTCCTGCTCTTGAGCTGCCAACTTTTGCTCTAAAGACGCCACACGAAAATGTAGCGAAGCATAATCTGTATGCAGGCGATTCAATTGCAATTGAACAGGAACAGCTGGAGGTAGTGAAGAAGTAGCAGAAGATATAGTAGACACAGGTGGTGGTAAAGTAGTCTCTGATGAAGGCATACAAACACCGAATGTCCCTGAGGGCGACCTCAAAGGTGGCTGAAGAGGCAACCTTGAAAAGACATTCGAATATGGTATTGTAGAAGTAAAAGAAGGAATACGAGGCAAAGATTGCAAAGTACCAAAAGCTAGAGCACCAGGAATAGTAACAGAAGTAGCCTCGGTAGGAACAACAGAAGTTGCTTGCATTGGTGCAGAAGTAGGTGTAATCACAGTAGCAATCTCTGTCGAGCGAACCTCAATTCTAGATGAAGAAGTAGGAGCCCGTTTCTTCGAAACACTCTTAGTAACTAGCTTTTGTCTCTTAGACGTGGAGACGGGTAGAACATAATCTACATCATCTTCTTCAGCTGAACGCCTTCTACGAGTACCAACCGGAGACATAGGAGAACAATATCCATTATAATCTCCATCTCTATCACTATCTTGATCACCAATATCACCTGTAAGACTTGCACCTACACCATTATCTACAACTGCTTGCTTACCTTTACCAGCTTGATCATTAGCAAAAGGCTCTTGATTACTAGGTGCAGAAATATTAACCACAATATTTCCCATACCAACATCTTCATTAGAATCAACAGCATGTGGATTGAAATTTTGTACCTGAACAAGAACATCATTCGGATCAACAATCTCTGCAACAACTTCATCAACAACATTAGGGTCAGCATTTGGTTGATCTAACATATCATTAGCAACAATATTTATTGCATGATCCTCTTGTTGGAGAGGTTGCTCTTGTACTTGCTCTTGAACATTAACTGCATCTTCTTGTACTTGAACTTGTGGTGGTGGTTGTTGTGGTTGTAGTGGTGGTTGATATGCAGCTATAACAGCATCAGTAGGTGGCTGAAAGTTAGCATCAACAATGGCACCAAACAACTCAAAGTCCTGTCCATTTGGATCATTATCGTGACGTTTATAAAAATCTTTCAACGCACGCTTGTGAAGAGCTTTAATAGTCTCCCCTGGTCCAGCTCTTTCCAAAGTAGGTATACGATAGTAAATAATCATAGAAGCAAACCTTGGAAATAGAAGAAATCTCTCAGTAGGCTTAGCACGAAGTTGATCTTTAAAATCTCCAAAAAGAAACTTTGAAAAGCTATACGGCTTATTAAACACCAAAGCAACTATTTGAGATTGAACTTCTCGACTTAGAGAATCATGCCCTGATCGCTTACTGCTAAACACGACATTTACAACATGTGCTAAAAACCTCAAACGTCCAAAAAATCCCCTTTTAGGTAGAGACCCTGTGGGATCATCATCGCCTCTATATCCCATACGCTTGAATGCACCAAGAATTACAGCTTTATCAAACTTGGTTGGACCATCGGCACCTCCCTCCTGTTCACTAGTACCCAAATGCAGCATACCCTGTAGATCCGCAGCTGTAAACTCGATATCAGTATTCCTTATCCGAGTCTGGAACACTGGCGGATTAGAAGTATCAACATATTTAGCATTTCTCCAAAAATCAATTAGATACGACACAATAATAATCGGAGAGCGTGTCAAAGCATGATAAATCCTTGATCGTCGTAGAAAAGCAAACATCTCAATATAATTATCTGTCTCCTGACCCTCATTTAAATTGATCACCCAATTATTTTTGGAAGAGTATTTTCTTTCACCCATACCTGTAATCTGTAAAAGAAAAAGAAAATGTACAGCATAAGTAATAAAGCTTTTAAACCATGCTGCTAAAAATAATATCAAGTCACAGATTACTTTAAAAAACCAAACAAACCGAACACAAAGTCAAAATAAACAAAAAAGTCTGTATCCCAAAATAATTCGGTAGACTAAATTCTGTGTGGACCAGTCAAACATAGTGTGACCAAATTCTTTGTGAACTAGTCAAATTCGGTGCCACCCATCTGTAAGTCCCCTGGTACGGATCGTCAATAGCTTGATCCAGTTATCTTGAGGTGCGGAATCCCTTACAATAACTTGGTGATCAACAAAAAGCCCCTAGATCATCTACGGCCTCGCAGATCTTCTTCGGGCTAGCGGAACAACCTTTGACGACTATAACCTGCAATACCTGCTTGATATTTCGACAAATGTTCAACCCTAAACTCTGTTAGGGTTCGATTTATATAGGTAACACCCGACATGGGCTTCAGCACATCGGCCTCGTAAACCCAGCCCAGCCCGTCACTAATGCGAGGTCGCATTCTGTGATTGGCCTCGTATTTGACCCTGCAAATACGTGGTCGTATTACCTATATGACTAACCTCGTATTTAACCCTGTAAATACGGGGTCGCATTTCATCTGTGAATTGCGAACTCGCAATTCACACTTAGCAGATTTATTACACATTCAATACTTCAACTTAATCTAGTATTCTATGCATAATACTAAGTTCATTAATGACAATCACATTACAAAGACATATAACAATATAAGCCCAAACAATCTAGACTGCTATTGACATAGACGTGCACTTACAGACTCCCCCTTGGCAATAGCTTCTAGACGTTAACATATCTATGTCTTCGTCTTGTCTTTGTCATTAATCTACTTCCTCTGCTTCTTCTTCTTGCTCCTGCTCTGCTTCTTCTCAGTCTCAGTCTCAGTCTCGAAATCAGAATCTGACTCTGACTCTGAAGGAGTATGAGTTAACCCTAACTGTTCTTTCTCTTGATCCCTCAAAGATCCTGGATCATAATAATAATCCGCAATCTCTGCCCTTGCTCTCATATGAGCTTGTGGATCATATCCCAACTTCTTCTCTAGTCTATGCACAATAATTGGATGCAAATCTGACTCAGTAGAAGTATTATTGGTAGAATCGGTCTTGGTAGACTCACTATCCTGAGCACTAGCATTATCAGTATAGTAATAGCATCAGATTGCCCTACCAATTCCTTACCCTTGTTTAATCGATCAATGTCAGCATCTTCTGTAAGGGGTTTGGTTTGAGGTGCATCAGACTCAACTACCATCTTCAACTCTGTGACAACCAGTTCTTGAGTCTGTGGAGCTTCAGAAACTGCCTTGCCAGTAACACCAGCCTGGCTAGACTCCCCTTGAGTCTCTGTTCTCAAACTAGAACCTTCTCCTAGCTCCTGAGTAGCTCTAGCAGCATCTGGATCTTCATTCTGATCATCATCATGCCTTGCTTTAGCCAGCTCATCACCTCTGCAACCTAAGCTATCTCTCTCTGCTCTAACCTTGAGATAGTTATCGATGAGATCATGCAGTTTTTCTTCGGCGATCTTGACTCCCTTTTTCAATGCATCTTCCATCCTGATAACCTTCTCATCTAAGCCACATACTTTTTATACATCTTGGACACAACCACCTCGGCCTTGCCCAACTTGTCTTCAAGAAATGTGTTCTTGTCACTAACAACCTTCAAATCATCAGTCAAACGAGTGATCAAACTTCTCATCTCATTCATCTGTCTCTGCAGATCACTAAGATTGGTTTCTTCACTTGTTTGCAACTGTGGTTGTGGCTGTGTAGTCTCAGGAACAACAACCCTTGGCACTCTATCAGACATACCAGCAGCAGCAGAAGTCTCTTGTTCCCTGACAAGTGTTCTTCTTTTTGGCATAGGCTGCTCTGGCACCCAATCTTCATCTGTTTCTCTCCTTCTTCTTCCTTGAGTTGCCTCAGTAGGTTTAGGAACCATTTTAGATCCAACTCTGATGAATGCATGAGATCTATAAGGATCTTCATCACCATCACTGCTAGAATCATCATCAGAATGGATAGAAGGCTCTCTGTCTGCTTGAACATCAGCAACAGCGTATCCTCTACCTTCAGCATCTATACCAGATCCACTAGCCTGACCTGCTCTTGACCTACTAGCTTCTTCAGTACCTGACCCACTAACTCTAGCTGCTTCAGAACCAACTGCAGCTTCAGCTACATAATCATCTATGTCCTGGTCAAGATCCACATCTACTAGGTCATCAACATTGGCATTGTACCTTTGCACTTGAGCAATATCACCCTCTGGATCAGCCATCTCTTCCAATAAATCATCTACAATCTCAGGATTGGCTCCAGGTTGGTTTATCACATCATCTGCAACCTAAGCTATCTCTCTCTGCTCTAACCTTGAGATAGTTATCGATGAGATCATGCAGTTTTTCTTCGGCGATCTTGACTCCCTTTTTCAATGCATCTTCCATCCTGATAACCTTCTCATCTAAGCCACATACTTTTTATACATCTTGGACACAACCACCTCGGCCTTGCCCAACTTGTCTTCAAGAAATGTGTTCTTGTCACTAACAACCTTCAAATCATCAGTCAAACGAGTGATCAAACTTCTCATCTCATTCATCTGTCTCTGCAGATCACTAAGATTGGTTTCTTCACTTGTTTGCAACTGTGGTTGTGGCTGTGTAGTCTCAGGAACAACAACCCTTGGCACTCTATCAGACATACCAGCAGCAGCAGAAGTCTCTTGTTCCCTGACAAGTGTTCTTCTTTTTGGCATAGGCTGCTCTGGCACCCAATCTTCATCTGTTTCTCTCCTTCTTCTTCCTTCCTGCTCTGTTCTTCTTCTTGCTCCTGCTCTGCTCCTTCTCAGTCTCAGTCTCGAAATCAGAATCTGACTCTGACTCTGAAGGAGTATGAGTTAACCCTAACCGTTCTTTCTCTTGATCCCTCAAAGATCCTGGATCATAATAATAATCCGCAATCTCTGCCCTTGCTCTCATATGAGCTTGTGGATCATATCCCAACCTCTTCTCTAGTCTATGCACAATAATTGGATGCAAATCTGACTCAGTAGAAGTATTATTGGTAGAATCGGTCTTGGTAGACTCACTATCCTGAGCACTAGCATTATCAGTATAGTAATAGCATCAGATTGCCCTACCAATTCCTTACCCTTGTTTAATCGATCAATGTCAGCATCTTCTGTAAGGGGTTTGGTTTGAGGTGCATCAGACTCAACTACCATCTTCAACTCTGTGACAACCAGTTCTTGAGTCTGTGGAGCTTCAAAAACTGCCTTGCCAGTAACACCAGCCTGGCTAGACTCCCCTTGAGTCTCTGTTCTCAAACTAGAACCTTCTCCTAGCTCCTGAGTAGCTCTAGCAGCATCTGGATCTTCATTCTGATCATCATCATGCCTTGCTTTAGCCAGCTCATCACCTCTGCAACCTAAGCTATCTCTCTCTGCTCTAACCTTGAGATAGTTATCGATGAGATCATGCAGTTTTTCTTCGGCGATCTTGACTCCCTTTTTCAATGCATCTTCCATCCTGATAACCTTCTCATCTAAGCCACATACTTTTTATACATCTTGGACACAACCACCTCGGCCTTGCCCAACTTGTCTTCAAGAAATGTGTTCTTGTCACTAACAACCTTCAAATCATCAGTCAAACGAGTGATCAAACTTCTCATCTCATTCATCTGTCTCTGCAGATCACTAAGATTGGTTTCTTCACTTGTTTGCAACTGTGGTTGTGGCTGTGTAGTCTCAGGAACAACAACCCTTGGCACTCTATCAGACATACCAGCAGCAGCAGAAGTCTCTTGTTCCCTGACAAGTGTTCTTCTTTTTGGCATAGGCTGCTCTGGCACCCAATCTTCATCTGTTTCTCTCCTTCTTCTTCCTTGAGTTGCCTCAGTAGGTTTAGGAACCATTTTAGATCCAACTCTGATGAATGCATGAGATCTATAAGGATCTTCATCACCATCACTGCTAGAATCATCATCAGAATGGATAGAAGGCTCTCTGTCTGCTTGAACATCAGCAACAGCGTATCCTCTACCTTCAGCATCTATACCAGATCCACTAGCCTGACCTGCTCTTGACCTACTAGCTTCTTCAGTACCTGACCCACTAACTCTAGCTGCTTCAGAACCAACTGCAGCTTCAGCTACATAATCATCTATGTCCTGGTCAAGATCCACATCTACTAGGTCATCAACATTGGCATTGTACCTTTGCACTTGAGCAATATCACCCTCTGGATCAGCCATCTCTTCCAATAAATCATCTACAATCTCAGGATTGGCTCCAGGTTGGTTTATCACATCATCTGCAACCTATACAACAACTTCAGGCTCTTCTGGTGCATCTTCCCGAACTACTACATCATGTAACTACTCAACATTCTCAGCAGCTTCATCACCCTCTGGATCAGCCATCTCTTCCAATAAATCATCTACAATCTCAGGATTGGCTCCAGGTTGGTTTATCACATCATCTGCAACCTATACAACAACTTCAGGCTCTTCTGGTGCATCTTCCCGAACTACTACATCATGTAACTACTCAACATTCTCAGCAGCTTCATCACCCTCTGGATCAGCCATCTCTTCCAATAAATCATCTACAATCTCAGGATTGGCTCCAGGTTGGTTTATCACATCATCTGCAACCTATACAACAACTTCAGGCTCTTCTGGTGCATCTTCCCGAACTACTACATCATGTAACTACTCAACATTCTCAGCAGCTTCATCACCCTCTGGCTGAGGCCCTTCATAAGCTGATATGACCCCATCAGTAGGTGCTATGTAGTTGGCATTTATGATCGCACCAAATAATGCTACATCTTAAGCATTTGGATCATTCGGATACCTGCGGCGAAACTCTTCATAGCCACGTGTGATGATAGAACTCACTTGCTTCACTTCTCCTACAGCAGGTAAATTCGGAAGTCTAGCATTGACAATCATCATCACAATCCTAGGATACATCAAAAACCTCCTCTTTCCTATGGCTGTGATCTGTTTCTTCATCTCATCGAAGAAGAATTTCGAGAAACTATACGGCTTGTTAAATACCAAGCCCACCATCTGTGCTTGGGCTTCTTGGTTCAACGTATCATAACCAGACTTCTTGTTGCTTAAACTAACCAGCAACACATGCGCAAGATACCTCCACCTGCCATAAAAACCCTTCTTGAACAGAGTTTTACTTGACATATCTGCAGCAAACCCCATTCTTCTGAAAGCACCTTGAATGACTTCATGTCTGAACTTGGTGAGACCTGTAGCACCACCTTCTTGTTCAACTGTGCCCAGATTAAGAATGTTAACGAGGTCAGCAGCTGTGAACTGTATCTGCTGCCCAACAACTATGGTATGAAAGATATACACATCTCCTGCCTTCACACAATCAGCATTATTCCAGAAATCTCTGAGATAATCTAAATATATGACTGGAGAATGTGTAAGAACATGATGAATCCTTGATCTTCTGAAGAAAGCGAATATCTCATGATAATACGCAGTTCCCTCCTGATTATCATCGAAGTTCATCACATAATTATGACCTGCTATGAAATCTCTTGCCATTTCTGTAATCAATAACAAATAATTAATTACTCAAATAGACATAAAAATTCATATGCATAGCATAAACAACTAAAATTATCCCGGTAATTTAGTCAAAAGCATAAATTATCCCTGTAATTTAGTTATAGATAGATTAACTCATTTTCAAATCTTTATTAACATAAACTTTTGAAAATCTGTTAAATTAACTTAAATTATCCCTGTAATTTAGTTAAAGATAAATTAACTCATTTTCAAATTTTTATAAAAATAAACTTTTGAAAATCTGTTAAATTAACTAAAATTATCCCGGTAATTTAGTCAAAAGCATAAATTATCCCTGTAATTTAGTTATAGATAGATTAACTCATTTTCAAATCTTTATTAACATAAACTTTTGAAAATCTGTTAAATTAACTTAAATTATCCCTGTAATTAAGTTAAAGATAAATTAACTCATTTTCAAATTTTTATAAAAATAAACTTTTGAAAATCTGTTAAGTCAAAAACACGAGGTCGTATTTCAAGGTCAAAATACGGTCAACCAAACTCTAAAATACGAGGTCGTATTTTCCAATTTGGCATCGTAATTGATCAGGTCGTAAATCGGCATCGTATTCCGAAAGTCAAACCAGTCAAAATAAATTGACATTTACGAGGTCGCAAATCTGGGCTAGCAAACCCACTTTTACAAGTCCGTCGCACTGTTCATCTTCCCCAACGCGATTTCGCGATTTACCCAACCAAAACTGGTAAAAAATTGTTTCTTTATACTCGTATTCAAACGATAAAGATGTAAGTCCCAACTCAATAGATGGCACTACCTGAAAACACCTCTATGTCAATGGTGGAGTTACTTTGCAATATATGCACTGAACTGGAGACGACCAGTTGCAGTGTGTATATACCAAGTTCTAGATAGATTACTTATTTAAATGACAATAAGTAAAGAACAATGCAATAATACAAAATACTTGTAAGATAACTTGATGAGACAATATGTAATTTTCAAGTGTAATTTATTTATTGATGTTAAACAAATTACAAGGTTGTTGCGGAACCAAGATAATACAAAGAATGTAAATATCCTAACAACCTATGAAATACAATTGATCTACACTCGGAATTTCTCAAGACAATCGAAACACTTAAAGTTGTGAAATGGTCCTTTTAGCGATTGAGAGAATATTGCACAAGTTCACCAAGAATATTGCAGGTTTGCAAAGTGTGAAGTGTTGTATGTTTTTCACCTATTATTCTTGTTGTGCAATGACTTGTATTTATAGGCAAAGTTAACATTTGGGATGTTAACTTTAGCCGTACAAATGTGGTTGAGATCATTTAAGGAATAGCATTTAATTCCTTAAAAAGCAGTGTAAAGTCGCATGTTAAAGCAACTTTACTCAACCACCTTTATGTACCTTTTATTACTTAAATAATAAGATAAGGCTTATTATCCGGGTAAAGGTACATAAAGCATAAAAGTCAATTCCTCGTAATCAGTGTAAAGCTTTGTAAGAGCTTTCCACTGATGGTCTCCAGTTTGTAACTGACTAGAATGTCAACTGGGCTTTGCTGCCATTGCCATTCTCTATCTTCCATTTGTTGTCTTCGACTTCAACTGGAATGATTCTTCAACTTGGTCAGTTCTCAACCGGAGGAAGTCTTCAGTTGCGTTGACTGTACGGTGCAACTGGACTTCAATATATTTCTCGACAAATCATCTAGGTCTCCAGTTTCACTGGGTCTCCAGATGCAACTGGAGACTGGCCAGTTTACCAGGTGAACTGGTCCTAACAAATTCCCCCTATTTGTCTAGAAATATTGGCAAGTCTTTTTCTAGTTCTTGTATCTATACAAGTGTGAACTGAAGAGACTTGTTCGATTTAAATCTATCTAAGTTTCCAAGGCATTTTTATAGATCAATAAATGCCTTAGGTTTTTCTTTTAGGTTTGTTAGATTTTAATCTGTTATCTACCTTGTGGTTACAAACTGGTAACTTCATTTATACAAGGAAATGAAATTTATACAAGTTACAGAATGTAAAACAAAATACAAGTAGATAACTGAAAAGAAAGAACTTAATTAGATGGCCCTTCGCCAGTTCTTCTTCTCTTGGTCACCAAAGAAATAGGTTGTGAGTCTTCAGGGTCAATATTCAGCTTTTGCTCCAGGTTTTCTTTATGTTGAATCTTGCCCCTTAAGAAGTTCACCCAAGCTTTCTCAAACCTATTCTTTTGTGCCTTCGCATCCAACACATTCACCATTTCCACCCATTCGCTGAACCCATATTGCATAGCACCAGGATTGTCAGTTTTAACCAGTGGCCCTCTGGTGTAACTAACTTCAACTTGAAAAACTTTGGTGCCTGGCTTGATTGTCACATTTACACCATTGATAGTACCATTATGTCTTCTGGTTGACATGATCTGGGAGTAATAGCTTCTTGCTTCAGATTCATTTGTTATTTTTATACTCCCAGCACCAGCAACCAGTACAGCGGACTTGATGTCTTCATTAGATACCTCGCCAGTTGGTTCAACAAATGTGCTAAGGTCAGCATCTCTTGACAGTGGTCTTCTTGGTTGTGGAATCCTTCTTGGTGGATCAAAACCTTCTTCACAACCTTCTTAACATTTTCAATTCGTTTAAGAATCCCACTGGCCCTAATCTCCTTAGCCTTCTCCACTGAAATGTTCAAACTCTTGGCATCAAATTCAGCTTCATCCTCAGGATAGTGTCTGTCCAGTTCAACATCCAGCATTTCTTTCAACTCGTCAACTATCCTGGGATCATTCTTGATCCTGACATACTCCTCCTTAGTGATACCTAAAAGATTGGCATCACTCATATCAAGTAACTTGATTTGTGCAAGATGTGCCCTGGCTTCAACTTGGTTTCTTTGTTTCATCTTCTTTCTTTCTTTAATATCATTACCAAGTCTGGCCAGTCTTCTGCTATCACTATCTGAAACTGGAGGAAGTATATCAGCATTGCCAGTTTCTAACATTACATCAGTGGCCGGCTGGGCAGATGCTTCAATAGCTAAACCTTTTCCCTTATCCAACACATTCCCCCTATCACCTTGCTCACCAGCTTCAGTACTGGTAGCTACAACCATTTCTCTTCCAGGTGCAACTGGTGCAAGGACTCTTTGGACTCTTTCCCCCTTGGCAGCATCTAGACCTGCCCTAATTCCTTCCCATTCAGAGGGGTGAGATGGCAACCGGTCAAGAGGCTGCCATGATTGCATGTCCTTGCACTCTTTGAAGATTCCGCACATCATCCTAAAGGACCTCCAAAGGTGGTTGGTCTCCTTTGACTGGGTCAAGACATTTGCAATAACCTGTTCTTGACCAGTTTTCAATTCATTTAAGATCTTAGAATCTTCATCTAGACCAGAAACCACCTTGTCCTTTATTTCATCATCCTTCTTCTTCAGATTCTCTACTTCAGTTGTCAGTTTTTCTAAAGATTGAGCATGTAGAGATACCTGGGTGTTCAAATTCTCAATGCTGCCTCTCAACTGGTTGATCTCACTGGTGAGTGGGGCCAGATCAACCTGAGGAGTGGCCAGCTTGGTGATCTCAGATATCACCCTTTCAATTAATTGTGCTTCTCTAGCACCCAGCGTATCCTCTATCTTCTGACCAACTGAAGTCATCAACTGCTGTCCAAGTTCAGTTACATCTAGGCCAGGTTTTTCAATCAACTCCTTCACCTGCCTTTCAATCTCCCTCAAATCTACTTCAGTTGTTCTTACAGTATTGCCAAGCAGATTAGAGATTGAGGTTGTAACCTTGGACTGAGTAAGGTCAAAGGCTTCTTTCAAAGTACCAGCCAGATTGTTGCAGCCAGTGACCAACTCATTTAACTTGTTGAACACCAAGTCTTCATTTGATGAAAACTTATTAATCCCCAGATCAACCACCTTAATATTTGTCAAGTGATCTTTGTGGTATCTGGAGAAAGACTTGGTGTTTTTGTCAAGTGTCTTCTGAATCTCCTCCACCCTGGTTAGAAGGTTTTGGAGATCGGCTTGAATTGAGACAACTTGACTGTCCAGTGACGAAGGAGAAGGTGTCACTGGACCAGCAGCAGTTACTACTGGAGCAACTGGAGGAGGCAAACTTAAGGAAGTCTCCCAGTTGTCATGCCAGCAGTTGAAGATATAATAGGAGTGGTGGATGAAGAAAGGACTGGAAAATCAATGTGTTGTTCATGCTGAGAATGCTCAGGTGTGAACAACGGCGTCGGTGGGGGTGGCATTTCTCGAGCAAATGAGAATTGCCCAGTTGGTGAAGGAGCGGTATAAGTTTGGAAAGATATATCAGTAGGCACATTTTCTTGGGAGGGTGAAAGTGAAATTGATGCGTCTGGAAGTGAGACTGGAGATGAAGGGTTTTGATCTGGTATAGCAGAGTCAAAATTCTCCAGGTCTGTTTTAGTACCTTCAGAATCCGAAGATTCTATAAGGATTTCCTCGTCATTAACATTCATGTCCAGATCCATGAATGTAACTGAGGGCTGACCAGAAGGATCAGTCTCCAGATGACCTTCCCCAGTTTCCTGGATGGGTGCATCTGTTGGTGGATCAGATACCGAAGTATCTTCACCAGGGATAGATGTAATTGGGGTTGCTTCAGTTATGGTTGCTCTATCCTCAACCACAACATTAGACGAACTGGAGGGTCCCTCATTATTTTGAGGCCCGCCCAGTTGCCTTTCTGACTCACCTTCAATAGGTGCATCAGTTGAAGTGAATGCCAGTTGCATTCGTTCTAGAATTTCGACCTCTCCAGCTTCAGATACCAGAGAGTCTAAATTCCTTAACATATCTGGAGCAGTGTACGGTGAATCTGTACTAAATATGCTTCTCTGCCCAGAATATGTTTAAAACAGAGAGAGAAATGAAGCAATTTTGATGATTGGAAGTAAATGAAAGAATGTAGAAGAGAAGTAAATGAAAGAATGTAGAAGAGAAGTAAATGAGTTCGGAGTAAATAAGGGTATTTATAATGGATTCAAGATCCCAATGAAATACCCAAAACTATATTTTATTAAACAAAATCCTTTTTGTAGATATTTTCACAAATTGAGTTTGAATTTTGAAACAAAATAATAATTTGCCATGTCAACATTAAATGCTACCATGTCAGCATTAAATGCTACGACGGCTTATCTTACCACGCGCCCACTCACATTAATGCTACCATGTCAGCATTAAATGCTACCATGTCAGCATTAAATGCTACGACTGAGCATTAAATCTTACCATGTCATTAATGCTACCATGTCAGCATTAAATGCTACCATGTCAGCATTAAATGCTACCATGTCATTAATGCTACCATGTCAGCATTAAATGCTACCATGTCAGCATTAAATGCTACCGGTCATTATCTACCACTCACATTAAATGCTACCATGTACATTAAATCTACCATGTCACATTAAATGCTACCATGTCAGCATTAAATCTACCATGTTGCAAACATTAAATCTACCATTAAATGCTACCATGTCAACATTAAATGCTACCATGTCAGCATTAAATGCTACCGCTTAATGCTACCATGTCAGCATTAAATGCTACCATGTCAGCATTAAATGCTACCATGTACTTAATGCTACCATGTCAGCATTAAATGCTACCATGTCAGCATTAAATGCTACCAGTCATTAAATGCTACCATGTCACATTAATCTACCATGTCAGCATTAAATGCTACCATGTAGCATTAAATGCTACCATGGCACATAAACATGTTGCAAACATTATATCTACCATTAAATGCTACCATGTCAACATTAAATGCTACCATGTCAGCATTAAATGCTACCATGTTGCAAACATTATATCTACCATTAAATGCTACCATGTCAACATTATATCTACCATTAAATGCTACCATGTCAACATTAAATGCTACCATGTCAGCATTAAATGCTACATGTTGCAAACATTATATCTACCATTAAATGCTACCATGTCAACATTAAATGCTACCATGTCAGCATTAAATGCTACATGTTGCAAACATTATATCTACCATTAAATGCTACCATGTCAACATTAAATGCTACCATGTCAGCATTAAATGCTACCGGCTTATCTACCACGCCATTAAATGCAACCTGGCACATAAACATGTTGCAAACATTATATCTACCATTAAATGCTACCATGTCAACATTAAATGCTACCATGTCAGCATTAAATGCTACATGTTGCAAACATTATATCTACCATTAAATGCTACCATGTCAACATTAAATGCTACCATGTCAGCATTAAATGCTACCATGTATTTCGACCTCTCCAGCTTCAGATACCAGAGAGTCTAAATTCCTTAACATATCTGGAGCAGTGTACGGTGAATCTGTACTCAAATATGCTTCTCTGCCCAGAATTTGTTTAAAACAGAGAGAGAGAAACCTTGAGAAGGGGATACAAACACCCCTTGTGCCCTTCAGCTTTTGTACCAGGCTTCTAAACAAAATATCCGCAAAGTCTACTCTCAATCCGTTCCACAAGCAGTAAGCCATTTCTGCTTGTGAGGAGTTGATCTGGTCAAGTCCACCAGAACTCCCACCCATACTCTCCACCAGGTGGATGAAAAAATACCTCCATGAAGGTGTAAGACCCTTCATGGTCATCGTACCCTTCGTCTTCAACACTCCATTCTCCAAGCACTCTTTGTGTCCCATTTCAAGAAGTACTTGGCGAAAATTTATGTTTGAGGGCAAGACGACTGGAGATTCACCCTCTCTCCAGTAATTGAGGCGTAAGGCATCCCTCAATACATCAGCGGACAAGGTACACTGGATTGTTCCATCCTTTAATGTGAAACTGATGGAGGAACAATCGGAAGAAAGAACGGCAGTGTACCAAAACTCACACAAGTAGTTGTGAAACAACTTGCATGGGTTTAGAGAGAATGAGGGTCCTATTGGAGAATCCTTCAAAAACTTTTGGATTCTACCAATAAGGATATTGGACCCTTGAGATCCTTGTAAGCTTGCCATCGGATTATTTGGATTTAGTTTGATGACAGAAGCATTACTAGGAGCACCAGATGCCGGTTTGACATCTGGTGAAGGAGCATATGGAACAGTCAGGAGATTTACATCTCTTGAACGGGATGATCTAGGAGCCATTTGAGAATGAAATTGAAATTTGGGAATTAGGGTTCTTGATTTGTGAAGCAGAGAGAGAAATGAAGCAATTTTGATGATTGGAAGTAAATGAAAGAATGTAGAAGAGAAGTAAATGAGTTCGGAGTAAATAAGGGTATTTATAATGGATTCAAGATCCCAATGAAATACCCAAAACTATATTTTATTAAACAAAATCCTTTTTGTAGATATTTTCACAAATTGAGTTTGAATTTTGAAACAAAATAATAATTTGCCATGTCAACATTAAATGCTACCATGTCAGCATTAAATGCTACGACGGCTTATCTTACCCACGCGCCCACTCACTTTTTATTTTCCCAATACAAACAGTTGTCAAGTACTAAAATGGCTCTAAACACGTCAGATCACGATATCAAGTGGTTTAAAACACTCGAGTATCATCACGTGTCACAAATATTGACCAAGTATTTTAACGTTATAAAAACAAGACAAGACTGAACCTGGTCACTGGAGGATCAGTCCAGTGCCAGTTTCCAACTGAAGAGTTCTCCAGTTGTATTTTCAAAAAAAAAACGAATTTTAGTCAGAAAATTATTTTGAGTCTTTCCCCCTAAAATGATGATCCAGAAATCGATTAGTGCCAAGATAGTATCACAACGGCGTTCGATAGCTTGGCGAGCAAAGATTATCTGGACCTCCTCAACTGGAGAACTTCATCAGTGTCACTGACGCGTTCAATAACAAAGAAAGCTCCAGTTTTAAGGATTTAACATTCCCAGTTCGCTGATGAGATGTTTAAAGGTTTTCTCATCGAGAGGTTTTGTAAAAACATCAGCTAACTGTTTGTCAGTGGGGATGAAATGAATTTCAATGTCTCCTTTGATAACATGATCTCGAATAAAATGATACCTGATATCAATATGCTTTGTTTTGGAGTGCATCACTGGGTTGTGAGATATAGAAATTGCACTGGTGTTGTCACAAAAGATTGGGGTCCTTGTATACTTTTGACCATAATCTAGTAACTGGTTCTTGATCCAGAGAATCTGGGCACAGCAACTGGCCGCAGAAATGTACTCTGCCTCAGCAGTGGACATAGAGACTGAAGTTTGCTTCTTGCTGGTCCAACTTACCAGTTTTCCTCCAAGGAAATGACAACCACCAGTTGTTGATTTTCTATCTATCTTACAACCTGCATGATCTGAATCTGAAGAACCCATTAGATCTAATCCTGAGCCTTTGGGGTACCAAAGACCAAGATTAGGACACCCTTTCAGGTATCTAAAGATACGCTTTACAGCGTGCAAATGTGATTCTTTAGGGTTAGCCTGAAACCTGGCACATAAACATGTTGCAAACATTATATCTGGTCGACTGGCACTTAAGTACATCAGTGAACCAACCATACCTCTATAGTCAGTTATGTTAACTGGTTTGCCAGTTGGGTCAAATCCAAATTCAATGGTGCTGCAATAGGTGTGTTTTTCGATGGGATTGAATCATATTTGTATTTTCTTAACAAATCTCTGACATATTTCCTTGGTTTATGAAAATTCCATTTTCAGTTTGCTTAATCTGAAGACCTAAGAAAAATGTTAATTCACCCATTAAACTCATCTCATACTCAGATGATATGATTTTAGAAAACTTTTTACACATTGCATCATCAGTTGAACCAAAAATAATGTCATCAACATAAATTTGTACCAATAAGATATTACCTCTTTCTTTCAAGATAAACAAGGTATTATCTATTGCACCTCTTTGAAAGCCATTTTTAAGAAGATGTTTAGTTAGAGTATCATACCAGGCTCTTGGGGCTTGTCTTAGACAATACAATGCTTTGTTCAGTCTATAAACCCAATGAGGATGCTTCTCATAGATGAAACCTGGAGTCTGCTTAACATAAACTTCTTCTTCCAATGTTCCATTTAGGAACGCACTTTTGACATCCATCTGGAAGACCTGGAACTACAGATGGGCTGCATAAGCCAGAAATATTCTGATGGCTTCAAGTCTTGCAACTGGAGCAAAAGTTTCATCAAAGTCAACGCCTTCTGCTTGACAATAACCCTGGGCAACTAATCTGGCCTTGTTTCTTACAACATGGCCATCTTCATCCATTTTGTTTTGGTAGACCCATCTGGTACCAATAGGTTCTTTCTTTAACCCTGGTGGACAAGGAACAAGCTCCCAAACATTGTTCCTTTTAAACTGGACGAGCTCTTCTTGCATAGCTTCCACCCAGCTTGGGTCTGCCATAGCCTCGTCAATCTTCTTTGGTTCAATTAGAGATAAGAAGGTGACATTTAAGCATTGCTCACTGGTGGCTCTTCTAGTCTGAACCCCACTATTTGGATCTCCCACAATCTGTTCAATAGGATGTGCTCGAGTCCATCTAGTGTATTGACTAGGCTGGTGCACAATAATATCAGTGCAAGTCACCTGGCGATCTTCTTCAGTTGCAGCAGCATCTGGAGAAGGATCAGTCCAAACTACTTCTACATCCTCATCAGAGTCAATGAGGTCACGATTTGCATCATAAAATTCTTCATTCAAAGGCATTTCTTGAAGAACTGGAGAAGTTGGAGTTTGAACTGGTGCTGATATTGGAGTGGCACGTACATCAGATCCAATCACCAATTCTTGTGGTAAGTTGAAATTGATGAAGGGATAAAATGATGTGTCACTGGTGCTTTTCTTCTTCTTAACTGGTTCCAGTTTGTTGTAACTGGAAACATCTTCTGGTGAAACAACTGACCGATGAACTTGGTCAGTTTCACCAAAATTGATTGGAACGACTAGAGTAATATCAAGGCTTGGTCTCTTGTTGATTGCTTCAGTTGATTCATCGAATGTGACATGAATTGTCTCATGAACCTTTTGGAGTCTATAATTATAAACTCTAAAGGCCTTTCGAACATCTGAATAACCTAGAAATACCCCTTCATCAGCTTTTGCATCAAACTTTCCAAGCTGACTGGAATCGTTTAAGATATAAACTGGATAACCAAATACATGAAAGTATCCAATATTTGGTTTACGATTCCTGAGTACTTCATAGGCAGTCTTCTTATGTCTCTTGATGTAGACTGACCGGTTTTGGGTGTGACAAGCAGTTGAAACTGCTTCAGCCCAAAAACTGGTGGGAAGACCAGATTCAGATAGCATACTTCTGGCTGCTTCTATCAGTGTGCGATTTTTTCTTTCCACAACTCCATTTTGCTCTGGAGAGTGAACTGATGAGAAGTTTTGAGAGATGCCAGTGTCATTGCAAAATGTTTCAAGTACCTTATTTTGGAATTCAGTACCATTATCACTTCGCAACTGACAAACTTTTCGAGTATACTTGAGCTCAATTCTTTTGATGAGTGAGATGATTTCAGCAGGTGCATCACTTTTGGATCTGAGGAATACCACCCAGCAATATCTGGTGAATTCATCAACCACAACTAGAGTGTACTTCTTTCCAGCTCTAGTTTGAACATTCACTGGACCAAAAAGATCCATATGTAGCATGTGAAGAGGTTCAGTGATGCTAAAATTTTGCCTAGTTTTGAAACTGCCCTTTTCTGCTTGCCCATCTCACACCCTGGACATGGCTTTTCTTTATTGAAAGAAATTTGAGGTATCCCATCAACCAGTTGTTTGCGAGACAACTTGTTAATATTTTTAAAATTAAGATGGGATAATCTTTTATGCCATAGCCAGTTGGTGTCCTCATCAGCCTTGGTATAGAAACATTGCTCTTTTGGAGCTGGTTCCATATCCATGATGTACACATTTCCTTTTCTTGGTGCAACCATCACCACTTTCCAATCCTTGTTAAATATGGTGCCTTGTACAATATCGAACAAAACTCTGAAGCCATCATCACAAAGTTGACTGACACTGATCAGGTTGTATTTCAAACCATTCACAAATGCAACTCTTTTGAATTCGACTTGTCCATTATTAAGCACACCATATCCTTCAGTCTTTCCAGATTGATCATTACCAAACGTCACTGTCGGTCCATCTTGGACAGTGAACTCTTCAAGAAGGGGCTTACATCCGGTCATAGTCCGGCCAGCAGCGCTGTCCAGATACCAGATATTCTTCTTTCGATCGCCCTGCACACCCACAAAAATCATCTGTTATTTTTGTGAACCCATCTTTTCTTGATGGGTTCACTGGACTTCTCTACAGAAGTCACAGTAGATTGTTGTGGTGTTGAACCGGAGGCTGCATCTAGAGCTTTTTCACCAGCTCCAGGTGCAGGAGTAAAAACGATTGGTACTTGATACTTACTCCCTTTATTTTTACCAGATTTTGTTCCAGATGGAACATTCTTTTGATTAGGTTTTGAAGGGAGTGATTTAATATTTTGTTTGAAAACTGGAGGTAATGAACCTCCTTCCAGATTGTTAATCCGGGCAGTACAACTCTGAACCTGTCGAGACAAAAGTTGGAGTTGACTTTCCAGTTTAACCAAAATATTATTTTCATCAGGAAACTGAACCTTGGACCTTGGTTCAGTTGGAGTTTTAGTCTGTCGGGTCTTGGGCACCTTAGACTTATGAGGTAAAGGCTTGTTACCAGTGGCCTTTTTGACTGGAGCTTTAGCCTGTTTGGCTCCAGTTTTAACCTCAAAGGGGGTGGTCTCAATGGGTTCAGTTTCAACAGCTTCAGGTTGATCATAAGGTGTTTCAACCTTGAGAGCTGGAGGCAATGCATGAAGATCTGGTATGAGAGCTGCCATCTCCAGATCTCCAGATTTCCATGCATTCTTCTGGGCATCGATAGTTCTTGAAAATGCATCATAGTTTTTACCAGATGCTTTTACCCATGACTTGATAATCTTTTGTTCTTTTTCAAGATCAGAAAATAGTTTTTGATTATCAAGTTCTAAAGCCTCAATCTTTAAAACTGACTCCTTGAGAGCCAACTGGACACTTTGTAAATCATTCAGTTGTGGTTTAACATTGTTCAGCTCAATTAAGATAGTGTCAAGATATCTTTCACTATCAGCTCTTACAGTTTCCACAAAAGCTAAATCACCACTTAATGATTCAGCCAGGTCCAGTTTTAGTTCAGGGTCAACCTGGTTATCATAGTCACATACCTTTTTCAAGATGATGTCCACCCATCTTCCAGTGATGACATCTTCTTTTGCCACATGCTGCTGCTGTTGATCTTCCAAGGCCATGAAACACATGTCCCTTTCCTCTTCTTCATCAACTGATGAGTCATCAGAGTACTCCCATTTTCCCTCAGTTTGTGCCATTAAGCACTGATCCCTTTTCCTTTTCCATGGACAGGAGGGTAATCTGGGCCTTAAGCTTCTTGTATTTAGCTTTGTAGCTATCATCAGGCCGATTGAAATTAGGGACAGAAGGGCCAGTTTGGTTGTTCAACTGACTAGATCTGCATTCCTTCATAAAATGACCTTTCTTACCACACTTATAGCATGTAAGATTGGTTTTATCCAGAGAGCTGGAGCTGGAAGCATTGTTGGGGCCATTAAATCTTTTAGATTTATGCTTAAACCTGTTAAAGGTTTTAGCAATCATGGCGACCAGATCATCATCGTCAGTTTCATTACAACCATCACTGTTTTCAGTGGTCAGGCCAGAGTTCAAGAAACTGTTTAACATCTCCTTCATTGAGTGTGCCTGGACACTCTCTACAGACATTAAGGCAGCACAAGGTCGCTCAGGTACACTAGCAACCTAGGAACTCTGGGCATGGTTCATGGCATCTTGCTCAGCCACCAGTCTTGCAGCATTATTATCTTCAGTGAATCTGAAGGCTCCATAGAGCGATGTAAGAGTATGGCTGTGCAAGGTTTTACCTTGTCTCAAGACAAGAACCATGTTTTCCCATTTCGAAGGAAGAATATCACAAAACTTCTCAAGAAGAATATCCTTATCCTTCTCTACACCCAAGCCTCTCAGCTGATTAATGAGGCTAGAAAATATGGTGTATGTACCAGTTAGACTTTCATTGGGCAAGGCAAAGAAGGATTCATACTTCTTGTTCAAGGCAACTTTTCTGGTGACAATAGTGTCATCACCTCCTTCAAACTGAATAACTAATTCATCCCACATTGACTTGGCACTGGGGAACAACACAAGTGTTGGAATTAGATCTTCAGGGACAGCTCCAAGGATCATGTTCTTGAGTCTGGTGTCCAGATCAACAAGTCTACGATCCTCATCAGACCAATGGTCTTCGAGCTTTTCTCTTGACCCTCTTCTTCCAGTTGGATCTAGAAGAGGACTGACCCCAAGGGACATGGGTATATATGGTCCATCCTTAAGGATTTTCAACATATACCTTTCAATCCCACCAAAATGCAAAAGCATTCTAGCCTTCCATGTACCAAAAGTCTCACTGTTTCCATCGAATTTGGGAACAGGAGTGTTAGAATAGTGTACATGGACGTGGTTTGGGGCAGTAGGAGGAGGAGGGTTAGAATTAACATTTTGAAAAGGTTGTGCATTATTATTCAAGGGGGTTTCACCTGAACCAGAACCATCTCCACCTTCAGTAGTGTTCATCTTAGCAGATCTAGGCAAGTTTATTAGCCTTCTGCTCTGATACCACTTGTAAGTCCCAACTCAATAGATGGCACTACCTGAAGACACCTCTATGTCAATGGTGGAGTTACTTTGCAATATATGCACTGAACTGGAGACGACCAGTTGCAGTGTGTATATACCAAGTTCTAGATAGATTACTTATTTAAATGACAATAAATAAAGAACAATGCAATAATACAAAATACTTGTAAGATAACTTGATGAGACAATATGTAATTTTCAAGTGTAATTTATTTATTGATGTTAAACAAATTACAAGGTTGTTGCGGTACCAAGATAATACAAAGAATGTAAATATCCTAACAACCTATGAAATACAATTGATCTACACTCGGAATTTCTCAAGACAAGAACCATGTTTTCCCATTTCGAAGGAAGAATATCACAAAACTTCTCAAGAAGAATATCCTTATCCTTCTCTACACCCAAGCCTCTCAGCTGATTAATGAGGCTAGAAAATATGGTGTATGTACCAGTTAGACTTTCATTGGGCAAGGCAAAGAAGGATTCATACTTCTTGTTCAAGGCAACTTTTCTGGTGACAATAGTGTCATCACCTCCTTCAAACTGAATAACTAATTCATCCCACATTGACTTGGCACTGGGGAACAACACAAGTGTTGGAATTAGATCTTCAGGGACAGCTCCAAGGATCATGTTCTTGAGTCTGGTGTCCAGATCAACAAGTCTACGATCCTCATCAGACCAATGGTCTTCGAGCTTTTCTCTTGACCCTCTTCTTCCAGTTGGATCTAGAAGAGGACTGACCCCAAGGGACATGGGTATATATGGTCCATCCTTAAGGATTTTCAACATATACCTTTCAATCCCACCAAAATGCAAAAGCATTCTAGCCTTCCATGTACCAAAAGTCTCACTGTTTCCATCGAATTTGGGAACAGGAGTGTTAGAATAGTGTACATGGACGTGGTTTGGGGCAGTAGGAGGAGGAGGGTTAGAATTAACATTTTGAAAAGGTTGTGCATTATTATTCAAGGGGTTTCACCTGAACCAGAACCATCTCCACCTTCAGTAGTGTTCATCTTAGCAGATCTAGGCAAGTTTATTAGCCTTCTGCTCTGATACCACTTGTAAGTCCCAACTCAATAGATGGCACTACCTGAAGACACCTCTATGTCAATGGTGGAGTTACTTTGCAATATATGCACTGAACTGGAGACGACCAGTTGCAGTGTGTATATACCAAGTTCTAGATAGATTACTTATTTAAATGACAATAAATAAAGAACAATGCAATAATACAAAATACTTGTAAGATAACTTGATGAGACAATATGTAATTTTCAAGTGTAATTTATTTATTGATGTTAAACAAATTACAAGGTTGTTGCGGTACCAAGATAATACAAAGAATGTAAATATCCTAACAACCTATGAAATACAATTGATCTACACTCGGAATTTCTCAAGACAATCGAAACACTTAAAGTTGTGAAATGTTCCTTTTAGCGATTGAGAGAATATTGCACAAGCTCACCAAGAATATTGCAGGTTTGCAAAGTGTGAAGTGTTGTATGTTTTTCACCTATTATTCTTGTTGTGCAATGACTTGTATTTATAGGCAAAGTTAACATTTGGGATGTTAACTTTAGCCGTACAAATGTGGTTGAGATCATTTAAGGAATAACATTTAATTCCTTAAAAAGCAGTGTAAAGTCGCATGTTAAAGCAACTTTACTCAACCACCTTTATGTACCTTTTATTACTTAAATAATAAGATAAGGCTTATTATCCGGGTAAAGGTACATAAAGCATAAAAGTCAATTCCTCGTAATCAGTGTAAAGCTTTGTAAGAGCTTTCCACTGATGGTCTCCAGTTTGTAACTGACTAGAATGTCAACTTGGCTTCGCTGCCATTGCCATTATCTATCTTCCATTTGTTGTCTTCGACTTCAACTGGAATGATTCTTCAACTTGGTCAGTTCTCAACTGGAGGAAGTCTTCAGTTGCGTTGACTGTACGGTGCAACTGGACTTCAATATATTTCTCGACAAATCATCTAGGTCTCCAGTTTCACTGGACAGTTTCACTGGGTCTCCAGATGTAACTGGAGACTGGCCAGTTTACCAGGTGAACTGGTCCTAACAAAAGATACCCCAACCCTTAGTTTTACCCAGAAAACATCAAAATCGAAGAAAATATGGAAACCTAATTCGAAAATTTTGAAACCCTTTTTCTTGATTTTCTTGTTGCATGGTTAACTACTGGACGATTAGATAGTATACCTAGATTCAGAATTTCGAGATGAACACAAAAATATCAATCAAAAACTCTCGATCTAATTGTATCTATCAAATCTAATACGGGGTAGCAAAGTAGTATTTCGGGGTCGTAATGCTCTAACTTTGATTTTAATATGTGATGTCGTGTTTGGGTAAATTTGGTTTAAATACCCACTTGACCCGAATGGATATGGGTCAACCCGGCCCAATTACGAGGTCGTATTTGCCTAAAGCCCAATTAGACCAATTGCGAGGTCGTATTCTGCTTCTTGCAATTACGAGGTCGTAAATACCTCCTGCACACTTTAAAATCAAAATTTCGTCAAAGTTTCTGAATAATTGATCAATGATTACCACGAACTTCCTGGAAATATGAAAATTTAAAATATCAAACCTGTAAGCATAAAATTTTCATCTTTTCCTCGATCTTCGTCTTAACCTGAAAAGTTAATAAACTTACACAACAATTCTTTAACTTTTCAACGATCAATCTTTCCAAAACTTTCTCGAATTTAGCTTTCCCGAACCTGTACCACTTGCAACAATTTATATTTCTAACCAGTTATAAAATTGATTCTTCATTCTTATACCTCCCCCTCAATTTTATGACTAGGAAGTATAACGATGACTAATCATAATAACAACCATCATTCTTATGTACTCCCCCTCAATTTATGAATGGGATACATAACTATGATAGAACAAAATATTGATTAAATACTTCATATTCTTATGAAAACACAATTGACTAGGTACTCCTCCTCAATTTATGACATATTTTCATAACTATATGATCTAAATAATCAATGCTTAAACCTTTCACATTCATATATGTTTCTATATCTAAGGTAACAAAGACCTTTCATATTCAAACAATATATCTATGTCTAAGGCATAAAATATTAACTATGTAGCCTTCACATTCAAACATGACATTTCTATGTCTAAGGCACAATATAGTCAATAACCGTTCATATTCACTTAACGCCTATGACTAAGATTTTCTTAATCTTCTTCAATCACATTAAGTCTATATCTAAGGATTTATTTAACCTTCTACATTCACATTATGTCTATGTCTAAGATTTTAATAATCTTCTACATTCACTTAATGTCTATGTCTAAGGTTTCACATAACCTTCTACATTTACATATGTCTATGTCTAAGATTTTAATAATCTTCTACATTCACTTAATGTCTATGTCTAAGGTTTCACAAGTATGAAGTTGATAATCTTTCATATTAAAATAAAATTATTTCTATATCTAAGATCTTCAACTAATAATGACCTTGCTATCAACATCTTGTAAATACTATATAAATAATAAAAACTTCATATTTTAACCCAAAGATCTTCTCATCAGGTTTTTATAATATAACTTATACTTGATGTTCTTAGCATTGTCTTGAATACTTCAGTCTTTTGCTTAGAAATCCTTCCTTTGGATCGACTTCTCTGCAAATACACTGAAAAATAATCATTTCGAGACAACAAATATAATTGCCATACCCGAAACTTGATCCTCTGAAACTTCAGATTTGAGAAGCAAACTTCAAACTCTCTGTATCGTCATAACAATCAACCAATGCACCATTGCTTGTTGTAGTTCTCCCCCTCAACAATAAATCTCTCCGAGTTAAGCATATCTCGAGTCCCTGCTCGCCTTGCCTAACCGGCATGTGATAGAGAGGTAAAATTTCCAACAATCAATCCTGAACTAGTTGACTCCCATGAAAACCAGAAACTTTGAAACTTGAATCACAAACTTCAGGAACATGGAACCTATTTCAAAACCAATTCTTTGTCTCCAAAAATGTTTCTTCTGATTATGATCAACATCTTCAGACAAAACATATAAAATACAGCTTATGTCAGTAAGCTGTTAACAAAACACATAAACGAGATAAAAATGATAATGTTATTCTTCATTATTTCATCACTATGACATTTGATAGTAACGACTTAATCTAGAACTACATTCTTCATTTTCTTCTCCAAATTTGCTATTCTTCACTATCATAAGTCATAAACATATGACATTATCTTAGTCTAGAACTACAAATCTTCAAGAACTTGAACCAAACTTCTTATAATCAAGATTTTTAAGGTTCAAAAGTAAGAATCTTAAGATCCCTGTCTTATCATTCTATTGATACTTATCTAGAATCTTAAGATCTCTGTCTTATCATTCTACAGATACTTATCACAAATTTAGAATCTTAAGATCTCTGTCTTATCATTCTATGGATACTTATCTAGAATCTTAAGAACCCTGTCTTATTATTCTATGGATAACCTAATCTAAGGTCTTCCAACAAAATATCCTTCATTATGCAAATTATAGATTCAGTTTCCAAAGTCACTTGTCTTTAACTCAGCAAAGACATCTAACTGAAACCTAATCGTCTATACTTTTGCACATGGAATTTGATAATGCAAAATACTAAAACCATATGAAATACTCCTATGATTGCCTCATCAAACTAGTATTCATCTTGGTTAAACAATTATAAATACTCCTATGATAGCCTCATCAAACTAGTATTTATCTTTGTTCAGTATGAATTTGCATGATCCATATCTTGCTTCCATGGTGAGATCTTGCTCGACAACCTACAAAAACGAATATATGTCCGTTGTCCTGCACATCTCAACACACACATCAAATCTTCTCAAAGTAATAACATACAATCTGAAGAAATGAATAAAATAGCAAGATAAAATTGAATATACTTAGCAATCTATTATTAACCTAGGTCATTTTAAGGTCAAATAATTCACTGTTGAGCACTTTCAATCTTCGCACATAACATATCAAAATTATTTAGAATCTCTGTTCCAAATCTTTTTGATTTAAAAATCTTTCAAAGATTAAATTCAAAACTATGAACAACTCAGTGTTCATTCTTAAGAAAATCTTCTTTCTAAGATATAAAATGATTCTTTTAAAGATAAAATTCAAAACTATGAACATCTCTGTGTTCATTCTTAAGAAAATCTTCTTTCTAAGAATCAATGCAAAGGCACTTTAAAAGATGAACATCTCTGTGTTCATTATTAAGTTAATGCCTTAATATTTGTTTATTGAAATCAACAACTCTGTGTTCTTTTCCTTAAACCCATATTCGGTTAATGTGACATACTTTCTTTTAGCTTTTGATCACAACACTATTGCTTAACTACCCTACTCGTTTATTCAGTGTTCCATAAGAACGTAGTTGAGTCCTCTTGGAAACTAGATTCTATTCTGACTCTGTCTCTCGTGCAATAGGAACTTTTATTTAAACAATTACAAACAAAAGTTAAACATTTCACGAAAAACATAATACACACACACACATACACTAAACATAAACGAATAACACAGTTACAAGAGCTAAAGTTACTGCTGATTAGATCAGATTAGCATGTTACATAAGCCTACTAGTGAGAAATAATTCTCTTATTATTAGTTATGAACAGTGATCCAAAAACGATTACCAATATATTTGTCCTCTTAAACACTCGGTACTTCCAGTCTCCCTTTTGGTTTGTGACACTTTCGACATACCCTGGCCAAGGACAGTCACCATGTAACCCGAGTAGCCTAATATGTCACTTAATCATGTTTTTGAACTTATGTGCCCCATATTCAGATACACTCTCACAATCGACACAAGCACTAAGATTAAGACATTTGGTGAGTAAAGTGAGAAATTCTTTAAGAATCAAGTCAGCGGTGACAGGTCGGTGATTCCTCACGCGCAAAGCGACTTAACTTGATTCACGTACGGAAATATACTATGTTTTGCACAATGCTAAGTACTTGCATATTTGTGACATTATTTTAAGCACTTATGAAAACCCGTGACTTTCGATGAGACCCGTGTAGCGAACTTTCTGACAACCTATCCCAAGTTGGAAGCTTTAGGTAGGCTAGGTATACAAAGACACCCCAAGGACTTACTTGTTCGAATCTCAAAGGCCACATTAGCTTCATATTTTCAACAGATTTATTTGATATTTGCATATCTTGTCACAAATATACATCCGAAAAAGCAATACATACACATATATGTACCGAGACCTTCTTTATAAAGACCAAATATACATAATTACAATGCAAGATCTTTCATAAGATTTAAAGGACTTGTCTATTTTAAGAACAAGCATTCTCAGCCATATATCTGAATACGTTTCCCACAAGAACATTGTATACATTTAAGTTCAGATTATAAGGAAACTTTGGTACTTTGTGCCTATCGATACATCATATAATGGTATCACTGAACTGAGCATTTTAAAGTACAATTAAGTAGGCTTAAAAGCTAAAGTATCGTCACGTCTAATCGTCTTGATGCAGTGACCTTACTCCTTTTTATTATTTTCTTTTTCTTTTCTGATTTTTCTGATTTTTATTTTGTTTTTCTGACACTATATGACACACATACATTACGACACAAACACTGACTCTTTTTACAAAGTTCCTTTTGAGAGACACTGTCACTATAGATTTCTCATTCCAATCAATTGGACTAACAACTCAAAACGAGTTCGGTCGAAAGCCTTAGTGAACAGATCAGCTAAATTAAAGTCACTCGACACTTTTTCTAGGACTATTAATTTCTTTTCAGCACAATCACGAATAAAATGAAACCTTATGTCTATGTGCTTAGTCCTACTGTGCTTAACAGGATTATTAGTTATGGATATAGTGGATTTACAGTCTGTCTTTATGAGAGTACAAAGGAAAACCTAACCTTGATAGCCCGAGCCGGTGAATGAGTATTCACTTGCTGTTATGTATTCCAATCTCTCCCCTAAGACAAACATCCACTGATGTCTGCTTCCTCAAGAACACCAATTTCTTCATCCCTGTGATTAAACTAGTGGTCTTCTGGAACTGACATATATATTATGACCAATAACATAGAATCCTTTAACAGAAGTAAACTCTGTTAATAATCCCTTGTCCTTCATAATGTGCCCGGAGCTTCTGCTATTGACAAACCATAAATCTGAGGTCTTCCTTAGCAGCTCCTGTCATATGTCTTGAACATCCACTATCGATGAACCATAACCCTTTAGTTCTCCTTAGTGACTCCTTATGTTCAACACTATCAAGATGTGCCATCAGGCTCGTCTCAGCTTCAGCAACATCTTCGCTCTCAGCTCTTACTGGTTCTGATGATTCAGGTTCCTCTTCTACCCTCTGATGAACACTACCATGATCATTGACACATACCATATGATCAAATGAATTATCTGCAAGATCGTTCATTTCTTCATCAAGGTCTTGAATTATTGCCATGAATGCATGATTCTGATCATCGGTACTAGTCGAACCCCAATTATATGTACCATCAGATTGAACAACTAAGGCTCTTGAGTTGTCCGCTTCTCCTGAGCTTCGGTTCCCAGTATTAGCATACTGATGTCCGGAATTCTGACTCACTATAGAACCACTCTGATTGAAGATCTGACGGCCTGTAGCTGAATTGTTGTCCCGTCTTGGCCTCTGACACTCTCTTGCAAAATGTCCAAAACCATCACAGTTATAACACTTCACCTTGGTCTTGTCAAACCCTACTTTGCTATTCACAACCTTCCTTCCGGTTCTATCTGTGAAACGCTGAACTCTCAATGTTAACATAGCTAATTGCCAGTTCAGATCCATTTCTTCCAAGTCATCTGGATCAACTTGCTTGTAATCCTCCCTAACCAAATCAGGATCAGTTAGTTTTTCCTCCAATTAACTTCTCATGAGCAGACACAAAGGAAGCAAGCATGCCCAAATGTCCCTCAGCAGATCTTATGCTCATCGGCATCCCTGTGTAACCCGAGCTTGGAGAACTACTACTCTGAACCCCATTTTGCACTACCATGGCTGATTCCGGAGAAATTACATACATCAAGTTGCTGTCAGAATCCATTGACATCTTCATCTTGTTATTCTCTCCACTGTAGAAGACAGTAATCCTTCCACTTGGAGATTTTCCAGAAGCAATACTAGGCTTTTCAACTATAGCATGCATGGTTAGGAATTCGTGTGCAATGTGAATTATGTGAATCCCCGTGTGAGTTCGTAGTTAAGACCTATTGTGTAATAGCTTGAATTCAATGTGATGAATGTGGTTATTATGATTTGTTGTTGTTATTTGTTGGAACTAATTTGATGATTTAGGGCAAAATGAAGAGATGCCATTAACTTAGTATAATATTGTGGCAACCCTAAAAGAACCCGATCAACTCTTTTATGGTTACCCGATATTATAGCAAGTTCATGACATCGTGGATTGCGCACGTGTAGCTTAAAGTATAATAAGGAACCGATATGCTTAATGGAAGTTGATTAGGTGGAAGGTTAGCCGTTGGTACACCTTGTATACATACCCGGTCAATAACTAGAGAGCATATTGAATTCGGATTATACTTTGAATCATTCGTGTTAGTTGTTTGATTGCATGATGAAATGAACATGATTACTTAAATTAATGATGAGGTATTGTAATAAATTCAACGTGATGTTATGATATGTAAAAATCCCTTATGATTCTAACACTGTTGCCTTAGCATAATATTATGTAATGAGTATGTGGTATCGGTATGAGAGCATTGACTACTTGTGTGACTAACATGCGAGCATTTGAGACTAACTCTCGGGTCAACGTGTCACTTGTTTTATAGAAATGGTGAGACCAAGGAGAGTCGGAACAAACTATAGGGCTGAAGAGGAAGAACCTCAACCGGAAGCTCAACCGGAAGTACAAGGAGGTAGGGGCCGTGGTAGGGGCCGTGGTAGAGGTCGTGGTAGGGGCCGTGGTAGGGGTCGTGGTGGAGCTCCTGAGCCAAACTTGGCCGAGGTAATCGCTCAAACGGTCGCCGGCATCATGCCAACCATCATTGCTCAAGTCACGGCAAG
>CM067168.1:156583638-156651138 GCA_034093135.1 Erigeron breviscapus
AAAATATTTTCGAATTTTAGAATAAAATAAAAAAAAATCTGAACTGCGACCCACCGTCCTAGACGGTCCACACTAGCGTCCCAGACGCCGGACCGTTTTGGCCCACCGTGTCACACGCCACAGCCACCGTATCAGACGGTGGCTTGGAAAATGCAATTTCACCGTCTTGTGCACCGTAAAACAGAAGGTTTTACCGTTTAGCTACCGTAAAGCTTTTTTTAGCAATTCCGTGGCACCGTCTGAGACAGTAGGTGGTCTGACACGGTACAACTTAGTCCCAATACTTGCAATTAACTTAAAATTTAATTCCCTTCCCCAACTTAAAGGTACATTGTCCCCAATGTACACCCGAAATTAGAAATGAGTTATTCGGCTTGATTAATTGCAAAAACGACTCACTTTTTCATACCCAAACCGACCTTTCCCAACTTAATTCTCGAGCATAGGTGCTGAGAATTATCCAACTTGTGTGATTATGCGACAAAAACAAAAATAACTAAACAAAATTGAAACAAAAATGAAAACATACCGAAATTGAAGCTATAAAACAAACAAACAACGGGTTGCCTCCCGTTTAGCGCTAAGTTTATTGTCCTCAGCCCGACATTACCTCACATGCTTCAAGCAACCTCATAGGATGGTGGACTTGAGATGAAGTTCACCATTTCCTTTGTAGCTCCATTGATGTCGTTTGCATCCAAATAAGGCTTCAAATGGTGTCCATTGACCATTTGCTTCACTCCATCCTTTGGATTTTCAATTTCGATCTCACCAAAATTCCCAACTCTTGTGATGGTATATGGACCCATCCATTTGCTTTTGAGTTTCTCGGGAAAGAACTTTAGTGTTGAATTGTAAAGCCAAACTTTTTGGCCAACTTCGAACACCTTCTTTTCAATTTGGCATCATGAACCGCTTTCATCTTGTCGTTTTGTAAGTTGATGCACATTCATATGCCTCATTCCTCAACTCTTCCAACTCACATAGTTGCAACTTCCTTTCTTTGCCTGCATTCTCAAAATCCATGTTAACGGTCTTAACGGCCCATAATGCCCTATGTGCTAATTCCATTGGAAGATGACAACCCTTCCCATAAACCAACCGATAAGGAGTAGTGCCAATAGGTGTCTTAAAAGCGGTTCGGTAAGCCCATAAAGCATCATTAAGTTTGGTTGACCAATCTTTTCTATCGGGTCTTACCGTCTTTTGCAAAATCTCTTTAATTTGCCTATTGGACACTTCTACTTGCCCACTTGTTTGTGGGTGATATGGGGTAGCAATCCGGTGGTTTATGCCATACCGTTTAAGAAGTTTTCCAAATTGAAATTTTTTGAAATGAGATCCCCCATCGCTTATGATCACACGAGGGATTCCAAATCTTGAAAAGATATTGCTTTGCACAAACTTACACACAACGGTATGGTCATTGGTTCTAGTGGCTATGGCTTCTACCCATTTAGACACATAATCTACGGCCACTAAAATGTAGTAATTACCAAAAGAATTAGGGAAGGGACCCATAAAGTCAATGCCCCATACATCAAAAATATTAACAACTAAAATAGGTTGCATGGGCATTTCATTCCTCTTGGTGATACTACCTAGTTGTTGACACTTCACACACTTTTTGACAAATTCAGCGGCATCCTTAAAGATACTATGCCAAAACAAACCACACATAAGAACCTTATAACCTGTCTTTTGACCGCTGAAGTGACCTCCACATGCAAATGAGTGTGCATGCGTCAACACCTCTTGAATCTCCTCTTCCGGAACACATCTTCTCACCATATGATCCGGGCCAACTTTGAACAAGTCCGGCTCATCCCAAATGTATTGTTTGGCTTGTGCAAGGAATTGTTGCTTCTTTCTCTTGGCCCAATGCTCCGGTAGCTTACCTGCGGACAGAAAATTCACAATATTTGCATACCAAGGAACAACAGAAACGGTTAGTAAATATTCATTCGGAAATGTCTCGTTGATCTCCTTGGTTGAATCATCATCCATAACTTGAATTCTTGACAAGTGGTCCGCCACCACATTCTCACTTCCCTTCTTGTCTCGGATTTCCAAGTCAAACTCTTGTAGTAGCAAGACCCATCTAATTAGCCTTGGCTTTGCATCCTTCTTTTCCATCAAATGCTTAACTGCGCTATGATCTGTGTACACAATCACTTTGCTACCACAAATATAAGAACGAAACTTGTCAAGAGCATAAACAACCGCAAGCAATTCCTTTTCGGTGGTGGTATAATTCAATTGGGCATCCGATAAAGTCTTGCCTGCATAATAAATCACAACGGGTTTCTTGTCCACCCGTTGTCCCAAAACAGCCCCATTGGCAAAGTCACTTGCATCACACATGATTTCAAATGGCATGGACCAATTAGGTGATTGCAAAATGGGGGCTTCAACTAATTTCTCTTTCAAGGTTTCAAAAGCTTTTAAACATTCATTATCAAACACAAATGGCACATCTTTCAACAACAAATTACACAATGGTTTGGTAATGACACTAAATCCTTTAATGAACCTTCTATAGAACCCGGCGTGTCCAAGAAAAGAACGGACACCCTTGACATTGGTCGGGGGAGGTAAAGTAGAAATCACTTTGATTTTGGCCCTGTCAACTTCCATGCCTTTCTTTGAAATCACATGACCCAAAACCGTCCCTTCTTGAACCATAAAGTGGCTCTTTTCCCAACTTAAGACCAAGTTCGTTTCAACACATCTTTTTAAAACCTTGGTTAGCTCATTAAGACAATTATCAAAGGTTTGACCAAAAATTGAAAAGTCATCCATAAAAATCTCTAAGGAATCACCGACCATATCCGAAAAGATACTCATCATGCACCTTTGGAAGGTGGCTGGAGCATTACATAACCCGAATGGCATTCGCCTAAAGGCAAAAGTTCCATAGGGACATGTAAATGTGGTCTTATGTTGGTCATCGGGATGAATAGCAATTTGGTTGTAACCTGAATAACCATCTAGAAAACAGTAAAATTGCTGACCTGCAAGCTTTTCTATGATTTAGTCTATGAATGGAAGTGGGAAATGATCCTTAGAGGTAGCGGTGTTCAACTTCCGGTAGTCAATGCATACCCTCCACCCGGTGATGGGTCGGGTCCAATTTGCTCACCACTATCTCCTTTAACCACTTGAATTCCAGCTTACTTAGGTACCGTTTGTGTTGGACTTACCCATGTACTATCTGAAATAGGGTAAATAATTCCAGCATCCAACCACTTAAGTACCTCCTTCTTCACAACTTCACGCATATGAGGATTCAATCTCCTTTGAGCATCACGTGAAGGTTTCGCTTCAGAATCGGTAATAATCTTGTGCATCACAATTTATGGACTAATTCCTTTCAAATCGGCAATTGTCCATCCAATAGCCGCCTTGTATTCCTTGAGCACTTTTAGTAATGCTCTTTCTTGAATTTCTTCCAAGTTTGATGCAATAATCACCGACAAAGTTTGCTCATCTCCCAAAAATGCATACTTCAAGTGTGATGGGAGTTCTTTCAATTCCACTTGTGGTGGACTTTCAATGGATGGCTTGAGATGGGTGTCAATATGGTCCGGTAAACTTTCCACTAAATGAGTCCATGGTGGTCTACCTTCTTGAATTGCCATAATCTCCCAATCCTTTTCTCTTCTTCTTCAATGTTTCACTATGCTCCAAGATTAACCTGTCAACCAAAGCACAATTCTCCCGTGTGTCTTCCTCATTTTCATGAGGAATGCACTCATCAATGACGTCCGCCATAAAGCATTCGTCACTAACTACGGGGTTAGGAACACTAGCAAAAACATTCAATCTTATCTTACGGTTGCCAAAAGTCATTTCAACCGTCCCCCTTCTACAATCAATTAATGCATTAGCGGTGGCCAAAAAGGGTCTACCCATGATGACATTGGGTTGCCTAAAGTTATCAATTGATGCATAATCAAGCACCAAGAAGTCAACGGGGTAGTAGAAGTCCTCAACCTAAACAATCACATCTTGGACAATTCCTCTAGGGAGTTTAAGGGACAAATCAGCCATCACCAAGGTGGTGTCGACTTTTTCCAACGGTCCAAAGTCATATTGGTCATACAAACTTCCCGGAAGAATGCTCACACCCGCCCCCATATCCAAAAGTGCCTTGTTCATTTTGAAATCACCAACTTGAATATTAATTAAAGGCGCTCCCGGATCTTGGAGTTTAGGTGGGAGTATACCCATCACAACGGCACTAACTTCCTCATTTAAAACAATTTTCTTTGGAAGCTTATGATGCCGTTTTTGGGTACACAACTCCTTAAGATACTTAGCATAAGCCGGAACTTGCTTGATTATGTCAATAAGAGGTATATTGATTTTGACTTGTTTGAAAATTTCCCACATTTCTTCCTCATAGGGACCTCTTTTCTTAAGTGTAGGTCTAAGCTTTGGATCAATTAAAGCCAAAGGAAAAGGAATGGTATTACCCTCCATATCCTTTCCTTGTTTTTCAGAAAAATTGCTATTAGACCTATTGTTTCCTACCTCTTTGAAAGACACTTTTTTATTTGGTTTTGGTAAAACAATTTCCGGTTCATGCTCACTATCTTCATTCTCATCAACATCCTCCATCACACCATCAACAAATGGTGGTGGAGGGACAATATGATTATCATAAGTCTTACCACTACGAAGAGTACTTACATTGTTGATCTCCACATTTTTGACATTTCTGGAACCGCCACTTTGATGTTGTGGATTGATCTTCGTATCACTTGGTAGCTTTCCCGGCTCTTTCCTCATTGATGCCACATCCTCCGCCAATTGCCCAACTTGCTTTTGCAAACTCTCAACCGTTTTATCCCGAATCTCATTCTTCCTATCCATCTCTTTCAAGTAATCCATAATCTCCCGAGTTGACACATCATTACCTCCTGAAGACCCACCTTGGTTATTACCTTGTTGATAGTTCCTTGGGTAGCCTCTATTGAATCCTCCCTGATTTTGACCACCTTGGTAATTCCCTTGGTTGTAATTTTGGCCTTGAAATGGTTGAGATGGTGCCCCACTGTTTTGGTTATTTCCTTGAAAGTTTGGGTTGAGTTGGTTTGAAGAATTGCCATATCTAAAGTTTGGATGATTTCTCATCCCCGGGTGATAAGTGTTGGAGTTCATGTCATATTGCTTCTTCTCTCCATACACTTGATTCACTTCTTCAACTTGATCCAAGCCTAATGGGCATTGCAAAACCGAATGTCCCAACTCATCACACCTTTCATAAATCGGATAGTCTTGAGATACTTGATAAACACCCCGATTTTCAGCCTTCCCCAACTTAGCAAACTTTTGCTCCAATGCTTCAAGTCTATCTTTTGTAGCTTGATCACTAGTTGATGAAGAGGCTATTGGACGTCTTGCTCTCCTATTCGATTGAGCTTGCCTTTTTGAGTTCACACTCATCTTTTCCAAGAACTCCCAATCAACATCTTCGGGATTAGTCAAGAAAGTCCATTGCTAATCGAATTCACATCCCTCTTTTCTTCCGATAGCAAACCATCATAGAAAGCCGTAATCAACTCCCATTTGGCAATCCCATGATGAGGACATACTCTCAATAACTCATTAAACCTCTTGAAGGCTTCATAGAATGTTTCACTCGATTGTTGCTGAAAAGTCCTTATTGAATTCCTTGCATCACTCGTCTTTTGCATGGTGTAGTACTCATCCAAAAATTGTTGTTGCATTTCAGCCCATGAAAAGATACTACCCGATGGCAATGTCAAGAACCATTGCTTTGCCTTATCCTTCAAAGTGAACTGAAAAAGAACTAGCTTAACCTCATCCGGTGAAAATCCTTGGCCTTCAATAGTACCACAAATCGCCTCAAACTCCGACAAGTGCAAATAAGGCTCTTCCGCCGCCATCCCATGAAAACTTGGCAAAATACTCAAACATTGAGGTCTAACCTCAAATGCTCTACCTCTCAAAACCGGTGGAACTATGGGTGAAGCATTAACGGCTATGGCGGGTCGGAAATGACTATCAACTCCTTGTGGTGGAGCTTGATAGTTCATAAGTTGTTTTACACGGTTATTTGGTTGATAATTTGGCTGCCCTTGAGGTACACGATGGTTAAGGCGAGGTGGTGGACCTTGAGGAAGAACTCTTGGTCCGTGGTTTATGTATTGAGGTTGGTTATATTGGGGTTGGTTGTATTGAGGATATTGAAGGTTTTGTGGTTGCTCATAATCTCCCCCATGGTTCCAATCATACCCATCCGAATTATTATCAAACCTCCCGTCATCCCAATGATTCACCCTATCATGGAGCCTATCATAAAATGACCCATCCGCATCCCGTGATGCATCCCCAATATGAGTTGGTGTTCTAGGTCGGTTGGAGTTGTGTAAGCACTCCTTATTGATGGGTTTCGTGGTGGAGTTTGATTTTGGTTATTTGGTTGAGGGTTGGTTTCTGGTGGAGTTATGGTGGGTTGGATGGTTGGTTGTGGATCTGGTTGATCATTCATGTTTACACGATGAAGTATCCGATTCCTTCTAGCTGTTTTCTCAATTTCCGAATCAAACAACAAAGGTGATGTATTCTTGGAATACCTCGTATGCATACACTACTTGAAATCTGCACAATCAACACACCTCGTGTAATACTGAACTACAAGAATGAAAAATGAAACAAACAAGAACTGAAACAAAACAAAACAAAACTAAATATTTTTGGATTTTTCTGAAAAATTTAAGTAAACTAATTGAAAACAAAATTTCAACACTTTGCACACCGATTCCCCGGCAGCGGCGCCAAAATTTGATCGTTATCGTTGGACCGATCAAAAATATAAACTAAATACCACTCATTAGCAAGGGTAAGTCGAGTATCGTATCCTCAGGGAATCATGGGAAAGTGTTGAACAATTTACAAAGTTGATTAAACTAGATATAAACTTAAAATTGATTTGATTGATTTGATTAACAACTAAAAATGATTGTAAACTTAACAAAATAATTCAATAATAAAAAGGGTAGACCATTCTCATGATCCCAATTATGCTTTCAAAAGTATAACCTAACTTATATTCGTTGGAAATCACATAGACATGGTTCGTTATAAAGCTTGGAATGAATGAACGTTAAGAACGAATTGATTAGGTTGTGATGATTCACGATAATGAAAACCGAGGAATTGACACAACTAAATTATCTATTCATTAACAAGATTACACTTTCATAAGAGATTCTTCCAATAATTAATGATTAACAATAAATTGAAATCAAAAGATAGATGGAATTCATTCAAAGTTATAACAAGTAATCATTCATTCAAACCAAACAACATTAGATGCAAAACACAATTAAGAATTAAACATCTAATCCAACTTGAATATAAGAAAGGTTGATGTTAGGTCCAGATTTACTGGACTCGCTCCAGACTCGACTACTGGAGACTTACTGAAGATCTATCCAGAAACGTGTTCTACTGGACCTACTCCAGACTTGGAATCTGGAGTCCCTCTGAAGATTTGTCCAGAAATAATGGAAGACCAGTGAGCAATACTTGTATAGGAAATCTGAGTATTCTCCAGATTAGCTCACTGGACTTCACCCCAGTCCAGATCTACTCTACTGAAGACTTTCTCACTGAAGTCAAAGACTGAAGTCAGAATAAAGAAGACTGACAAATGGCGGAGTCCACTGGAAGTCTTACCAGATCTACGACTGGAGGAATTGTCAGTGTTCTAGACCTTACAAGTCTGAACACTGATATCGAGGAATTGACTTTTGCCTTTACACACTTTCCAAAGAACAATCCACTTGTTCTTTACCAAAGTTTATACGTGTGTAAAGGTGGTTGGTTAAAAGAATAAAATCATATCAATATGACTTTATCCTTGTACCATTAACCAATGCATTTAATGTTCTTGTCGGATCATTAAATGCATGCAACCACATTTGTACGGCACAAAATTCACTGGTGAATTTTGTTGCCTATAAATACAAAGTCATTTCTTTGAGAAAATACTTTTAAGCATACATTTTGCATTAGAGTGAATTTGTTTAAATACTCTCGATCTTAAACTGGGATACTTCACAACTTTAAGTATCTCGATCCAAAAGAGTTATTTGATAAATATAGATCATTTGTAATTCATAGGTTGCTAGGATACATACTTATTTGTATTATCTTGATTCCGCACAACCTTGTATTTTATTTAACATCATAAATAAAATACACCATTGAAAAATACATAATGTTCCACTTTACTTGTTTATTGCTTTTAGTCTTGTATTACTTTGTTTATATATTCTTGCATTTATTTACAAGTAATACTAGTCCATTCTAGTGATTATTAGACTTGTTGTATTTTACACTTCTAAGTTAACCATCGTATTTCAGGGACTCACAGTTGAATACAATTGTCTTACATAATTGTTCACATGAGAATGATCTAAAGAGAATTTAGCCTATCATCTTCATCAATGAATCTTCAATTTGGATTGTCATCTCCATGGATTTGTGATTTGATGATGATTTGATAATGATATTAGGGCTTGGGAAAGGTAATTTTTCTGCTCCAGAGATGAGAAATTAGGGTGTGATTAAGTCTAAGTTCGTATGTGAAAATATAACCCCAAAGTTAATTAAAAACCCCAAAATTCGTAAACTGTTTAAACCAACCACCGTCTGGGACGGTGGTGTGTACCGTCTCACACGGTGCCTTCAAATGGCCCACCGTCTCAGACGGTGGTTCTACCGTCTCACACGGTAGTCCAATTTTATGCAGAAAACCTTTACGCCAGTTGAACGTTCCAGACGGTAACAGAATTTGGCCCACCGTCTCAGACGGTGGGTCTTGGCGTCTCAGACGGTGGTCCAGAAAATCAGTTTTCCAGATTTGACTTCTGTTGACTTCAGTTGACTCGTTTGACTTCCTTCTTGACCCGATTAGTTCCAATTCATCACCTAAGGCCTGAAACACTAAACAAACATAAACGCGCCCTAATCTTTTATTAACATGCACAAAACAATCTGATTATACCCATTAACATCATGTATTTTAGGCGTTTATCATCTAGCACCACCTTTTGATGGAACAGGAGATGGACCCCAAAGATCTGAGTGAATATAATCTAATGTACCTTTGGTCCGATGAACTCCTTTTCCAAACTTGATGTGACCAATTTATATAGATCGCCCACATCATTATTGGCCTTTTCCGTATATGTTTTGAGTCAATTTTGTATGCATTTGGCGCGTTTATGGTGTTTGTTAGTGCTTTCAGGTTCTTAGCAGGTTGTGCGTCCATTTGGTGCATTTTTTGACAATTTTAGGCCAAGATGTTGATCCGAGTGTTCAAGAGCTGTTAATAAAGAAGAACCAAAGATTTCAGCAAGATTTGACTGCACCGCAGTGGGAGTGCACTAGCCCCACTGCGCCGCAGTCACCAGTGAGAAGAGCCAATGAATTCCAGACGATATTCCATGCGCCGCAGTGGGTGTGCACTTGCCCCACTGCGCCGCAGTCATTGGGTGCCAAAGCTAAACAATTTCCAGAAGATATTCCATGCGCCGCAGTGGGAGTGTACAGCCCCACTGCGCCGCAGTCAAAGGCCGAGTAAAAGAAATGAATTTCCAGAGGATTTTAACTGCGCCGCAGTGGGAGTGCACTAGCCCCACTGCGCCGCAGTCATTGGGTGCCAAAGCTAAACAATTTCCAGAAGATATTCCATGCGCCGCAGTGGGAGTGTACAGCCCCACTGCGCCGCAGTCAAAGGCCGAGTAAAAGAAATGAATTTCCAGAGGATTTTAACTGCGCCGCAGTGGGAGTGCACTAGCCCCATTGCGCCGCAGTCATTGGGTGCCAAAGCTAAACAATTTCCAGAAGATATTCCATGCGCCGCAGTGGGAGTGTACAGCCCCACTGCGCCGCAGTCAAAGGCCGAGTAAAAGAAATGAATTTCCAGAGGATTTTAACTGCGCCGCAGTGGGAGTGCACTAGCCCCACTGCGCCGCAGTCATTGGGTGCCAAAGCTAAACAATTTCCAGAAGATATTCCATGCGCCGCAGTGGGAGTGCACAGGCCCACTGCGCCGCAGTGAGTGCACGGGGAAATCAGGGTTTCAGCCTTTTGTAGCAGATTTTGGGGGAGGTATAAATAGAAAAATAAACCCTATTTCCAAGGAAAAAAATTTTCTTTCTAGGAGCTGTTCTACCACGAATTCTTCGAAGGATCATCTCAGATTTCATCATTGGATTCATTGAAGATTCAAGAACACCCATCTAGATCGTATCTAATTTTCTGTCTTGCAATTTAAATTCAACAATCATTGGTACAATATGTTCTCTTTCAATTTCTTTTATGAATTTCAATTTAGCATGAGTGGCTAGATTTTTAATCATCCATTTTGATGAAACTTGACGAATGATATGATTGCAATATTTTAATTCAAGAGTTGATTCAATTATCGTCGTGTCGTGATCTTTATCAATTAATTCCTTGTGATTTATTCTTTTGATGTTGATGGTTTATGTGTTCATCGTTAGTGGTACTAGGTGAATATGTTTATCGTTGCAATTCGATTGTCTATGGTCGGTTGTCACCGGTTCATGGTATGACGGTGAATGTCAAATCTATAATAGGCATTAATCGGTAAACGTGTTTAGAAACGGTTGGTGGTACCACGTTTTCATTCACATAGGCATAATTGGTAATTGGATAATCAAGCAAACTAATTGTGGGGAGATTTTCTAGGCATTGGTGGTACCGGCTTGGGTAATTAAACTAGCAACTTAGGTGTTTGGGTGATTTGCGAGCGGTTGGTGGTACCACGCGAGCATTTTTATCCTTTCACGATTATCTTGTCAACTCTAAAGAATTTGATCTTTAACGTGTGCAATCATAGCTGAAGTTAAGTGGATTCAAAGTGGATGATCTTTATTTATATTGTCTGAACTTTCTTTACTTTCAATTGTCTTGTCATTTCAATTTCTTTAATTTCAAATTGTCAAAGTGAGGTAGCAATTCGGCTACGGTTCCATCCTTATTCTAAAACCACTTTAGCTAACAATTATTTCAAAACCAATCCCCGTGAACGATCTCGGACTTACTACTTACTATATTATATGCGATCAGGTCCACTGCCTGAAAGTGTGTAGTAGTCGGTTTTTAGTGGGTACTGTTTATAAATTTTACAAACTCGATTTCACACATCAAGTTTTTGGCGCCGCTGCCGGGGAATGTGTGCCGATTTAGTTGTTAATTTAGTGGTTTGATCCTTTCTCACGCGTGAGAAAGTTACTTGTTTTATTAGTTATTTTTCTTTTCTTATCACCGGTGCATTTGACGTGTTTTGTGTTAGTTGTGTGATTGCAGGTATTGTTTTAGTTGATGAACTTACGTTCTTCGGGTCTCCCTTTGAATAGTCCTTTGTCTACTCCGAGAAGACCAAGAGGGCGTCAGTTTAACTTCACTGAACCCACAACACCAATACCAACACCATTTTCACCTATAGCTAAACCTACTCCTGATTCGGACGAGGAAGGGTTTTATTTAGACGAATTCTTCAATTTAGAAGTTAAGCAAGAAGAGATGGGCGACGAACAACCAAGGGATCCAAATGACACTCGCTATGGCGAGAGGGTTCGAACTATTCCAACCAGCCGTGGCTCCGCCATTAGACCTCCGGCCATTGATCACACTTTCAATTTGAAAGGAAATCATCTCAAGAGCATAGAAGAGCAACAATTTGATGGAAAGAGAAATGGGATCCTTACCAACACTTGGATAGGTTTGAAAAGTTGGCTCGGCTTTATCAATATGGTCAAAATCAAATGAATGCCGTGAAACTTGAGACATTTCCCATCTCAATCACCGGAGAAGCACTTGATTGGTTCAATGATCTTCCAGAGAATTCAATCACTACTTGGAACCAACTTAAGGAGGCTTTCATTGGTGAGTTTTATTCACTCAGAACTCAAAGAAAGTTGGAGAATATGATTAGGTCTTTTGAACAAGATGATGGAGAAGATGTTGTAGATGCTTGGGTTCGTTTCAAGGAGATGTTGAGAAATTGTCCAGGTCACAATTTGACTAGGGAACAATATGTGGAGCTATTCTTTGATGGGTTAAATAAGAAGTCTAAACGAGAATTGGGATATGCTTTTGGGGGTAGTTTCAATAACATTACACCCAATGAAGGTTATCAGATCTTGGAAGACATGGCAAAGGATAACTCAACTATGGATGATGAAAGGTTCTTGAAAAATGAAAGAAGATGAAGAAGGGCACTAACCAAGGGAGAGTTGCTAAGGTTGAAGCTAGTAATGATTCAGGGGTTATCGGAGAGATTAAGGCGCTATCTGAGAGCATGGATAGGAGCTTTACGGCTCAAGAGACTAGGTTTAGTGCACTTGAGAGGGATGTTAAGGTCATAGCCGATGGGTGTGATCATTGTGGTGATATGCACTATTCTGATGAGTGTCCAAATCGGGCACCCAAAGATGTGAACTATGTTAAGAATCAACCCCAAGGGAATTTCCAACGCAACACTGTTAATAGTAGAATTCGAGCTTTTGTGTGTGTTTGAGTGTGTGTTAATGGCAGTTACTAGAGAGAGAAAGTAGAGAGATGTCAGGGAAAGTTTGGTTTGTATTATGTGGTGAAAGGTTACAATTATCATAATGGAGGGGGTTTATATACATATGAGCTATTTACACTATGCCCCCTTTCATTGTAACAAGTTTACAATATAAGTACAAATTAACATAAGGTACACAAATCAACTACTACATTTATATTTCTAACAATCTCCCCCTTAGTAGTGATTTGTGAAAAATATCCAGTCTTTGTCTTTCTTTAAGCTCTTGTATTCGGTCTATCCTTGTTTGGATGCCAGAACCAATTTTCTCCTTCGGGTCTATCATCAGGAACAACCATGTTGTCTGCAAAGTTTCTTGGAGGAATGTTCTGTGGACCTGGACGATGACTGGGCTCGTACTTGATCCAACAACCTCCTCTTCGACGTACGACGTACTTAGACTTCTGAGCATTCTTTGCTTCTCTCATCATTCTAATGCTGTCTCTGTACTCGAGTCTTTGATTAATCTTGGAGATTGCTTTATCAAACACTTCCTTTTTCTTTTCATCTTGCTCGTCTTCTTGCAGGCACAACAACACATTCTTACAAAACTCCAAAGTTCCATCAGAATAAGAAGCAAGTTCATCCATACGAATGAAAATCTTCTTCCTTCTGCTATTCAAAAATACAACACCGAAGGATGGTTCTTCTATGATATGACCAATACTTAGCTGTTCAATATCTGCGGTGTATAGACTTTGATCTGGATACGGCACATTAATCTTTCTCTTCACAACTTCAAATCCTATCTGAAAATCTTCCAATGAAGCATATTGAATGCAGCTTGACATATATCGTTTAACAACTTCAAAGGCAATAACATCTTCACGATATCTCTGCATAGCATTCACGAAATGATTGTAGAGAAAGATAATGTCATCAACTGGCAGCAGCTTGAACTGTGTTTCAGTAAATCTGTAGCTCTTGCCATTATCTCTTTTGACATGAAAACTTGGGATTGAGATAGTATTCCTTTTAACCAAAATAACTCTGATTAGCACCAAGATCTTGTGATTTCTTTGTTCTTCAAGGAGTTTGGGATTATATTGCTTGGTGAGTTTAAGAAGCTCTTTGTATTCTTCTACTTGTCTTGCTTCCTTAAACTTGTACATTGACTCCAACTCAGGTCTTTTGGTTTTAGTAACTTTGGTAGCTCCACAAAAGATTGGAAAAGCTCTTTCTTCCAAGAATCTAGACTTCTTAGCTGCCTCCTTTGGCTTAACACCCAGTGCAACCATTCTTTCTTTATCCCTCAAGAAGTATCCCCGATTAATGAACCTCCTTTGTTCATCAGTCAATTCAGTTGGAAAGTAATCAGGAAGAACTTCCTCGGATACGATTGCATCTTTCAACACTTGTTTATATGTAGATTTCTTGAAGTTCTGAGATGCAGCCTCAGGAGTCTTTCTCAATTCATCAAAGCTATTGAAGTCTTCAAAGGTATAGTGTTGAGGAGTTGTGAAACCCTGAGTAGAAGATTCTCCAGCATCTTTTCTGCTTGATGAACCTGTTTCAAAATAATCAAGATCTGGGAAGTCTTCAAACACAGGTTCCTCAACAGCTTCTACATTTACTGGATTCTCAACTATCTCCGGCTCATCCAAAGTTACATTATCTTTTAAGGCTTCAATATCTGCATCTCTCTCAGCATATTCAACTATCTCATTTTCAATCACATACCCTTCATCTTCATTTTCAACAACATTTTCATTATCTTCATCATCATCATCATCATCAGAACTAGTTCCAAAAACTTCCCTAAGTCTTCTTTGAATTTCTTCATTTTCATCTTGGTTACCACCTTCAGTTCTTTCTTCCATCACCACATCTTCAACAATTCCTTCAACTCTTGCCGAAGTATTATCAATATTCGTTTGACCTTCTCCTTGGTTCTCCCCCTCGGGGTGATCATCAGAATCAGGATCATCCCGTCGAGAAGCAACCGAGGCCGGTCGGCAAGATTCTAATGCCAACAATCTAAGCTCAAAAGCAGCAAGCTTTGCATCATATTCAGCCTTTTGACGTTCAACCTGATCTTGTAAAGCTTTTACCCTTCTTTCAGTTGCAATTTCTCTTTCTCGCACCTCAAGAGCATTCAACACTCCTCTTTCAGTTACAGTCAACAAATCACCCTCAGACCTTAAGATATTCAATAAAACTTCACAAGCAGAGTCTTTGGTAGGTAAATTTGTTGATGTTGATGGAATATGAGTTGGTGTTGGTGTTCTTTGTGTTTGGGTAGGAGGTGGAGTAGCCAACCCGGGGGTTGTTTGCACACTTGTGGTGTGACCTAAATTCAGCGATGCTGATTCAGGATTTCCTGCGGATCCTCGGGTTATACCCTCACCAGCAGTTTCAGATTCAGTGGCTTTGCAACCAGAATCGGGTTGTGTCCTAGACTGTGATAAATCACTGTCCGGGACTTGTTGTTGGGCAACACCACTAACAACACTGGGGTCACTGAGAATGCCCGTTAATACAGTCTCAGGTTAATCCTGAGGAATAGCAGTGTCACTACGGCGTTCATACTATCCCCCAGTCTCGGTCTGAGGACTGTTACCTGCGGCTAAAGCTGGCGTGATGTTAGCTAAGGCAGGATTTCTAAGCTGTCCTTGAGGGTCACACAAAGTGGGTCCCTCTCCGCTTGTTCCGGCACCAGTACTCAACTGGGCTTGTGAATCAGTGTCCCTAGGAGATCTAGACTCTTGTGCATGAACTGAAGGCGAGAGGTGGGGCTGGTCCTCTCTAATTTCAACACTCTCATCCTCCAAATGAGGAGAGTGTGGTGAGCGTGGCTGATCCCCGTGCATTTCTGAGACTAACTTCTGTTGTGAGGAGTCAGAATGGCTAGGAGAGGTTGGTGCATACGAGAATGGGCAGTTCCCGATTTCTACCCTAGGGTAAACAACCCGGCTAGACACATTGGTTTGAACTAATGGAGGGCCATCGTTTTCTTTTTGCCCTTGTCCTAACCCGGACCGCACATCCTCTCTGGTATTTTCAACTCCTCCCTCATTCCTTCCTTGTTCCTCCAGCACAACATCATCTCCAGTGCTAACATGCTCAGTCTCAACATCAGATTCAACATTATGCACAATTCTTGTTGCTTGTTCAACATCAAACTCCGCTGAGGCACCAGGTTGTTCATTCACATCTGCTGAAGTAGATTCAAGTCTTTGTCTTGCAGATTTAGACGACTTATGTTTTCTTTTTGATTTCTTCTTTTTTGAAGTCTGCTTTAGGACACTTCTAGCAGACATTTTAAGTCGTCTACCTGGTGGTGGAGTTGGTTCATTAGGTAGAGCAGATGCAAGTGGTGATGGATTAAGAATCGGTGATGAACGAGGTGGTGTTAGAATCGGTGGATTCGGTGAAACAACGGATGGTATAGGTGTAGATTGCGAAGGTGAAGATTGCGAAAAATGAACGGTTGGTGTAGATTGTGAAGATTGTGAAGGTGATGTTTGTGATGTAATGTTTGGTGTAGATTGTGAAACAGGTGATGAAATAGGTTCAGGTGAAGCAACATCTCGCTCAAACATGACTTTCTTTTCCTCTGCTCAGAGGCCCCTTCATCACTAACCCCTCTTTTTCTTTTTGACGAACTAGGACCCTCACTTGGCGACCTATGCTCAGTTTGGGAAGGAGTCTGTCGGCTTTCAGACCCCATTACTGAGACTAACCACTCGAGATAAGCCCTAAGGTGAGGACTCTGAGCAGGAACCAGATTAATTAAGAACGGTGGAATGGAAAAGGTCTTACAGTTTCACAACTTGTGCCTCTCAAGTTGGATTTATACATAGCAATCACACACTTGAAGCTGTTCTCCAACTTTGGAATTTCTTCTGTATTATCAAGAGCATCTTCGATAATCATTGTGAAGAATCTGATAAAGGGAATGTATTTTCTGTCTTGTTTATCCTTTCCCTTGACAACTTGAATCATCTTTTTCCATATAATCGCTGCAAAGTCACACTGCACATTGTGAGTGACTGCATAGTAGATTGCCAAAGAATCCTTTGTCAGAAGATCAATTCCTTTCTGTGATGGCATCAAGCAAGTTGTAAGAATATTGTACATCGTATGCCAGAGAGTTACTACATTACTTCTTCTAAAATCTCTCATCGTTGTCAACTCTCCTGCATAACCCAACGAATGAACCCCAGCTAACATTTCTTCAACTGATGGAAGTTCTTCGTATTCATCTTGTACAGGAAATCCAATGATTGTTCTAAATTCATCCAGAGTGAATCTACAATTGAAGAATTCATTATCTGACTCTAGTGTAAATTTGAAGTAGTCTGCTGTGTTATGTCTTTTACTTCCTCGTACATATTCAATTGATTGCCACAGCTCAAAGACATACTTCTCAGGTACAATTGCACCTCCAGTCAAAGCATTGTTCAATGGATGATAGCTAAGAATCTCTGGAATGATCGGGAATTTGCAAGCAAAAGGAATGTGAAGTGCTTGATTTGCTTGCATTTTCATTGAATCTCCTTCTCTGAACATTGCCATCTTGGTACTTTATTATTTTTCTGTTTAAGACAAACTGACCAAAGTTTTTGACCAGAAAATACAATTCAAATACAGACAAATAACAAAATATACCAACTTTTAAGAAACACATTTATTACACAGACAATGTTTTGCATATATATTAAAAATGAGAGAACAAAGTAGTACACAAAGGCGTTCGATACCTTGCATCTCACTCAAACATATATACAAAACATCACAATATATAGGATCACATAAGTATTAAAAGATAAGAAAACAAGGTAGTACACAAAGGCGTTCGATACCTTGCCTCTTACTCGAAACACTTATGAAATACTATATATACATACACAATACACATATACAGTTAAACATTTTAAAACACATCACAAATAATAATAAAAGAAACATAGAAGAAAAATAAAGAATAAAGATAAAATAAGATAAAAAAAATTTGAAATTCTAATTTGTACTATTTGCAGAGCAAAAACCTCTGCAAACAGCACATTTTGGAAAAATTTTCCCAGTGTTTGACAAGGATCAAAAATTGGTTTTGGCAAAATTTTGATTTGTATTGGAGTTGAAACATGTAAATGCAGAGCTCAAAGCTCTGCAAATGAGCAGTTCAGTCCAACTCCTTTGAAATGTATGAAATTTTCTTTTATTGAACAACAAAAATGTTGTCAATTGATAAAGAAAAATTTCAATGTGAAAAATTTCAAATTGTACTGTTTGCCGAGCAAAAAGCTCTGCAAACAGTTGGATTTAAAACTTGGTGAAATTTTTTTCATTTTGTACTATTTGCCGAGCAAAAAGCTCTGCAAACAGTTGGATAAACACTTGGTGAAAATTTTTTCATTTTGTACTGTTTGCCGAGCAAAAAGCTCTGCAAACAGTTGGATTTAAAGTTGTAAAAATTTTGTACAAAAAGCACTGTTTGCCGAGCAATGAGCTCTGCAAACAGTGGTTTAAAACTTTGTGAAAATTTTTTCATTTTGTACTGTTTGCCGAGCAAAATGCTCTGCAAACAGTTGGATTTAAAACTTTGTGAAATTTTTTTCATTTTGTACTATTTGCCGAGCAAAATGCTCTGCAAACAGTTGAATTTAAGACTTAGATTCATTTTGAACAAAATGCACTGTTTGCCGAGCAAAATGCTCTGCAAACAGTAGTTTTTAAGTGTTGGAAAAAGTTTTGACTTAAATGTACTGTTTGCCGAGCAAATTGCTCTGCAAACAGTTGATTTTATACTTGGAAAACTTTTTGAGTCAAAATGCATTGTTTGCCGAGCAAATAGCTCTGCAAACAGATGGTTTTAAGACTTGGAAAAATTTTGGATTTCAAAAAGGCATGTTTGCCAAGCCTAAAGCTCTGCAAACGGTTGATTTTAAAACTTTGATTCATTTTGAAAAACAAAAAAAACTTGAATGCCGAGCAAAATGCTCTGCATTATGTTGTTTTAAGACTTGGTGGAAAAACAAATTTGGTTTGTTAAAAACAAGCATTTGCCGAGCAATAAGCTCTGCAAATGACACTTTTGATCCAAAAATTTGTTAGTTTACCAAGAACATGTTAATCAAGCTTTATGATGATTTGAAGAAGATCAAGAACAAAGAACCCATTTGCCGAGCAAAATCCTCTACAAATAGTTCTTTTCATCACGAACACAAGTTATTACCCAGCCCTCGCACATTCAAACCCAGAAAAATTATTAACACAAGCAGATTAAGGCATCTAATCATTTAAACAACAAGTACAATACCTAATCATGCATCTAACATACTCAAAATATGAATCAAAACATCATATCAAGCAAAAGAATTCGAAAAGTTCAACTTGGCATTTAATCAAACAGTTGGTGATCAATGTATAAACCAGAAATCTAACCTCAAAACAGTTACTATGATCGATGAAATGATGATTTACCACTGAAATACGATCACTTGACTGCACCCTTTTTTTTGTTTATTATGAAAAATATGAAGATTATTGATTGATTGATGGAAAGTTTTGATCGGTTTGAGAGAAACTTAGAAGATATTTTGTTTTGAATTTGGTAAATGACAAAATGGACCGCCCATTTCTTATTTAAACTCAAATTCGGGTCGCGGGTCTGGGTATGACCCGCGTGTCAACCCGGATCTCGACTGGTCATGGGCTTTACAAGGTAGATGGGCACAATTTTGGATTTGGGCTTGATATGGGTTTTGGGCTTAAAACACAATTTGGGTTGGTCAAGTTGGGTTTTCACTTAAAACAAACAGAATAAGAAAGGAAAAAAAAAAATAACAATAATAAAAACAAAAAAAAAAATAAACCAAATTAAAAAATCTTTTTATCATTTTAGAATTTTCTAATTTTTTGATTTTGATTTTTCAGATTTAAAACAAACACACATAAAAAAAAATTAAAACAAATAAAATAAAAATTAACAAATAAGCAAACAAATATTCACATGCATTTGCACACTCCCCCTCAAATTAAGCATATAAGACTATACTAAATTTACAAACTCCCCCTAAAATCATGCATTCTACCCTTTTTCTCCCCCTCAAACATTGCATGTAATAACAAGTAAAATACATCAATGTTTGAAATAGAAAAAAAATAATATAGAATACATGGCATGAAAGTATTTAAGTTTGTAAATCAAGCATTCCCAACTTGGTTTTCAGAAAATTGAACCTGTTTTCATCCAAAGGTTTGGTGAAAAGGTCTGCAAGTTGATAGTCTGTTGGGACAAAATAGAGTTCGATGTTACCTTTCTCGACATGATCTTTAAGAAAATGGTACCGAACATCTATGTGCTTGGTCTTTGTGTGCTGTACAGGATTGCAAGAAATAGCAATAGCACTCTTTGAGTCACAGTAAATGGGAATTCTGTTGAATTGGAATCCATAATCAGTCAACTGAGTCTTCATCCAAAGAACTTGTGAACAACAGCTTGCTGCAGCAACGTATTCAGCTTCTGCAGTAGATGTGGATACACAATTCTGTTTCTTTGAAGACCAACTAACCAATCTATCCCCTAGAAACTGTACACTCCCAGAAGTACTCTTTCGATCAAGCTTACAACCTGCATGGTCAGCATCTGAATATGCAATTAACTGAAACCCGGTATCCCTTGGATACCAGAGCCCAAGGTTCACTGTGCCTTTCAGGTATCGGAAGATCCGTTTAACGGCCTGGAAATGACTTTCCTTGGGAGTGGCCTGGTACCTGGCACACATGCATGTTGCGAACATAATATCCGGGCGACTTGCAGTCAAATACATGAGTGACCCTATCATACTGCGATATTTCTTTTGATCAAAAGATTTTCCATTTAAGTCAGCATTGATCTTTGTTCGAACTTCCATGGGTGTTCCAATTGTTTGACAATCCATCATATCAAACTTTTTCAACATGTCAAGAATGTACTTAGATTGACAGATAAAAGTACCATTTGACAACTGTTTTACTTGAAGACCAAGGAAAAAGTTCAATTCACCCATCATGCTCATTTCAAATTTCTTGATCATTAAAGCAGAGAAATTCTTGCAGTATTTAGGATTAGTTGACCCGAAAATTATGTCGTCAACATAAATCTGGATTAGAATGATGTCACTCCCTTATCGTTTGATAAACAAGGTAGTGTCAATCGAACCTTTGCTAAAACCAGATTTCACAAGATAAGAGGATAGAGCATCATACCATGCACGAGGCGCTTGTTTCAGACCATATAAAGCCTTATCTAACCTGTAACATAGTCCGGATGTTTGGAATTCACAAAACCTTCTGGTTGTTCAACATACACTTCTTCTTTGAGAATTCCATTCAAAAAGGCAGTTTTGACATCCATTTGGTAGACTGTGAAGTTCTTGTAGGCAGCATAAGCAAGAAACATCCGAATAGCCTCAATTCGTGCAACTGGTGCGAATGTCTCATCGTAGTCAATTCCATCTTGTTGGCAATATCCCTTTGCAACCAATCGTGCTTTGTTGCGTACAACAACTCCAGTTTCATCCTTTTTGTTCTTGAAGATCCATTTGGTCTTAATTGGCTCCTTGTTCTTGTAAGGATTGGGAACCAATTTCCACACCTCTAGACGTTCGAACTGATTAAGTTCTTCTTGCATTGCTTTCACCCAATCTGGACAACTTAGAGCTTCATTCACTGTCTTTGGTTCAACAATGCTCAGAAAATTCACAAACAGACATTCATTTGCAGAAGCGGATCTTGTCTGAACTCCAGTTGTTGGATTACCAATGACTTGAGAAATCGGATGAGCTCTAGTCCATTTGGTTATGTGAGGAATTGGGTCAATTGGATCACCAGATTCTTCAGAATCAATAAAATCAGGAGTATGTTGTTCTGTCAATTGTTCAAATGAAGTAGCAGTTGGTTCAACAAAGTCATCTTTATCATAATCTTCTGGATTGGTTGATGGATTTGTCACTTGTGAGATAACATGAGGTTGAGTATGCAACTCTGAATAATCAGTAGGTGGAGGAGAATCAGATGTTGAAGTAGCATATGATGATTGTGTTGGTGAAGACTCATTAGGATTCAACTCTTCTGAATTTGAACTGGATTGTTCACTGGCATTTCCATCAGATTCAGGAACTTTCTTCGAAACTTGGAAAAATTCTTCGAACAAGATATCCAAATCTTGTGTTGTTGGAGTAGAGAATGATGATTTGACATTCGAAGCAGTCTTTGTTGCGGAAGCTTGTGGACATTGAAGTTCGGGTCTTGAACTGTGTTGTTCAAGAACCATTCCTGAGAGTTCATCAAATTTGACATTCATACTCTCTTCGATTCTCTTGGTTCTTCCGTTATATACACGATATGCAATGGATTCTCTTGAATAACCGATAAAATATGCCTCATCGCCTTTTGGTTCAAATTTGCCCAGATTATCTCGATCATTGAGAACATAACATACACATCCAAAAATGTGCAGGAAGTTCACATTGGGCTTTCTATTGTTGATCACCTCATATGGAGTTTTATCAAACCTCTTGTTGATGATTGATCGATTTTGAGTGAAGCAAGCAGTAGCAACAGCTTCAGCCCATAAATTCGGAGGCAACTTTGAATAAGCAAGCATTGTTCTAGCTGCTTCAACAAGAGTTCGATTACGACGTTCAACTACTCCATTCTGTTGAGGTATCCTGACAGCAGAAAATTGATGAGTAATACCCATGGACTTGAAGAAAGAATCAATCGTTGAATTCTTGAATTCAGTTCCATTGTCGGAGCGAGCAATTCTGACTGATGATTTTAGATTTACTTGGGTCTTCTTTATGAAATCAATAATTGCTTTCGGAGTATCACTCTTTGCATGAAGAAAGAATACCCAAGTGTAACGAGAATAATCATCAACAATCACAAGAATGTATCGCTTGCCATGGATACTTTGAACCTTCATTGGGCCACACAAATCCATATGTATAAGGTGCAAAGGACCTTCTGTACTTAGAAACTTCTTTGGTTTGTGTGAAGCTTTCTTCATCTTTCCAATTGCACAAGCTGGATAAACATGTTCACTTTCATACTTGTAATCAGGAAGTCCTTCAACAAGTTGTTTATCCACGAGAGCATTAATTGTTTGAAAATTCAGATGAGAAAGACGGCGATGCCATAACCAAGAGTTTTGAGCAGTTGCTTTTGAAAGTAGACAAATCTCTGAAGAGTTAGATGGAATGTTGTTGAGATCAATAGTAAACAAATTATTGTCTCTTGTTCCAGTAAGAATATCCACCCCATCTTCAGTCTGCACTTTGCATTCATATCTCCTGAATAATACTTGAAGATCATTGTCACAAAATTGTCCAACACTAAAAAGATTGTGTCCTAGTCCTTCAACATAAGAAACTCTCTTGATAGTGACACCATTTTTAACAATGTCTCCATAACCGAGAATAGGAGCAATATGATCATTTCCGAATCTGACGGTTCCCATGAACTTTTCAACAAAGTTCGAAAGGATTGACTTGTTTCCAGTCATATGATGTGAACATCCTGAGTCAACATACCATACACAAATGAGGTATTCCTGCAAGGACAAGAAATATCTTTTAGGTACCCATGTAGATTGGGTCCTTGCAGGTTAGAGGGATAACATGCAAGTACACATTAAAATAAACATCAAGCAAAATAACGCACAAGCAAACTTTTTATTCAAACAATAAACAAACACACAAAATTGTTCAAAACACAAATACGAATTACAGACAAAGAAATGTAATGGTTTATACACAAGTTTTGATACAAGCAGGACTAGTCCTAGATGTAGTAGCATTATCTAATGTATTTGATCTACGGACAATCCACACTTGTTTAACATGGGTAGTGTTTCCATCAAGTTTGAGTTTTCTAGTAGCATGCAAAAATCTATCTTTTGGGATCCATTTACTGCTACTTTTCATGCACAAGTCACCTGAAACACGAACATTCTTAGAGTTAGACACTAATTTAGCATTTATGTTCTGAACAGGTTTCTTCTTGATGAGTTCTGTGGTCTTATTCACTTTCTTTATGTTATTAGGTGACAACCAACCATACTGGTCTTTGTATTTAGTCATGCCTGTTAAAGTATCTCTAATCCTCTGTAAAGTGCACTTAGGATTCTTCTGAGAATACCTAGGGAAACTAGAATACCTAACCTGCTGTGATTGTTTGTTACCTAATGAGAAAGTTTCAATCTTAACAATCTTCGGACCACTGCTTGTTTTGACTTCTTTTTGAGATTGAAGTTCAGATTTGACCTTATACATCTTTGGTTGTTTAGAAGTCTTTTGAACTGTGGGAACTTTCTTTGAATTATGACCTGAATCCTTCTTTGATGATTGATTGAACTTCGGTTTCAAAACATTCTTTGGTGATGGTTTGGTCTTTGATTTTGAATCAGTCTTGGGTGATGGGTTGGTCTTTGATTGTTGGGTGGTCTTTGGTCTTTGGAACTTATCGGATGATGAAAGTTGTGAAAGTGTGACTTTGGATTCTTCTTTAGATTAAAATCAAGTTTTTCCTCCTTTTGAACAAAAAGTTTCTCAAATTCAGGTTCAAAAACATGATTTTCTTCCAAAAATGTTGACATTTCATCAGTTTCCAACTTCACACTGACTTCACTTTTCTTAATTGGACATGGACTTCTCTTGAGTGGAATTGATGCTTTTTCTTTTTCTTTATGAAATTGAAGTGCTATTTTCTGAAATTGGAATTCAACTTTTAGATCATTGAGTTCTTTTAGCACATTTATTCTCTGTTCCCTTTCTTTTTCAAACTTTTGTTTGAAAGCATCAATTTCATTCAAGTACGATAGAGTTCCCTCAGAAAACTTGGTAAAAGTCTCAATTTCAGAAGTAATCGGGAAGAAATAATCATCGACATCATGAACATCATCTAAATCACCATCAGTTTGAACAGAAACATGTACAACTTGACTCTCAGTTTGCACAGATGCATTCATGATTTCACAAATTGAACATGCAGTTTGTGGAGTTGTCTCATTTTGACACACAGACTGGTTTGGTAGAGTTGGAGTGGCCATAACTTCACAAACAGGACAATCGGGGTGATCACAATCATTTTCATGATTCTTGGGTGGGTCAATGACATAGTGATTTTGAGTTTGTAGATTATCTATCAAGGATTGCTTTTCATCAAGTGACTTTTGCAAATCCTCTATTACCTTTTCCAAAACTATTTGTGGAACATAAGGTCTCAATTTTCAGGTTTTGGAATAGGAATAGGATTTTCCAAAGGTTTTTCAGTAAAACACTCAAGAATTTCGGGTATGACAGCCTCATGATTGTCTTTGATTGTCTTATGTGTAGAGTTAGCAAAGAAGTCATATGACTCATCCATTAACGCATAGTTAAAATAGACCTTTGCACCCTTTTCTAGAAAATCATCAGCCTCATAATCACTATCAGTCGGTCTCACAAATTGGTCTGTCATCCCACATCTCAAATAAGACTCGTTGTATAATGTTGGGACTTCTTCTTGTGCTTCGAGCAAACATTTTGGATTGTTATAACCCAACCCTGATGTGAATATTGTTTCTGAATTTCTTGGCCTATTTAAAAAAACTTGTTGATATGAACGATTGATCTTATACAACTTTTCTTGATAAGACTTGATTTCAGCTTTCAGCTCATCATTTTCTTTATCAAGTTTTTGTTTAAGAGAATCTTTTATGCAACATTCATATTTTAGGTCAGAAATTTTGTTTTCAAATTCCGTCACATCAGGGATAGATTCTTTCATCTTGACATTCAAAGACTCAATGTCTTCAGCCAAAGCATTTGCTCGGAACATCTCATTGGTCTTTTCAACTTGAAGTTGTCTGACAGTCTTGCTCAGTTCAAGAACTTTGGTCTCAAGTTCTTGTTTCTCAAGATGCAGTTTGGAGTTTTGAGTAAAAGAGACTGCTGCTTTTTCAGATTTCAAAGTCTCAACATCTTTTTGAAGTGAATCAATTTTAATTTGAAAATCTTTTTCTTTGTCCTCCAAATCTTTCTTTAATTTTAAATTCTTTTTACTCAACTCCCTGCAATCTTTCCTTGCAGTATCAGACATATCCATATAATGTTTTAACATTGATTTGGGAAAAGAGATTACCTCATCCTCGACTTCAGAAGAGCTTTCATCATTTTCCTCCAACTCCTTTGACTTCTTGATCTTTGTCATGAAGCACACATTTACTGCAAGTTCGTCTGTCTCCTCATCAGAAAGATGTAACCATTTGTCATCCTCAGCGAGAAGAGTAATTCCGTTTTCCTCTTGTCTTGCCAGCAAAAGTTTGTACTTATAGTACTCGGAGTTCTTTTGTCGAGGTTTCGTGCAGTTGATAGCAAAATGTCCAGTAAGACCACAGTTATAGCACTTCTTGTCTTCATTCCTTCTCTCCATTACCTTTTTCTCAAACTTCTTCTGATTTTCATATTTCTTCTCACCACCAACAAACTCTTTCTTCTGATCAAACTTAGGAGCATTCGCATTTTTGGTATACGAAGAGACTGATGAAGTCCTAAGCTAATTGTTTGTTGGTTTCTTCTTGAAGAATTTCTTTTTGAAAGCCTTCGTGAAATAAGCGAGTTCCTTGTACATCTCTTTTTGCTTTTCATCAAGATCACAATCACTCATTTCACTTGAATCAGAATCAGTTTGAACTTCAACAAAACTGTGTCTTGACAGTCTTGAAGTCTTCTTTTCAGCAACCAAGGCCAATGGATCTGAATGTACACTCTCTTCTTTCTTCTTCTGAATTCTCTTAACATCCTCAACATTAAGTTGTAGTTTTTCAAACAGAGTGTGAATGGTGAGTTTTCCGAAGTCTGATTGTTGATTGAGTTGGGTTCCATACACTTGCCATTCCTCTTCCAGATTTTTGATGAATTTGATGTTCAGTTCCATATTGGTTCTCTTCACATCATTCTTTCTCAGCTCATTGATGACATTGCAGAATCTGATGTATACCTCATTCAATGGTTCACCTTTTTGTTGTTTGAATGTTTCATACATGTTCAAAACAGTCGACAACCTTATGGTGTTTGACACATCAGATCCTTCCATTTGCTTCTCCACTTCATCCCAAATGTCTTTTCCTGTTTCATAGGAATCTACATTGCAGTAAATGTCATCAGGAAGTGCTTGGTAAAGAAAGGCAATTTCACTTTGGTCAGCCTCAACTCTGCTTCTCTGATCTGTGTTCCAACTCTCTTCAGGTAGCACTTCTCCATTAATTGGGTTCTTTGGAATTTCAGGACCATCTTTGTAAGATTTTCTCAACAGTTTTCCATTTTTCTGCCTGTCTATCCAGTTCAGAAACCTTTTCTTCCATTGAGGATAAGATCCTCTAAACAATACAGGTGGTCTTCCTTCAGAACCAAGTGCTAAAGCTTCCCTTGAAGTCATTTCAAGCAATTGAAAGACTTAGAAAAATTTGAGAATTTTCAATTTCAACTAAATGCAGAGCTTAAACCTCTGCAAATAGAACAAGTAAGAAATTTCAAAATTTCAAAATCTTGATTTTTCAACCCACGCGAAGAATATTAATGAAAAATGGTTTTGAGAAATTTTCTTGAAAAATTTTGATTTGAGATTCTTAAAAACAACTAAATGCAGAGCTAAAACCTCTGCAAATAGTGTAATTTACAAGTCAATCAACTTCAACTGGATGCCGAGCTTAAATCTCTGCAAACAGTACAACTTATAAAGTCACTTGGTCGAAGAATCAATTTCAACTATTTGCCGAGCAAATATCTCTGCAAACAGCACAAAGACTTGTTTGCCGAGCTTAAACTTCTGCAAACAATGCAAGTAGCACCAGTCTCAAATCAAGAATTCTCAAAAACAACTATTTGCCGAGCAAAAAGCTCTGCAAATAGCACAAGTAGCCTCAACCCTTAACTACAAATCCTTGAAACACCTATTTGCCGAGCAAGGAGCTCTGCAAATAGAACAAGTAACCAGAACACTTAACCAAATTTCTTGAAATAACTATTTGCCGAGCAATAAGCTCTGCAAATAGAACAAGTGAAGTTCCAGTACTTAGCCAAATTTCTGAAACACGTATTTGCCGAGCAAGGAGCTCTGCAAATAGTACAAGTAAGGATACCACTTAGCCAACGACTTCTGCAAATACGAGTAACCACAACACGACAAAATAGTCGGTTAGGTTATCTTCTTCGTTTAGCCAAACCCTTATTTGCAGAGAAGAATGAAAATCTTCGATATCTTCTTCATTTTTGCGAATTAGAACTCGAATTTTATATCAAAATGTTCAGAAAATCAATGCGCACAAATCCTCAAACAAATTAGATGCTAAATTCAACTGAAAATCAAACCCTCATGATCATGCGATTTGTAGAGATCGATCAAAAACAATTCAAATGATGAAATTAGCTTCTGAAGTTGAAATCGAAGGAAGATATACAGATATTGAATCGATCGGTGAACAAAATTCGAACAAAAACACACTTAATTTGAAGTAATCACTGAAACAGTGAGCTCTGCAAATGGACCTTTCAGAAAATCAACTCAAATTCCAAAATTAAGCACAAATTAAGCTTGTAATAAGCTTTTGGATCGTTCAGCAATTCTGATTGTGCTCTGATACCAACTGTTAATAATTGAATTCGAGCTTTTGTGTGTGTTTAAGTGTGTGTTAATGACAGTTACTAGAGAGAGAAAGTAGAGAGAGAGTAGAGAGATGTCAGGGAAAGTTTGGTTTGTATTATGTGGTGAAAGGTTACAATTATCATAATGGAGGGGGTTTATATACATATGAGCTATTTACACTATGCCCCCTTCCATTGTAACAAGTTTACAATATAAGTACAAATTAACATAAGGTACACAAATCAACTACTACATTTATATTTCTAACAAACACCGGTTTCCAGAACCGATCTTCAGGTAATTCTTCTTATAACTCTTCCTTTTCAGGCTAATGCTCCTCGTTTTTCAAGTAACAGGTGGCAAAGAGATAATTATCAGAATCAGCCACAACAGCAGACTCAGCAAGGACAAGGATCAGGTTCTTCTTCTTCTAATGCCGATCCTAATGCCGAGTTGAGGGAGATGATGAAGCAGTTAGCTAGTAACCAAGTTGAAACAAACACTAGCATTCAAATGATCAGGGATGATACTAAGGCTTTGAGTGAGAGGTTGGATCAGATAAGCGGGAAGGTGGAGATCCACATGAAAAATCAGGGAGCTAATTTCAAGGATCTCGAAAGTAGGATGGCAGCTCTTGCTAGGCCCACGGAGACTCTTCCTAGCAACACACAGCAGAATCCTAGACCTCAATTTAGTCAGGGACAGAAATACACTCCACCTCCAATCCGCAATGAGCAAGCCAAAGCCATCACCACTCGTACTGGCAGGTCTTATGACCCACCTCCTATTCCTAATGTTGTTGTTTCAGATGTGCAAGATAACGGGGGTGATGATACCGATGTTGATGAAGAAATAGAGATGGAGGAAGATTCGACCGTGAAGACTCTGGTCACTCCACCAAAACCGGATGTGGTTCCAGAGGTTAAACCATACAAGCCAAAGATACCATTTCCACAGAGGTTCAGGAAAGCAAAGCTGAAGGAGCAATATAACAAGTTTGTGGACATGATCAAAAATGTTCATATTAATGTTCCTTTAGTTGATCTTATTCAGGGGATGCCCAATTATGCCAAGTTCATTAAGGAGCTTGTGACAGACAAAGGGAAGTTTGAAGAGGCAAAGGCTACATTTCTTAATGCCGAGTGTTCTGCTATCTTGCAAAACCACATTCCACCAAAGCTTGAAGACCCAGGGAGTTTCCTTATCACTTGCTCTATTAGAACTATTATTTGTAAAGCCTTAGCTGATTTAGGGGCCAACATCAATTTGATGCCTTACTCGGTTTATGCCAAGTTGTCATTGGGAGTCCTTCGGCCTACTCGCATGAGTATAAGACTTGCTGACCATTCTTTTCAGTATCCCATTGGGATTGCTGAGAACATTAGCGTCAGAGTAGGCCATATTGTTTTTCTAGTTGACTTCGTTATCCTCGAGATGGAGGAAGATACGAAGGTCCCTCTTATTCTTGGACGCCCATTCCTTAATACCGCGGATGCTATCATCCGTGTGAAGGATAAGGAGATTTCTTTAGGCGTAGGAACTGATAGGATTGTGTTTAATGTTGAAAGGTCTATCAAGCATTCTTATTCTAATGATGAGACTTGTTTCAGGATTGATGTCATTGATGATGTATTGGATCAAGAATTTCAGGAATTCATGGAGACAGATATTGGAGAGGAAGAGATCGCTAATTTAGGATCCGGAGAAATTACTGATGAAGCTTTGTTTGCAGAGGTCATGGCACTGAGCTTGGATGAATCACCTCCTGAGGACGAGACTTTTGAGGAGGTAGTTGCTGACGGGAGTTCAAGGGTACCTAACTCTGTTGATGTACCACCTACTGACTTGGAGCTCAAGCCACTTCCAACCCATCTCGAGTATGCATATCTGTCAGGTGAGTCTTCTCTTCCAGTGGTTATCTCGTCCTCACTCTCGAGTGACGAGAAAGACCGTCTCATGTCTGTGCTTAAAGCCCACAAGCGGGCTTTTGCTTGGAAGACTACAGATATTCCAGGTATTAGTCCTAATTTTTGTCAGCATAAAATTGATTTTCTTGATGATGTTAAGCCCGTTGTCCAGAGATAAAGGCGGCTGAATCCTAATATGAAGGAGGTTGTTAAGAAAGAGGTAATTAAGCTTCTTGATGCAGGAATCATTTTTCCTATTGCCGATAGGTTCATTTTTTTTGTTTTTTTTTTTTTTTTTTTTTTTTTTTTCTATTGCTGATAGTTCATGGGTAAGTCCTGTCCACTGTGTGCCCAAAAAGGGGGGCATGACAGTCATTGAAAATGATAATAAGGAACTTTTGGCCACTAGGACTATTACGGGTTGGCGGGTTTGTATAGACTACCGTAAGCTTAATGATACCACCCGTAAGGATCACTTTCCCCTCCCTTCTATTTTAGAGAGTCTTGTAGGGAATGAATATTTTTGTTTCTTGGATGGGTTTTCCGGGTACTTCAAATACCCATTGATCCCAAGGACCAAGAGAAAACCACTTTCACTTGTCCATTTGGCACTTTTGCTTATCGGCGTATGCCGTTTGGTTTGTGTAATGCCCCTGGCACCTTTCAAAGGTGCATGATTGCTATTTTCCAGGACATGCTTGAAACTTCCATGGAAGTTTTCATGGATGATTTTTCAGTTTTTGGGGATTCCTTTCATACTTGTTTGAGTAATTTGGATAGGATGTTGGAACGGTGTGAGAGGGCACACCTTGTTTTGAATTGGGAAAAGTGCCATTTTATGGTGACTGAGGGAATTGTGTTAGGGCATAAAGTGTCTAAGGCCGGGATTGAGGTTGATCGGGCTAAGATAGATGTAATTGCCAAATTACCCCCGCCTTCTAATGTGAAAGGGGTAAGGAGTTTTCTTGGACATGCAGGTTTTTATCATCGATTTATTAAGGATTTCTCTAAGATTACTCGTCCTATGACCCACTTGTTGGAAAAGGACGTTCCTTTTGTTTTTTATGATGCTTGTTTGAGTGCTTTTCAGGTATTGAAGGAGAAGTTGACTGATTCTCCTATCATGGTATCTCCAGATTGGGAATTGCCTTTCGAGTTGATGTGTGATGCAAGTGACTATGTTGTTGGAGCTGTGCTAGGGCAAAGGGTTGAGAAACATTTCAAGCCCATTTACTTTGCTAGTAAAACTTTGAACCCCGCCCAGCAAAATTACACCACTACAGAAAAGAGTTGCTTGCAGTGGTCTTTGCATTTGATAAGTTTAGATCATATCTTGTTTTGAGTAAGACCATAGTTTTCACTGACCATTCATCCCTTAAGTACCTGTTCTCGAAACAGGATGCTAAACCCAGGCTTATCCGTTGGATTCTTTTGTTGCAAGAATTTGACATTGAGATAAAGGATAAGAAAGGGGCTGAAAATTTTGCTGCCGACCATTTGAGTCGTTTGGAAGATCCTCACCGGGAGGAACTTCGTGATGGGGAGATCAATGATCACTTCCCCGATGAATCTTTAATGTTTATTTCTAACTCTGATGATGCTCCTTGGTTCGCAGATATAGCTAATTATTTGGTTGCAGGTGAGATACCTAATGATTTCACGTCCCAGCATAAGAAGAAGCTCATATCGGATGTTAAGTATTATTTTTGGGACCATCCATACTTGTTTCGTGTTTGTGCAGATGGTATGGTTAGGAGATGTGTTGCTGGAGCCGAGACTAGAGAAATTTTGGATGCGTGTCACTACTGGCCAACTGGGGTCATTATGGTCCTTCAGTCACGGGTAAGAAAGTTTATGATGCAGGTTTCTATTGGCCAACAATTTTCAAGGAGGCCCAAACTTTGGTTGAGACTTGTGACATCTGTCAGCGACAGGGGAACATCACTAAACGGGATGAGATGCCTCAACAGAGTATTCAGGTATGTGAGGTTTTTGATGTCTGGGGTATAGACTTTATGGGACCATTCCCACCGTCTAATAAGTTTCAGTACATTCTTGTCGCCGTTGACTACGTGTCTAAATGGGCCGAAGCCAAGGCTTTGCCCACGAATGACGCGCATGTAGTCATTGATTTCTTGAAACAGTTGTTCTGTCGTTTTGGTTGCCCTAGAGCTTTGATTAGTGACCGTGGAACCCATTTTGCAAACCATCAGTTAGCCAAAGTGATGAAGAGGTATGGTGTTGTCCACTATTTTTCTACCTCGTACCATCCACAGACCAGTGGTCAAGTGGAAAACACAAATAGGACCTTGAAGAGGATTTTGGAGAAAACTGTTGGAGATAACCCCAAGGTGTGGTCAAAGAAGTTAGATGACGCCTTGTGGGCGTTTAGGACGGCTTATAAGACGCCGATTGGCACTACGCCATACCGGTTGCTCTATGGCAAAACTTGCCATCTTCCTATTGAGATAGAGCATAAGGCGTATTGGGCTTTAAGGAATTTGAATTTGGATTTGATGGAAGCAAGTGAACTTAGGATGTTGCAACTCCATGAACTTGATGAGCTTAGGTTAGGTGCTTATGAGAATTCGAGGCTATATAAGGAGAGGACCAAGATTTGGCATGATAAGAGGATTCGTAGGAAGGAGTTCAAGGTTGGAGGTAAAGTGTTATTGTTCTTGTCTAAATTTAAGATTAAGCAACCTAAACTAACTTCTAGATGGATTGGACCATTTGAGATTAAGCACGTATACCCATCGGGTTATGTTGAGTTGTTTAAGCGAAATGGTGAAGGTTCGTTCATTGTCAATGGTCATCGACTTAAGCTATATTTGGAAGAAGAGCAGGTCGAGGGGATATTTGATGAGATCCCCGTGTTTGAATTGGAAACTTGAAGGTTGGTCGAGTCAAGCTAAAGACTCGTTAATAACTTAAGCGCTTCTCGGGAGGCAACCCGTGTTTCTTTTATCGCATTTTACTTTCCTTGAATTGTTAGTTTTAATCTTGTTTTATTAGTAAGTGCAGGAGTGGTCTCGTTGTGAAGCGGTTCCGGGTAAGTGTGATTTGAGTTTTGACATAATTTGTTTAAAGGAAAATTTTCAGACAATCCCCACTGCGCCGCAGTGGGGGGTTCATTGCCTCACTGCGCCGCAGTGAGGGGGTTCATTGCCTCACTGCGCCGCAGTGAGGGGGTTCATTGCCCACTGCGCCGCAGTGAGGGTGAGCATTGCCCGACTGCGCCGCAGTGAGGGGACGGGTGAGTCAGATACAAGCCAGGTTAATGTAGGTTTTCTTTTACTTTTTCACTTTCATTCTTTCTTCTTCCTTTCTCTCATCTAAAAACCAAAATACCCATTAATTTCCATCAAGATCTTCTATTTTCTTCCATCTTTAATCACTCTTCCAGATTTTCATCTTCATACATTGCATAATGGGAAGAAGTGTAAGTTTTTCTCTTTTGTTTCTTTGTATTTTTCTTTTATTTTTAAGTTTTTAATTTCTAGGGTTTATGCTAGCTTAATGTTCGAATTAATTTAGGGGTTTTGATGTTTGTGGGCAATAGAAGCTAATTGGGTGTTGAATCTTTCATTGTGTTCATCCATTTTTGATTTTAATTTTGAAATTAGGGTTTTGGAAAAATTGGGGATTTGTTATGAACAAGTGTAGGGGATGTATATGTCGATTTATGAGGAGATTATTGTTTGATTATTCCCTGAATTTGCTTGTGTGATTACCCCCTTTTTGTGCCAAGTCGTGATGAACCCTAGCTTGTTGCCCAGAATTTGTGCCTCACTGCGCCGCAGTGAGGGGGTTCATTGCCTCACTGCGCCGCAGTGAGGATCCTCTGCCCGTTTTGTCTTTTTGCCCCACTGCGCCGCAGTGAGGGTGAAGCATGCCCACTGCGCCGCAGTGGGGGTACTTCCCTGCCAAGATTTTCGACTTGTATAATATGGTTTCCAACTTTGCATTCTTAATACTCACAATTGGACGTTTTCATGTTTGTGAATGCAGGGAGCTGATGATAAGGCCGCAGGAAAAAGGAAAATGGTTGAGGGGCAATCTAGTGAGGCCGTTGATGTTCCAAGTCAAACTTCTAAGAAACAGATGGAGGTTCCGCTTACATTCATAGAAGGTGAACTGAACGAGAGACATGCTTGGCTCTCATTTGGAAATGTTAGGCAGCCTCAGAAGAACATGTACAAGAACAAGTTGTATAAGCTTGCTAAGCATGCGGTCCTTCCCGCAAGACATTTAAGTCCTTTTCAAGCTCAGGTATATGGAGTGCAGGAGGACATCAGAAGATGGTTTTCTATGAGTTTGAGAGTTGGAGGGGAGTCAAGAGGGCATGATGTGAGTTGTGATATTTGGCGGCGGGTATTTGCTAACCGTGAGGCCGCCTACCGTGAGTTATGCTTGGAATTTTATTCAACTTTGAAACTGAAGAAGGAATTGGGAAAAGTCAAGGATATATTTGAGGAGAGGATAGTCTCGTTTTATTGTGGGGGACAGCAGAGGAGGCTGTCGATTGCTGAGTTTGGGTATTATTGTGGAATGTATTCAAGAGAGGAGCTACAGAGTGCGGAACTTAAGGCTATTTTGAAGAAGGGATATAGAACAGGAGCCGATTTGGGTGATGGAGAGTCTATTTTGGAGTATTTCACAAGAATCACGGGAGGAGAAACTTGGACATACACTAGTGGTGTGTCAAAGATAAAGAATGTACGTTTGAGGTTGCTCCACCGCATGATTGTGACATTCTTGGTGCAGCGATCTACTCATTGGGAGAAGGTTTACCAAAATGACTTGTGGTTACTTAAGTTATTTTCTGAAGGTGCTCCATCAAGGTTTGCTTTGCCTCCTCTTGTACTGCTTGACCGTATGTGTAATCATTCTGATTCGAATCTGGTTTTGGGGCATTTCATCACGGTTATTTATAAGAGGATGGAGTTTTTGCTTCAGATGATTGCCAGACCTATCTTTCATTACCAGTGCATCAGGAGAGTTTTCAGTATAATGAGCTTTGGAGGGCAAATATTTTGAAGAAGGGATATAGAACAGGAGCCGATTTGGGTGATGGAGAGTCTATTTTGGAGTATTTCACAAGAATCACGGGAGGAGAAACTTGGACATACACTAGTGGTGTGTCAAAGATAAAGAATGTACGTTTGAGGTTGCTCCACCGCATGATTGTGACATTCTTGGTGCAGCGATCTACTCATTGGGAGAAGGTTTACCAAAATGACTTGTGGTTACTTAAGTTATTTTCTGAAGGTGCTCCATCAAGGTTTGCTTTGCCTCCTCTTGTACTGCTTGACCGTATGTGTAATCATTCTGATTCGAATCTGGTTTTGGGGCATTTCATCACGGTTATTTATAAGAGGATGGGAGTTTTTGCTTCAGATGATTGCCAGACCTATCTTTCATTACCAGTGCATCAGGAGAGTTTTCAGTATAATGAGCTTTGGAGGGCAAAGATTTTGAAGAAGAAGAAGGCGAATGAGCAAGAGCAGTTGTTGGCGGATGAAGGTGAAGTTGAAGGACCACCTCCTGTACAGGAGGAGGATGTTGAGGCTGGTGTTGAGATGGCTGATGCTCCACAGGAGCCACCGAGGAGGACTGGACGTAACATTCCCATCCCTCGCTCGTTTGATTTAACACTTTTGGGGACCACTGTTCAGAATATTTATGAGTCTCAGCAGAAGAGTCAGCATGAGTTTGATGCATACCAGAGGAGGATGGACCAGGATTTCAGCTGGGTTGGATCACAGCAGGCCCGCACTAACTATTGCCTAGATTATTACCAGCCGATGTGTGATGCTCAGTATCACGGTCGGGAGTTTGTTCGACCATGACCCGATTCCTCAGTTCTCTCCACCGCCTATTTATGTCCCCGATTATCGTCAGGGGGTCAGTCCTTTTTCTCTCATACGACTGCCCCGGGGAACATGTCACCACCACCCCACGATTTAGGAGGTTCTCCTCGAGGTCCAGTGCAGTTTGGGGTCTTTCAGGGTGGCCATGTGGGCGGTGATTCTTCATCTTTTGCAGGTTTGGATGCAGGTGCTCATTCAGGATTTGATGTTGGTCAGTCAGGAGGAGATGCAGGTGGTTCGGGTTCAGCTCAGGAGGAGGCGTCCGATTGGGTGTCGAGTATTTTTGGAACACCTGGACTACCTTATGGCTACCATGGACAACAGCAGTAGTGGAGATGATTCCCATCCGGTACCGTGGGATGGAATCATATGATGTTTGGTTATGTTGGTATTCTCATGTCATTACTTTAGTTATCATTGTCTGGTATCCACCCTACGGGGTGATGAAACACTTGTACTTTCCTTTGTTTCTTTTATTTTCTGCATGATACTTTTGTATTTAGTTTGCACTTTGTATGGATATTTAGGATGTGTTCTTGTGATGTGTAATTGAGCAGGTTTGATCCGATTTGATGGAAATACTTAGTGGAACCCAAGTGTGGGGGAGGACCCGTTGGATTCTCATTCTCACCTACATTCGTTGGCATTGATTTGTTTGATTGTGTGATCGTGTTAGTAGCTCACTATGATGTCACATGCATATGCTGGCAGTAAGTTCAGCGCAACATTTTTAATTGGCATCTTTACTGACATTGTTTCGCACACAGCTCTCACACATTCCGTTTTGGACTAGTCTGTTTCTCCCGTCAAGCAAATTGGACTTCCTTTTTAGGAAGAGCAATTTGTGGTGCGGGGTCGACTTACTTGTTTTGAAACGGAATGTGTCCTTAATCCGGTATGTGTTCTCATTCTTTCTATCTATTTTGCTTACCCCTATTTACCTTAGTTTTGACCGAATATTGGACATCGAGGGCATTGTCCATCTTAAGTGTGGGGGGTGGCAAATAGGTTTAAGTAACCGGATATATCTCTTTTGTTGTTTTGCCATTAAGAATTCAACCGTTCTTGTAGATGTGTCCCTCTCGTAGGCTTTTGGATTTTATCCAAGAGTAAGGGTTCTACCTTGAACTCTGAACTATGATGTGCATGTTTGAGATTGGTGGCTTCGATTTGGTAGGATGACGGAAGATGATATGATTTGAAACTTGTGTTGAGCTTGTCCTTGTGGTAAATTGCTTTTGTCATTTAATTCATAATACCTTAATGAGCAATTTTACTACTAAATTTTTTCCTTGGTACAAATTTAATCGGCGAAATGTGTTCTGAACGGTTATTGGGCTAATCCTTGTGGATTGATAACATTACTTGCATACTCAAATATCCCAAACACCTAAAAGTTGTGAGATTCATCATTCATTTATAGATGTGCTAGGTGTTTACGGTTTTGTTTGATTGCCTTGTAATTTGTCCCTCTCTTAGGCTCTTGGATTTATTCGGGAGTAAGGTTCCATTTCGAACTCTGCACTAAGATGTGCGAATTTGAGGCTAATCTATTCCATTTCCACGTTCCTTTCTTTGATATGAGTGTGCCGGTGATGTGTTGAGCTAGAACTTGGCCTGGTGATCGTTACGAGACCGCAGTGAGATCACTTTTGTGATATAAGTACATTGGATGACGAATTGGCATACTAGGTTTGACCCGTATTTTCTTTCTATTCACCCCTTGTTTATGTATATATTTTTACCATTAGTATACATACTTTTATACATGTACATACATGTTTTGTGTTGCTGGCTACTCTGGTCAGTGATTTTCCTTTCTTTGTAAACCTTTGTTGCACTCATCTTTAGTGCAAGATACATTTAGACACCCTTTTTGAACTTAGCCTTTTTCTTTGTATAAATCCACTTAAATATGTAAACTTTACCTCGCCATACCGATAGTCTAATTTTGGGGGGCCATTGATTGTCATTGGTTGGTTTGGGCGGTTTGAGAGAGCTTCAGTGGTTATCGGTTGGAATATTCTTGGTCTATGGGGATACGACGATTGGTCAAGTTATTGGGGAATGTCTTGGATTGTTCAAAGGAAGTATATTGTTAATTGACATTGTTCATCATTGTAAGAGGGTGCCTACTAGTAGAGTAAAAATGGTTCAAAATAAAGAAGAAAAAAAGTGAAAAACAAAAAAAAAAAAAAAAAAAAAAAAAGAAAGAAAAAAAAAAGAAATAAGAAAAAAAAAAGAAAGAAAAGAACTTGGGCTACTAGTGGGTACTTCTCATTTTTATATGTCTAAAGAATTGTTGTATCATTTGGTTCGTGAATAGAATGGAAGATTTGGTTGTCCTAAGTTGTTTGAAGTTGATACACCACAATGGTGTCGGGTTTTGCTTGTTACTTTTGAGGTGTTCATGGGATAGCATCTTATGGGTTGGTGGCAATCAATGGTAAGGGTTTGATTAGACTATTTTGTACATAACTTATACTTTGTTATTTCCTGTTATCACTAACCTAAATTTCCCAAATCCCATTTTAAATACCCTTAGCCTAACATTACAACCGACTTATATGCCAAATTTTGATGATGTACATGGTGCTCACGCCATGTCGGTGAAGCTATGATCCTAGTTCAAGCCTATGGTAAGATATGCATCACGACCGAGCAATGAGTGATTATTCATATATATTCAACCCCAATAGTAAGTTCGTTGGAGTAGGATGATTTTGATAGGCTCATTTGTTTCACTTTTGCTTAGTCATGTTATTGAGGCTTGTGGATTGTTCAGATATTGTCAAACATTTCGGGTTTTCATTTAAGATTAAAACTGCTTCACCGAGTCCTTGTCATCGACATACTTGGTTTGGCTTCTTTTTGATAATCGTAATGTGTTTATATAGCTTCATGCCAAGGAATGCTTTTGCTTAATTTCCAGATTTGCTTGAGGACAAGCAACGCTCAAGTGTGGGGGGATTTGATGTGACCAATTTATATAGATCGCCCACATCATTATTGGCCTTTTCCGTATATGTTTTGAGTCAATTTTGTATGCATTTGGCGCGTTTATGGTGTTTGTTAGTGCTTTCAGGTTCTTAGCAGGTTGTGCGTCCATTTGGTGCATTTTCTGACAATTTTAGGCCAAGATGTTGATCCGAGTATTCGAGAGCTGTTAATAAAGAAGAACCAAAGATTTCAGCAAGATTTGACTGCGCCGCAGTGGGAGTGCACTAGCCCCACTGCGCCGCAGTCACCAGTGAGAAGAGCCAATGAATTCCAGACGATATTCCATGCGCCGCAGTGGGTGTGCACTATCCCCACTGCGCCGCAGTCATTGGGTGCCAAAGCTAAACAATTTCCAGAAGATAATCCATTCGCCGCAGTGGGAGTGTACAGCCCCACTGCGCCGCAGTGGGAGTGCACTAGCCCCACTGCGCCGCAGTCACCAATGAAAAGAGCCAATGAATTCCAGACGATATTCCATGCGCCGCAGTGGGAGTGCACTAGCCCCACTGCGCCGCAGACACACAAGAACAGAATTTCAGAGATCTCTCACTGCGCCGCAGTGGGAGTGCACAAGGCCCACTGCGCCGCAGTGGGAGTGCACTAGCCCCACTGCGCCGCAGTCACCAATGAAAAGAGCCAATGAATTCCAGACGATATTCCATGCGCCGCAGTGGGAGTGCACTAGCCCCACTGCGCCGCAGTCACCAATGAAAAGAGCCAATGAATTCCAGACGATATTCCATGCGCCGCAGTGGGAGTGCACTATCCCCACTGCGCCGCAGTGGATGCAAGACTGTGCCGAAGTGGGAGTGCACTAGCCCCACTGCGCCGCAGTCACCAATGAAAAGAGCCAATGAATTCCAGACGATATTCCATGCGCCGCAGTGGGTGTGCACTATCCCCACTGCGCCGCAGTGGAGTGCACTAGCCCCACTGCGCCGCAGTGGGAGTGCACTAGCCCCACTGCGCCGCAGTGGGAGTGCACTAGCCCCACTGCGCCGCAGTGGGAGTGCACAGCACTGTGCCGAAGTGGGAGTGCACTAGCCCCACTGCGCCGCAGTCACCAATGAAAAGAGCCAATGAATTCCAGACGATATTCCATGCGCCGCAGTGGGTGTGCACTATCCCCACTGCGCCGCAGTGGGCATGCATAGCCCCACTGCGCCGCAGTGGGAGTGCACAGCCACTGCGCCGCAGTGGGAGTGCACTAGCCCCACTGCGCCGCAGTCACCAATGAAAAGAGCCAATGAATTCCAGACGATATTCCATGCGCCGCAGTGGGAGTGCACTATCCCCACTGCGCCGAAGTGGGAGTGCACTAGCCCCACTGCGCCGCAGTCACCAATGAAAAGAGCCAATGAATTCCAGACGATATTCCATGCGCCGCAGTGGGTGTGCACTATCCCCACTGCGCCGCAGTGGAGTGCACTAGCACTGCGCCGCAGTGGGAGTGCACTAGCCCCACTGCGCCGCAGTGGGAGTGCACTAGCCCCACTGCGCCGCAGTGGGAGTGCACTAGCCCCACTGCGCCGCAGTGGGAGTGCACTAGCCCCACTGCGCCGCAGTGGGAGTGCACTAGCCCCACTGCGCCGCAGTGGGAGTGCACTAGCCCCACTGCGCCGCAGTGGGAGTGCACTAGCCCACTGCGCCGCAGTGGGAGTGCACTACAACTTCGCCGCAGTGGGAGTGCACTAGCCCCACTGCGCCGCAGACACACAAGAACAGAATTTCAGAGATCTCTCACTGCGCCGCAGTGGGAGTGCACAAGGCCCACTGCGCCGCAGTGAGTGCACTAGCCCCACTGCGCCGCAGTGGGAGTGCACTAGCCCCACTGCGCCGCAGTGGGAGTGCACTAGCCCCACTGCGCCGCAGTGGGAGTGCACTAGCCCCACTGCGCCGCAGTGGGAGTGCACTAGCCCCACTGCGCCGCAGTGGGAGTGCACTAGCCCCACTGCGCCGCAGTGGGAGTGCACAGCCACTGCGCCGCAGTGGGAGTGCACTAGCCCCACTGCGCCGCAGTCACCAGTGAGAAGAGCCAATGAATTCCAGACGATATTCCATGCGCCGCAGTGGGTGTGCACTTGCCCCACTGCGCCGCAGTGGGTGCACAGCCCCACTGCGCCGCAGTGGGAGTGCACTAGCCCCACTGCGCCGCAGTGAGTCACTACCTCACTGCGCCGCAGTGGGAGTGCACTAGCCCCACTGCGCCGCAGACACACAAGAACAGAATTTCAGAGATCTCTCACTGCGCCGCAGTGGGAGTGCACTAAGGCCCACTGCGCCGCAGTGAGTGCACTACCCACTGCGCCGCAGTGGGAGTGCACTAGCCCCACTGCGCCGCAGACACACAAGAACAGAATTTCAGAGATCTCTCACTGCGCCGCAGTGGGAGTGCACAAGGCCCACTGCGCCGCAGTGAGTGCACGGGCCCACTGCGCCGCAGTGGGAGTGCACTAGCCCCACTGCGCCGCAGTGGAGTGCACTAGCCACTGCGCCGCAGTGGGAGTGCACTAGCCCCACTGCGCCGCAGTCACCAGTGAGAAGAGCCAATGAATTCCAGACGATATTCCATGCGCCGCAGTGGGTGTGCACTTGCCCCACTGCGCCGCAGTGGGTGCACTAGCCCACTGCGCCGCAGTGGGAGTGCACTAGCCCCACTGCGCCGCAGTGGGAGTGCACTAGCCCCACTGCGCCGCAGACACACAAGAACAGAATTTCAGAGATCTCTCACTGCGCCGCAGTGGGAGTGCACAAGGCCCACTGCGCCGCAGTGAGTGCACGGGCCCACTGCGCCGCAGTGGGAGTGCACAGCCACTGTGCCGAAGTGGGAGTGCACTAGCCCCACTGCGCCGCAGTCACCAATGAAAAGAGCCAATGAATTCCAGACGATATTCCATGCGCCGCAGTGGGTGTGCACTATCCCCACTGCGCCGCAGTGGAGTGCACTAGCCACTGCGCCGCAGTGGGAGTGCACTAGCCCCACTGCGCCGCAGTGGGAGTGCACTAGCCCCACTGCGCCGCAGTGGGAGTGCACTAGCCACTGCGCCGCAGTGGGAGTGCACTAGCCCCACTGCGCCGCAGTCACCAGTGAGAAGAGCCAATGAATTCCAGACTAGCAACTTAGGTGTTTGGGTGATTTGCGAGCGGTTGGTGGTACCACGCGAGCATTTTTATCCTTTCACGATTATCTTGTCAACTCTAAAGAATTTGATCTTTAACGTGTGCAATCATAGCTGAAGTTAAGTGGATTCGAAGTGGATGATCTTTATTTATATTGTCTGAACTTTTTTTACTTTCAATTGTCTTGTTATTTCAATTTCTTTAATTTCAAATTGTCAAAGTGAGGTAGCAATTCGGCTACGGTTCCATCCTTATTCTAAAACCACTTTAGCTAACAATTATTTCAAAACCAATCCCCGCGAACGATCTCGGACTTACTACTTACTATATTATATGCGATCAGGTCCACTGCCTGAAAGTGTGTAGTAGTCGGTTTTTAGTGGGTACTAGTTTATAAATTTTACAAACTCGATTTCACACATCAAAACTTCACCCGGTGTTGTTTGCCGAATACACAGTGTTCACAGAACTCCAGTTTTCCAGTATTCTGGCCGCACAACAAACCCCGTTTGCTAAGCTCCATCATGCCCCTTTCGCTCATGTGCCCAAGGCGCATGTGCCATAACTTGGTGGTTTCTATATCTGTCATTGATGAAGAAACTCCAGGCCATTAACCTTTTCACCTTTCATCACGACAAGTGCACCTTTTATGACTTTTAATACTCCATTTTTACCGCGATACTCACAGCCAATGGAGTCCAGTGTACCTAAAGAAATAAGGTTCTTTTTCAATTCTGGAACATGCCTGACATCTGTCAACGTCCTCACAGTGCCATCGTACATCTTGATTTGGACTGTACCTATTCCAACAACCTTACAAGGTGTATCGTTTCCCATAAGGACTTTACCACCATCTATATTTTGATATGTGGTAAACCAGTCCCTATTTCGACACATATGATAGGAACAGCCTGAGTCAAGAATCCAACCATCGCCGGAGCGATCTTCAGTAACACTAAGAACATGTGCATCATCAGAATTTTCTTCAGCAACCGCAGCAACTTTATCTGCTCCTCCTGTTGCTTTCCATTTTTCCCTTTTTCCTTTTAAATCTGGACAGTCTTTTCGTATGTGCCCTTCCATGTGACATTGATAACACTTTATCTTTCTAGGTCTTGATTTTGATCTAGAACGACCTCTGCTGCTTGATGCTTTATTGTTTTGCCTCCCCCTTGCCACCAAACCATCTGCAGTATCTTCAACATAATCCGAGGAGACCTTCTTCCTTAACTCGCTTGAGTTTAAGGTAGCTTTAACATCCTCCATGGATATAGTTTCTCTACCATATAGTAGAGTTGTAACCAAATGCTCATATGATTTTGGCAATGAACATAACAAAATCAGCGCCCGATCTTCATCTTCAATTTTCACATCAATATTATTCAAGTCCAAAATGATTTTATTGAACTCATTGATGTGATTATTGAGTGTACCTTCTTTCATCTGGAGAGTATACAACCGTTGCTTCAAATACAAACGGTTAGTGAGAGACTTGGTCATGTAAAGTGACTCAAGTTGTAGCCATAGCCCGGCAGGTGTAGTTTCCGCCGCTACTTCCCGGAGCACATTATCAGCAAGATTTAAAATAATCAAGCCATGTGCTTTCTCTAGTATCTCATTCTTCTCTTCATCTGTCAACTTTCCAGGCAAGTGTTCTCTGCCTTTCAAAGCTGATAAATATCCATGTTGGCTCAGTAGAGCCCGCATCTTCATTCTCCATAGACCGAAATCGTTCTGCCCATTAAACTTCTCTACATCGGATTTAAGCGTTGTCATTTAGAAATTCAATCACAACCAGTGCTCTGATACCAATTTGTTGTGATTAATGCAATTTCTAGATGAGGAAATTTAAATAGAACAATTTCACAACAAATAAAGACACAAGGATTTTACGTGGAAACTCCAAAATAGGAGAAAAACCACGGGCGGAAGCGGAGAAGGATTTTACTAGCAAATATGGCGTACCGAGGTTACAGTAATAAATACTACCCTCACAAGCTCACTAGTATAGAATTTTATAACATAATTCTATACTATACAAAACTCTCTACAAACTATTATAAGAGTATTAATACTCTTTCTAGTTTCTCTCGGATGTTTTATTTTGGCAGAGAAAATGGATATCTATGTCTATCTTTTTCTCTCGTATTATGGCTCTCCATGACTATCTCAAAATGAAGTAAAATTCATTTATATATACAAAGTGATTGCATGCATGAAAGGGCAAAGTAATTGCATGTCTATATCAAAGAACCATCCGTCCTTCCAAATGCATGTGACATTCGCTGTCACCATCTTGCATATTTGCATAGACTCCAATAAATGACATTTACGTGAACATATGCCAAATTAATGACATATCTCTAAACCCCACATGTATATACTCCAAGTTATGTTCATGTCCCACTCAATGATACATCACTGAAAGTAAACAAACGAACCATGTGGGATTTGTCACATTTCCATGTCCCTTTCCACTTTCTAGCATTCTCTCATTTGTATAAAATGATTAGCCTGCCACATATCTTACGTCAAAAGCAGATGAAAAATATTTGTCAACAAAAGTGGCTTGTCCACTTTTCAACAGAGTGGTGAACATGAGAGAGTATATTACATCACCATGATCAATGGTTATTTTTTTTAGCTTATGATTTGGCTCAAGTTCAAGAGACCATTGATCATTATCTGGACTGGCACTTTGTTTTCCCCAAGTTCCTACCCGAATAAATGTTGCGGAGTAGCTGCACACCTAGAAACAAGAATATTATAGATGAATGTAGTCAAAAGATGGAAATGGAGTTAATATCCGCATACTTTTTAAAAGACTGAGTTTTATATAAAAATAAACAAATATAAATACACTTTATACACACACTTACTTGAAGTCGCAACGCATACTCAAGTTTCTCCACAATCCAACGCATTGTTGGGCGATCACTTCTATCTTCTTTAAGCAGAGATATGAGCCTTGGAGAACACGTCCAACGAATCTTCTCTCATTTGATTCTTCAGATCGGAAGGATAATCTCATCTAATCTGTCTTGTTCACATGATTGTGCGCGAGAGTAGCAAGATGACATCGCCCATCTTGTGTTGTATGTGTTAGAAATATAATTGTAGTAGTTGATTTGTTTCCTTATGTATATTTTGTACTTATAGTGTAATGTAGTTAATATGGAAGGGGGCTTAGTGTAAATTAGTCATATGTATATAAACCCCCTCCATAATAGAAAATGTAACCTTTCACCCCATTTATGCAATCCAATATTTCCAGCCAAACACACTTTCTCTCTCTACTCTCTCTCTCTTAAAACCACCATTGTTACACACACTAACACACACATAAGCTCGAATTCTTGACTTTACATTTGGTATCAGAGCACAATCAGAGTTGCTGAACGATCCACAAGCTTAATACAAGCTTAATTTCAGAATTTGGCTTATTTCTGAAAGGTTCATTTGCCGAGATCACTGTTTGAGTGATTTCTGCAAATTAAGTGTGTTTTTGTTCGAATTTTGTTCACCGATCGATTTATAATCAGTATATCATCCTTCGTTATCGATTTCAGAAGTTAATTTCATCATTTGAGTTGTTTTTGCTCGAGCTCGGCAAATCGCATGTTCGAGTGGGTTTGAATTCAAGTTGAAATTAGCATCTAATTTGTTCAAGGATTTGTGCGCATTGGTTTTCTGATCATTTTGATATAAAATTTGAGTTTTAATTCGCAAAAATGAAGGAGAAATCGAAGATTTACAGTCTGCTCTGCAAATGAAGGTTTGGCTGAACGAAGAAGATAACCAGTAACCGACTATTTTGTCACGTAGTGATTACTCGTGTTTGCAGAGGTCGTTGGATTGGTTTGATCTTACTTGTTCTATTTGCAGAGCTCATTGCTCGGCAAATACGTATTTCAAGAAATTTGGTTAAGGCTTGCTCTTACTTGTTCTATTTGCAGAGCTTATTGCTCGGCAAATAGTTATTTCAAGAAAATTTGATTAAGTATTGGTGCTACTTGTTCTATTTGCAGAGCTTTTTGCTCGGCAAATAGGTGTTTACAGAATTTTTGGTTAAGGGTTGAGGCTACTTGTTCTATTTGCAGAGCTCTTTGCTCAGCAAATAGTTGTTTCAAGAATTTTGATTTGAGACTGGTGCTACTTGTATTGTTTGCAGAGGTTTAAGCTCGGCAAACAAGTGTTTTTGGTTGGTGCGACTAAGTACAAGTTCTATTTGTGCTATTTGCAGAGTTATTTGCTCGGCAAATAGTTGATTTTGATTCTTCGACCAAGTGATTTTATTAGTTGTGCTGTTTGCAGAGATTTAAGCTCGGCAAACAAGTGTTTTTGGTTGGTGCGACTAAGTACAAGTTCTATTTGTGCTATTTGCAGAGTTATTTGCTCGGCAAATAGTTATTTAAATTTGATTAAGTACTGGTGCTACTTGTTCTATTTGCAGAGCTCTTTGCTCACAAATATTTTTCAAGAAAATCAATTCAAAACCATTTTTCATCAATATTCTTCACGTGGGAAGAAAATCAAAATTTTAAAATTTCTACTTGTTCTATTTGCAGAGGTCTAAGCTCTGCATCTAGTTAAAATAGAAAATTTTCAATTATTTTTGGAATTTAGTTGAAATGGCTTCAAGGGAAGCTTTAGCACTTGGTTCTGAAGGAAGACCTCCTGTCTTGTTTAGAGGTTCTTATCCTCAATGGAAGAAAAGGTTTCTGAACTGGATAGATAGACAGAAGAATGGAAAACTTCTGAGGAAATCATACAAAGATGGTCCTGAAATTCCAAAGAATCCTGTTAATGGAGAAGCTTTACCTGAAGAGAGTTGGAATACAGATCAGAAAAATAGAGTTGAAGCTGATCAAATGTCAATTGCTTATCTTTACCAAGCACTTCCTGATGACATTTACTGCAATGTGGACTCCTATGAAACAGGAAAAGACATATGGGATGAAGTGGAGAAGCAGATGGAAGGATCTGATGTGTCAAACACCATAAGATTGTCGACTGTTCTGAACATGTATGAAACTTTCAAGCAACAGAAGGGTGAACCATTGAATGAAGTATACATCAGATTCTGTAATGTCATCAATGAGCTTAGAAAGAATGATGTGAAAAGAACCAATATGGAACTGAACATCAAATTCATCAAAAATCTGGAAGAGGAATGGCAAGTGTATGGAACCCAACTCAACCAACAATCAGACTTTGGGAAACTCACCATTCACACCTTGTATGAAAAGCTGAAGGTGAATGTTGAGGATGTTCAGAGGATCCAAAAGAAGAAAGAAGAAAGTTCTCATTCAGATCCATTGGCCTTGGTAGCTGAGAAGAAGACTTCAAAAGTGTCAAGACAAAGCTTTGTTGAGTATGACACTGATTCTGATTCAAGTGAAATGAGTGATTCTGATCTGGATGAAAGACAAAAAGAGATGTACAAGGAACTCGCTTATTTCACGAAGGCTTTCAAGAAGAAATTCTTCAAGAAGAAACCAACCAACAATCAGCTTAGGACTTCCTCAGTTTCTTCGTATGCAAAGAATGCAAATGCTCCTAAGTTTGAAGCCAAGAAGGAATATGTTGGTGGTGAGAAGAAGTTTGATAATCAGAAGAAGTTTGAGAAGAAGGTCATGGATAAAAGGAGTGAGGACAAGAAATGCTATAATTGTGGTATTCCTGGACACTTTGCCATCAATTGCACTAAACCGCGTCAAAAGAACTCCGAATACTACAAGTACAAACTTTTGCTCGCAAGACAAGAAGAAAGTGGAATTGCTCTTCTCGCTGAGGATGACAAGTGGTTACATCTTTCTGATGAGGAGACAGACGAACTTGCAGTGAATGTGTGCTTTATGACAAAGATCAAGAAATCAAAGGAGTTGGATGAAGTTGAGGAAAGTTCTTCAGAGGATGATCAGGTACTAACACTTCCCAAATCAGTGTTAAAACACTATATGGATATGAGTGAAACAGCAAGAAAAGATTGCAGGGAGTTGAGTAAAAAGAATTTAAAATTAAAGAAAGAATTGGAAGACAAAGAAAAAGATTTTCAAAGTAAATTTGATTTGCTTCAAAAGGAATTTGAGAATTTGAAATCTGAAAAAGCAGCAGTCACTTTTACTCCAAACTCAAAACTGCATCTTCAAAAACAAGAACTTGAGACCAAAGTTCTTGAACTGAGCAAGACCGTCAAACAACTTCAAGTCGAAAAGACCAATGAGATGTTTCGAGCAAATGCATTGGCTGAGGACATTGAGTCGTTAAATGTGAAATTGAAAGAATCCATCCCTGATTTGACGGAATTTGAAAACAAAATTTCTGACCTAAAATATGAGTGTTGTATAAAAGATTCTCTTAAACAAAAACTTGATAAAGAAAATGATGAAAAGAAAATCATGAGGCTATAATTCCTGAAATTCTTCAATTTTTTAAAGAAAAAGAAAAAGCATCAATTCCACTCAAGAAAAGTCCTTGTCCAATTAAGATAAGTGAAGCAAGTGTGAAATTGGAAACGGATGATTTCTCAACATATTTGGAAAGAAATTATGATTTTGCTCCTGATTTTGAAAAACATTTTGTTCAAAAAGAGGAAAAACATGAATTTTTTCTAAAGAAGGGTGCAAAAGTCTATTTTAACTATGAGTTAATGGATGAGTCATATGATTTTTTCAGTCACCCTGCACATAAAATTCAAAAAGAAAATGATGAAAAAGAAAATCATGAGGCTATAATTCCTGAAATTCTTGAGTGTTTTAAAGAAAAAGAAAAAGCATCAATTCCACTCAAGAAAAGTCCTTGTCCAATTAAGATAAGTGAAGCAAGTGTGAAATTGGAAACGGATGATTTCTCAACATATTTGGAAGAAAATTATGATTTTGCTCCTGATTTTGAAAAACATTTTGTTCAAAAAGAGGAAAAACATGAATTTTTTCTAAAGAAGGGTGCAAAAGTCTATTTTAACTATGAGTTAATGGATGAGTCATATGATTTTTTCAGTCACCCTGCACATAAAATTCAAAAAGAAAATGATGAAAAAGAAAATCATGAGGCTATAATTCCTGAAATTCTTGAGTGTTTTAAAGAAAAAGAAAAAGCATCAATTCCACTCAAGAAAAGTCCTTGTCCAATTAAGATAAGTGAAGCAAGTGTGAAATTGGAAACGGATGATTTCTCAACATATTTGGAAAGAAATTATGATTTTGCTCCTGATTTTGAAAAACATTTTGTTCAAAAAGAGGAAAAACATGAATTTTTTCTAAAGAAGGGTGCAAAAGTCTATTTTAACTATGAGTTAATGGATGAGTCATATGATTTTTTCAGTCACCTTGCACATAAAATTCAAAAAGAAAATGATGAAAAAGAAAATCATGAGGCTATAATTCCTGAAATTCTTGAGTGTTTTAAAGAAAAAGAAAAAGCATCAATTCCACTCAAGAAAAGTCCTTGTCCAATTAAGATAAGTGAAGCAAGTGTGAAATTGGAAACGGATGATTTCTCAACATATTTGGAAAGAAATTATGATTTTGCTCCTGATTTTGAAAAACATTTTGTTCAAAAAGAGGAAAAACATGAATTTTTTCTAAAGAAGGGTGCAAAAGTCTATTTTAACTATGAGTTAATGGATGAGTCATATGATTTTTTCAGTCACCCTGCACATAAAATTCAAAAAGAAAATGATGAAAAAGAAAATCATGAGGCTATAATTCCTGAAATTCTTGAGTGTTTTAAAGAAAAAGAAAAAGCATCAATTCCACTCAAGAAAAGTCCTTGTCCAATTAAGATAAGTGAAGCAAGTGTGAAATTGGAAACGGATGATTTCTCAACATATTTGGAAAGAAATTATGATTTTGCTCCTGATTTTGAAAAACATTTTGTTCAAAAAGAGGAAAAACATGAATTTTTTCTAAAGAAGATTCCAAAGTCACACTCTTCACAACCTTCCCCATTCGATAAGTTCCAAAGACCAAAGACCACCCAACAATCAAAGACCAACCCATTACTCAAGACTGATTCAAAATCAAAGACCAATCCATCACACAAGACTGATTCAAAACCAAAGACCAAACCATCACCAAAGAATGTTTCAAAACCAAAGTTCAATCAATCACCTAAGACAGATTCGAAACCAAAACCAAACAAAGAACCCAAAGTATCTATGAATTCAAAGACTTCTAGGAAATACAAGGTTAAATCTGAACCTCAGTCCCAAAAAGAAGTCAAAACAAGAAGTGGTCCAAAGATTGTTAAGAATGAAACTTTCTCATTAGGTAACAAACAACCTCAGCAGGTTAGGTATTCTAGTTTTCCTAGGTATTCTCAGAAGAATCCTAAGTGCACTTTACAAAGGGTTAGAGATACTGTTTCTGGAATGACTAAGTACAAAGATCAATATGGTTGGTTGTCACCTAATAATATAAAGAAGGTAAACAAGACCACAGAAACCATCAAGAAGAAACCTGTTAAGTCCGAAAATAACAAATTGTTTGCTAACAAGAAGACTGTTCGTGTTTCAGGTGACTTGTGCTTAACTAGTAGCAGTAGATGGATTCCTAAGGATAGATTTTTGCATGCTTCTAGTAAAGTCAAGCTTGATGGGAATACAACAAATGTGAAACAAGTGTGGATTGTCCGTAGATCAAATTCTCAAAATAGTGCCAATACATCTAGGACTAGTCCTGCTTGTACCAAAACTTGTGTATAAACCTTGGATTTTCATTGTTTGTAATTCGTATCTGTGCTTTGAACAATTATGTGTGTTTGTTTGTGATTTGAATAAAAAGTTTGTTTGTGTGTTATGTTGCTTGATGTTTATTTTTATGTATACTTGCATGTTATCCCTCTAACCTGCAAGGACCCAATCCACATGGGTACCTAAATCATATTCCTTGTCCTTGCAGGAATTTCTCATTTGTGTATGGTATGTTGACTCGGGATGTTCTCGTCATATGACTGGAAACAAGTCCATTCTAACAAACTTTGTCGAGAAGTTCATGGGAACCGTCAGATTCGGAAATGATCATATTCCTTGTCCTTGCAGGAATTTCTCATTTGTGTATGGTATGTTGACTCGGGATGTTCTCGTCATATGACTGGAAACAAGTCCATTCTAACAAACTTTGTCGAGAAGTTCATGGGAACCGTCAGATTCGGAAATGATCATATCGCTCCTATTCTCGGTTATGGAGACATTGTTAAAAATGGTGTCACTATCAAGAGAGTTTCTTATGTTGAAGGCCTAGGACACAATCTTTTTAGTGTTGGACAATTTTGTGACAATGATCTTCAAGTATTATTCAGGAGATATGAATGCAAAGTGCAGACTGAAGATGGTGTGGATATTCTTACTGGAACAAGAGACAATAATTTGTTCACTATTGATCTCAACAACATTCCATCTAACTCTTCAGAGATTTGTCTTCTTTCTAAAGCAACTGCACAAAATTCTTGGTTATGGCATCGCCGTCTTTCTCATCTTAATTTTCAAACAATCAATGCTCTCGTGGATAAACAACTTGTTGAAGGACTTCCGGATTACAAGTATGAAAGTGAACATGTTTGTCCAGCTTGTGCAATTGGTAAGATGAAGAAAGCTTCACACAAACCAAAGAAGTATCTGAGTACTGAAGGTCCTTTGCACCTTATACATATGGATTTGTGTAGCCCAATGAAAGTTCAAAGTATCCATGGCAAGCGATACATTCTTGTGATTGTCGATGATTATTCTCGTTACACTTGGGTATTCTTTCTTCATGCAAAGAGTGAATACTCCGAATGCAATTATTGAGTTCATAAAGAAGACCCAAGTAAATCTTAAATCATCAGTTAGAATTGTTTGCTCAGACAATGGCACTGAATTCAAGAATTCAACAATTGATTCTTTCTTCAAGTCCATGGGTATTACTCATCAATTTTCCGCTGTCAGGACACCTCAACAGAATGGAGTAGTTGAACGTCGAAATCGAACTCTTGTTGAAGCAGCTAGAACAATGCTTGCTTATTCTAAGTTGCCTCCGAATCTATGGGCTGAAGCTGTTGCTACTGCTTGTTTCACTCAAAATAGATCAATCATTAACAAGAGGTTTGATAAAACTCCTTATGAGATGATAAACAAACGAAAGCCCAATGTGAACTTCTTGCACATTTTTGATGTGTATGTTATGTTCTCAATGATCGAGATAATTTGGGTAAGTTTGAACCAAAAGGCGATGAGGCATATTTCATCGGTTATTCAAGAGAATCCATTGCTTATCGAGTATATAACCGAAGAACCAAGAGAATCGAAGAGAGTATGAATGTTAGATTTGATGAACTCTCGGGAATGGTTCTTGAACAACACAGTTCAAGACCCGAACTTCAAAGTCCACAATCTTCCGCAACAAAGACTGCTTCAAATGTCAAATCATCATTCTCTACTCCAACAACACAAGATTTGGATATCTTGTTTGAAGAATTTTTCCAAGTTCCGAAGAAAGTTCCTGAACCTGAAGTAAATGCAAATGAACCATCCAGTTCAAATTCAAAAGAGATGGATCCAAATGAGTCTTCACCATCACAATCATCAGATGTTAATTCATCATCTGATTCTCCTCCACCTACCGATATTTCAGAGTTGCATACTCAACCTCATAATTTCTCTCAAGTGACAAATCCTTCAACCAATCCTGAAGATTATGATCACGACGACTTTGTTGAACCAATTGCTACTTCGTTTGAACAATTAACAGAACAACATTCTCCTGATTTTTTGATTCTGAAGAATCTGGTGATCCACTTGATCCAATTCCTCACACAACCAAATGGACAAGAGCTCATCCAATTTCTCAAGTCATTGGTAATCCAACAACTGGAGTTCAGACAAGATCCGCATCCGCGAATGAATGTCTGTTTGTGAATTTTCTGAGTATTGTTGAACCAAAGAAAGTGAATGAAGCTCTAAGTTGTCCAGATTGGGTGAACGCAATGCAAGAAGAACTTAATCAGTTCGAACGTCTTGAGGTGTGGAAATTGGTTCCCAATCCTTACAAGAACAAGGAGCCAATTAAGACCAAATGGATCTTCAAGAACAAAAAGGATGAAACTGGAGTTGTTGTACGGAACAAAGCACGATTGGTTGCAAAGGGATACTGCCAACAAGATGGAATTGACTACGATGAGACATTCGCACCAGTTGCACGAATTGAGGCTATTCGGATGTTTCTTGCCTATGCTGCCTACAAGAACTTCACAGTCTACCAAATGGATGTCAAAACTGCCCTCTTGAATGGAATTCTCAAAGAAGAAGTGTATGTTGAACAACCAGAAGGTTTTGTGAATTCCAAACATCCGGACTATGTTTACAGGTTAGATAAGGCTTTATATGGTCTGAAACAAGCGCCTCGTGCATGGTATGATGCTCTATCCTCTTATCTTGTGAAATCTGGTTTTAACAAAGGTTCGATTGACACTACCTTGTTTATCAAACGACAAGGGAGTGACATCATTCTAATCCAGATTTATGTTGACGACATAATTTTCGGGTCCACAAATCCTAAATACTGCAAGAATTTTTCAGCTTTAATGATCAAGAAATTTGAAATGAGCATGATGGGTGAATTAAACTTTTTCCTTGGTCTTCAAGTCAAACAATTGTCAAATGGTACATTTATTTGTCAAACAAAGTACATTCTTGACATGTTGAAAAAGTTTGATATGATGGATTGTCAAACAATTGGTACACCCATGGAAGCTCGAACAAAGATCAATACTGATTTAAATGGAAAATCTTTTGATCAAAAGAAATATCGCAGTATGATAGGTCACTCATGTATTTGACTGCAAGTCGCCCGGATATTATGTTTGCCACATGCATGTGTGCCAGGTATCAGGCCAATCCCAAGGAAAGTCATTTCCAGGCCGTTAAACGGATCTTCCGATACCTGAAAGGCACAGTGAATCTTGGTCTCTGGTATCCAAGGGATACCGGGTTTCAGTTGATTGCATACTCGGATGCTGACCATGCAGGTTGCAAGCTTGATCGAAAGAGTACTTCTGGGAGTGTACAGTTTCTAGGGGATAGATTGGTCAGTTGGTCTTCAAAGAAACAGAATTGTGTATCCACATCTACTGCAGAAGCTGAATATGTTGCTGCAGCAAGCTGTTGTTCACAAGTTCTTTGGATGAAGACACAGTTGACTGATTATGGATTTCAGTTCAACAGAATTCCCATTTACTATGACTCAAAGAGTGCTATTGCTATTTCTTGCAACCCGGTTCAGCACACAAAGACCAAGCACATAGATGTTCGGTACCATTTTCTAAAAGATCATGTCGAGAAAGGTAACATCGAACTCTATTTTGTCCCGACAGACTACCAACTTGCTGACCTTTTCACCAAACCTCTGGATGAACAAAGGTTTAATTTTTTTTAATTTTTTTTGTTGTTAATTTTTTTTAATTTTTTTTAATTTTTTTTAATTTTTTTTGTTGTTATTTTTTTTAATTTTTTTTTGTTATTTGTGTTTGTTTAATTTTTTTTAATTTTTTTTAATTTTTTTTAATTTTTTTTAATTTTTTTTAATTTTTTTTATTTTTTTTATTTTTTTAATTATCTTTGTTGTTAATTTGTTTTTATTGCCTTAATCTGCTCGTGTTTGATTTTTCTGGGTATGAATTGTTGAAGGGCTGGGTAATAAATGAATTTTTGAAGAAAAATGCCATTTGCAGAGCATTTTGCTCGGCAAATGCTTGTTTTTATCAAAACAAACTTGTTTTTCACCAAGTCCTTAATTCATTTGCAGAGCTTCTTGCTCGGCAAATGCTTGTTTTTATCAAAACAAACTTGTTTTTCACCAAGTCCTTAAATCAACTGTTTGCAGAGCACTAAGCTCGGCATATCTTTTTTTTCAAAAACAATTGTCAAATGGTACATTTATTTGTCAAACAAAGTACATTCTTGACATGTTGAAAAAGTTTGATATGATGGATTGTCAAACAATTGTCAAATGGTACATTTATTTGTCAAACAAAGTACATTCTTGACATGTTGAAAAAGTTTGATATGATGGATTGTCAAACAATTGTCAAATGGTACATTTATTTGTCAAACAAAGTACATTCTTGACATGTTGAAAAAGTTTGATATGATGGATTGTCAAACAATTGTCAAATGGTACATTTATTTGTCAAACAAAGTACATTCTTGACATGTTGAAAAAGTTTGATATGATGGATTGTCAAACAATTGTCAAATGGTACATTTATTTGTCAAACAAAGTACATTCTTGACATGTTGAAAAAGTTTGATATGATGGATTGTCAAACAATTGTCAAATGGAACATTTATTTGTCAAACAAAGTACATTCTTGACATGTTGAAAAAGTTTGATATGATGGATTGTCAAACAATTGTCAAATGGTACATTTATTTGTCAAACAAAGTACATTCTTGACATGTTGAAAAAGTTTGATATGATGGATTGTCAAACAATTGTCAAATGGTACATTTATTTGTCAAACAAAGTACATTCTTGACATGTTGAAAAAGTTTGATATGATGGATTGTCAAACAATTGTCAAATGGTACATTTATTTGTCAAACAAAGTACATTCTTGACATGTTGAAAAAGTTTGATATGATGGATTGTCAAACAATTGTCAAATGGTACATTTATTTGTCAAACAAAGTACATTCTTGACATGTTGAAAAAGTTTGATATGATGGATTGTCAAACAATTGTCAAATGGTACATTTATTTGTCAAACAAAGTACATTCTTGACATGTTGAAAAAGTTTGATATGATGGATTGTCAAACAATTGTCAAATGGTACATTTATTTGTCAAACAAAGTACATTCTTGACATGTTGAAAAAGTTTGATATGATGGATTGTCAAACAATTGTCAAATGGTACATTTATTTGTCAAACAAAGTACATTCTTGACATGTTGAAAAAGTTTGATATGATGGATTGTCAAACAATTGTCAAATGGTACATTTATTTGTCAAACAAAGTACATTCTTGACATGTTGAAAAAGTTTGATATGATGGATTGTCAAAGGGCTGGGTAATAAATGAATTTTTGAAGAAAAATGCCATTTGCAGAGCATTTTGCTCGGCAAATGCGATGTTTGTTCTTGAAAAACTTCAAATCTTCATAATTTTCTGGAAAACATGTTCATATTTTTCCTAAACAAATTTTTGAATCAAAATAGTCATTTGCAGAGCTTCTTGCTCGGCAAATGCTTGTTTTTATCAAAACAAACTTGTTTTTCACCAAGTCCTTAAATCAACTGTTTGCAGAGCACTAAGCTCGGCATTCAGTGCAAATTGGATTCCAATTTTTTTTAAGTTCTAAAAACAACTGTTTGCAGAGCTTTTAGCTCGACAAACAGTGCAAATTGGTTTTCCAAAATTTTTACAAGTCTAAAATCAACTGTTTGCAGAGCTTTGAGCTCGGCAAACAGGCCTTCTTGAATTCCAAAATTTCTACAAGTTTTAAAAACAACTGTTTGCAGAGCAGTTTGCTCGGCAAACAGTGCATTTTGTTCAAAACCTTTTCCAAGTCTTAGAACAACTGTTTGCAGAGCATTTTGCTCGGCAAACAGTACAAAGTGAAAATTTTCACCAAGTTTTTTTTAAACCAACTGTTTGCAGAGCATTTTGCTCGGCAAACAGTACAAAATTGAATTTTTCATTGAAATTTTTCTTTATCAAATTGACAACATTATTGTTGATCAATAAAAGGAAATTTCATACATTTAAAAGAAGTGAATCTGAACTGCTCATTTGCAGAGCTTTGAGCTCGGCATTTACGAGGTTCATCTCTCATAATTCGATGACTTGGTGCCTGACTTGAGATTTTCTCGTGTTTGCCGAGAAGTTTGCTCGGCAAACAATACAAATCATCAAATTTTTCCCAAAACCAATTTTTTTGGTCCTTGTCAATCTCTGGGAAAATTTTTCAAAATGTGCTATTTGCAGAGCATTTTGCTCTGCAAACAGTACAAATAAAACTTAAATTTTTTTCTTTTTCTTTCTTTTTCTTTCCATTAATTTTATTTTATGGTTCTTTTATTATTATTTGTGTTGTGTTTTTAAAATGTATAAATGTATATGTGTATTGTGTTTGTATATATAGTATTTCATAAGTGTTTGGGGTGAGAGGCAAGGTATCAAACGCCTTTGTGTACTACCTTGTTTTCTTATCTTTTAATACTTATGTGATCCTATATATTGTCATGTTTTGTATATATATTTGGGTGAGATGCAAGGTATCGAACGCCTTTGTGTACTACTTTGTTTTCTCATTTTAATATATATGCAAAACATTGTCTATGTATAATAAATGTGTTTCTTAAATGTTGGTATGTGTTGTTATTTTTCTGTGTTTAAAGTGTATTTTCTGGTCAAAACTTTGGTCAGTTTGTCTTAACGGAAAAATAATAAATTACCAAGATGGCTATGTTCAAAGAAGGAGATTCAATGAAAATGCAAGCCAATCAAGCACTACATATCCCATTTGCTTGCAAATTCCCAATCATAACGGAGATTCAGCAGCTACTTCAAATTCAATGCTTTGACTGGAGGTGCAATTGTTCCCGAGAAGTATGTATTTGAGTTGTGGGAATCAATTGAATATGTAAGAGGAAGTAAAAGACATAAGACAGCAGACTACTTCAAATTTTCACTACAGTCAGAAGATGAAATTTTCAATTGTAGATTCACTCTGGATGAGTTTAGAACTATCATTGGATTTCCTGGACATGAAGAATACGAAGAACTACCATCAGTTGAAGAAATGTTGGCTGGAGTTCATTCGTTGGGTTATGAAGGAGAGTTGGCAACGATGAGAGATTTTAGAAGAATGAATGTAGCAACTCTCTGGCATACGATGTACAATGTTCTAACCACTTGTTTGATGCCATCACAGAAAGGAATTGATCTCATGACGAAGCATTCATTATCAATTTACTATGCAGTCACTCACAATGTGCAGTGTGACTTTGCGAAGATAATATGGGATAAGATGATTCAAGTTGTCAAGGGAAAGAATGCACAAGAAAGAAAATATATTCCCTTTATCAGATTCTTCACACTGGTTATCGAAGACGTTCTTGATAATGCAGAAGAAATTCCAAAATTGGAAAACAGCTTTAAGTGTGTAATTGCAATGTATAAATCTAATTTGAGAGGCACAGGAAGTGAAACTGCAAGACCTTTTCCGATTCCACCATTCCTGATTAATATGGTTCCTGCTCAGAGTCCTCACCTTAGGGCTTATCTCGAGTGGTTAGTCTCAGCAATGGGGTCTGAAAGCCGACAGACTCCTACCCAAGCTGTGCATAGGTCGCCTAGTGAGGGTCCTAGATCTGATAAAAGAAAAAAAGGGGTTAGTGATGAGGGGACTTCTGAGCAGAGGAAAAGAAAGTCAAAAAGAGTTATGTTTGAGCAAGATGTTATTTCACCTGAACCTGTTTCTTCACCGGTTTCTCAACCTACACCAAATATTACTTCGCAAACCTCACCATCCATTCAATCAACACAATCTACACCAACCGTTCAATTTTCGCAATCTTCACCTTCACAATCTACACCTATACCATCCGTTGTTTCGCCAAATCCACCAACTCTAACACCACCTCGCTTATCACCTGTACTTAATCCTACACCGCTTGCTTCAGCACTACCTAATGAACCAACTCCACCACCAGGTAGAAGATTTAAAATGGCTGCTAGACGTGCACCAAAGAAGGCATCAAAGAAGAAGAAATCCAAAAGAAAGCATAAGTCTGCTGGATCTGAACATATTGGTGCCTCAACAGAGTTGGATGCTGAACAAGTAACTCAAGTAATTCATAATGTTGTATCTGAGTTGGAAACTGAGCATGTTAGCACTGGAGATGATGTTGTGCTGGAGGAACAAGGCGGAATTGAGGGAGGAGTTGAAAATGTAAGAGAGGATGTGCGGTCCGGGTTAGGACAAGGGCATAAAGAAAACGTTGGCCCTCCGATAGTTCAAACCACAGAGTCTAACCGGGTTGTTTACCCTAGGGTAGAAGTCGGGAACTGCCCATTCTCGCTTGCACCAAACTCTCCTAGCCATTCTGACTCCTCACAACAGGAGTTAGTCTCACAAACGCACGGGGAACAGCCACGTTCACCACACTCTCCTCATTTGGAGGATGAGAGTGTTGAAATAAGAGAGGATCAGCCCCACCTCTCGCCTTCATTTCGTGCACATGAGTCTAGATCTCCTAGGTACACGGATTCACAAGCTCAGTTGAGTACTGATGCCGGAACAAGCGGAGGGGGACCCACTTTGTGTGACCCTCAAGGACAGCTTGGAAATCCTGCCTTAGCTAACATCACGCCAGCTTTAGCCGTAGGTAACAGTTCTCAGACCGAGACTGGGGGACAGTATGAACGCCGTAGTGACACTGCTGTTCCTCAGGATCAACCTGAGACTGTATTAACGGGCATTCTCAGTGACCCCGGTGTTGTGAGAGGTGTTGCCCAACAACAACAAGTCCCGGACAGTGATTTATCACAGTCTAGGACACAAATTGATTTGGGTTGCAAAGCCCATGAATCTGAAACTGCTGGTGAGGGTATAACCCGAGGATCCGCAGGAAATCCTGAATCAGCTTCGCTGAATTTAGGTCACATCACAAATGTGCAAACAACCACGGGTTGGCTACTCCACCTCCTACCCAAACACAAAGAACACCAACACCTATTCAAACATCATCAACCACAACAAATCTTCCAACCAAAGATCAAGCATGTGAAGTTTTACTTGGCATTCTACGTTTTGAAGGGGATTTGTTGACTATGACTGAAAGGGGTGTGTTGAATGCTCTTGAGGTAAGAGAAAGAGAAATTGCTAACGAACGAAGAGTCAAAGCTTTACAAGATCAAGTTGAAAAACAAAAGGCTGAATATGATACGAAACTTGCTGCATTTGAGCTAAGGTTGTTAGCATTAGAATCTTGCCGACCGGCCTCGGTTGCTTCTAGACGGGATGATCCTGATTCTGATGATCACCCCGAGGGGGAGAACCAAGGAGAGGGTCAAGTTAATATTGAAAATACTTCGGCAAGAGTTGATGTGAATGTTGAGGATGTGGTGATGCAAGAAAGATCAGAGGGTGGAAATCAAGCTGAGAAAGATACTTTAGATGATGTGATTAAAAGAAGATTAGATGACATTTTTGGTGTTGATTCAGAAGTAGAAAGTGAAGAAGAAAATGAGAATGTTGAGGTTAATGAAGAAGAAGGTTTTGTAATTGAAGATGATATAGTTGAATATGCTGAAGGAGAAGCTGATATTGAGGCCATAAAAGATAATGTAATATTGGATGAGCCAGAGATAGTTGAAACTTCAGTGAACGTAGAAGCTGTAGAGGAACCAATGTTTGAAGAATTTGCAGATCTTGATTACTTTGAAACAGGTTCTTCAAGCAGAGTTGAAGTTGGAGAATCATCTGTTCCTGCTAGCTCAGCTCCACAGCATTACAATTTTAATGAATTTAACAATTTTGATGATCTGAGAAAGACTCCAGAAGCTGCTGTTCAGAACTTTAAGAAATCAACTTACAAACAAGTTTTGAAAGAGGCAATCATATCCGAGGAAGTTCTTCCTGATTATTTTCCAACTGAATTAACTGACGAACAACTAAGGTTTATTAATCGGGGATACTTCTTGAGGGATAAAGAAAGAATGGTTGCTCTCGGCATCAAACCTAAAGAAGCAGCTAAGAAGTCGAGATATCTGGAGGAAAGGGCATATCCAATATTTTGTGGAGCAACTAAAGTTACTAAAACCAGGAGACCAGAGTTAGATTCGATGTACAAGTTTAAGGAAGCAAGGCAAATAGAAGAATACACAGAGCTTCTTAAACTTACAAAACAATACAATCCAAAGTTACTTGAAGAACAAAGAAATCATAAGATATTGGTGCTGATAAGAGTGATATTGATTAAAAGAGTTACTATCTCTGTTCCATGTTTTCATGTTAAAAGAGATAATAACAAGATCTACAGATTTACAGAAGCCCAATTCAAACTTTTGCCGATTGATGACATTATCTTCCTCTACAACCATTTCCTGAATGCAATGCAAAGATACCGTGAAGATGTAATTGCTTTTGATGCTGTAAAAAGATACATGTCAAGTTGTATTCAATATGCGTCACTGGAAGATTTTCAAATAGGGTTTGAAGTTGTGAAGAGGAAGATAAATGTTCCATATCCAGATCAAAGTCTTTACACTGAAGACATTGAAAAACTCAGTATTGGTCATGTCATCGAAGAACCATTTTTTGGGGTTGTCTTTTTAAATAGCCGAAAGAAGAAGATTTTCATTCGTATGGATGAACTTGCTTCTTATTCTGATGGAACATTGGAGTTTTGTAAAAATGTGTTGTTGTGCTTGAAAGAAGATGAGCAAGATGAAAAGAAAAAGGAAGTGTTTGATAAAGTAATCTCCAAGATCAATCAAAGGCTTGAGTACCGAGACAGCATTCGAATGATGAGAGAAGCAAAGAATGTTCAGAAGTCGAAGTACGTTGTTCGTCGGAGAGGAGGTTGCTGGATCAAGTACGAGCCTAGTCATCTTCCAGGACCACAGAACATTCCTCCAAGAAACTTTGAAGCAAACATGGTTGTTCCTGATGACAGACCTGAAGGAGAAAATTGGTTCTGGCATCCAAACAAAGACAGACCGAATACAAGAGTTTGAAGATGGACAAAGACTGGATATTTTTGACAAATCACTACTAAGGGGGAGATTGTTAGAAATATAATTGTAGTAGTTGATTTGTTTCCTTATGTATATTTTGTACTTATAGTGTAATGTAGTTAATATGGAAGGGGGCTTAGTGTAAATTAGTCATATGTATATAAACCCCCTCCATAATAGAAAATGTAACCTTTCACCCCATTTATGCAATCCAATATTTCCAGCCAAACACACTTTCTCTCTCTACTCTCTCTCTCTTAAAACCACCATTGTTACACACACTAACACACACATAAGCTCGAATTCTTGACTTTACAGTATGAATATATGCTTGTCTTCCACACAACATCTCAAATAGCAACACACCAAAGGAATAAACATCTGATTCTTTTGTTAGAATGCCGGTTCTTATATATTGTGGATCAATATAGCCAAAAGTGACAAGATACGTAAACTCCAAATTTGAAGGGCCTATTTTGGACAATCCAAAATCAGATACTTTTGCTTCCCAGTTCTCGTCTAGGAGAATGTTAAGGCTCTTTATGTCTCGATGCAAAACTCTATGTTGGAGACCCACCTCATCATGCAGGTAATTAAGCCCACTGAAGAAATATTGAAATAACGAACAAGTCGGCTGTGATTATTATTAGAGTTTAAGAGTTTTGATTACAATCAGAGAAACTAGATGAATTTCTAAACAATATGTTCAGAAATCATATACAGCATAAGAATCGAATAACTAGAATGATCAGTATGATCATACAATAAGAAACCCTAAAATTATATTTGAGAAAAATAGAGATAAATATTTGTATCGATTGATAAAACTGATTGATATGAAACCCTAAGCAGAGTTATATATCTCCAAAAGTTTCCAATAGCCCCTTGCACTCTTACTTCTTGACATCTTCATTCCAAAGCTTGAATGTTACAAAACTGGTCCTTAATCTTCCTGAGACTTGTCATATGAATACCGAACTTGTATCCTGCAATTTAACTTGAAAGTTTATAAGTAACAAGACTAAATTACCAAGTTAAGATTGAATTACCTTTATAATTTTAACATTCCCCCTCAATCTTAACTTGGAAAGGATCATACAATTTGAACTTAGAACACAAAAATTTATGTTGATCATAACTCAGACTCTTAGTTAAAATGTCAGCAACATTTTCTTTAGAATCAAGTTTAAACACTTTAATCAATCCTGCAGCAATCTTTTCTCTAACCAAATGCAAATCAATCTCTAAATGCTTAGTCCTCTCATGAAAAACAGGATTATTTGCAATTTGTATAGTAGACTTATTGTCACAAAAAAGCTTAGCAGGTAACAAATTATGAACATTCAAATCTGTTAACAGATTTATGATCCAAAGAATCTCACATGTAACAGATGCCATGGCCCTATATTCAGCCTCAGCTGAAGACCTAACAACTGTTTGTTGCTTTTTACTTTTCCAGGAGACCAGATTTCCTCCAAAATACACACTAAAACCAGTTACAGATCTCCTGGAATTTAAACACCTACCCCAGTCTGAATCAACATAACCAACAAGATCAAGATTATTACCTTTATTCAATTGAATACCTTTACCTGGTGAGGACTTAAGATACCTCAAAACTCTGAATGCAAGCTGCAAATGCACTTCAGTAGGAGCATGCATGAACTGACTTAGAGCATGTACAGAATAACTAATGTCTGGCCTAGTTAAAGTCAAATAGATAAGCTTTCCCACAAGTTTCTGATATACAGAAATATCCTTCAGAAATTTATCATCATTAGAAGTTTTAGGAATAGTGTAATTATTTTCCATAGGTGTTTTCATAGGTTTACTACCAAGTAAACCAAACTCATGTAATAACTCTAAACAATACTTCCTTTGAGACAAGCAAATACCAGAATCATTGTACATAACTTCTAAACCAAGAAAATACTTTAACTTGCCTAAATCTTTAATCATAAACTTGGTTTGCATAAAAGTTTTCACTTTATCAAGTTCACTCATATCATTTCCAGTCATTACAATATCATCAACATATACCAATAATGCAAGAAACACAAATTCTTTATTAAAGATAAACAAAGAATAATCACTTTTGCTTTGTGTAAAACCATATTCACATAAAGCACTTGTTAATTTTTCATTCCATTGCCTAGGTGCTTGTTTAAGACCATATAAAGATTTAACCAGTTTACAAACTTTATTACTAGAAGGATCATAATATCCTTCAGGTAACCTCATATAAACATCCTCATGTAAATCACCATATAAGAAAGCATTATTAACATCTAGTTGATATAATGGCCAACTATTATTGACAGCAAGAGACATTAAACATCTAACAGTAACCATTTTCACCACTGGTGAAAAAGTTTCATCAAAATCTAAACCAACTCTTTGACTATAACCTTTAGCTACTAATCTAGCCTTATATCTTTCAATTTGACCATTAGCTTTATATTTTATCTTAAATATCCATTTACAACCAATGGGTTCTCTTCCTTTAGGAAGATCAACAATATCCCAAGTATTATTTCTATGTAAAGCTTCCATTTCATTGTTCATAGCTTGAACCCAATTTAAGTCCTTAGAAGCTTCACTAAAATTCTTTGGTTCAATGCTTTTGTTTAAACTAGTAATGAAACAAAGATTTTCAGAATCAAGATTTGAGTAATTCACAACTCTTTCAACACCATATTTTACCTTTCCTATAAAATAATCATTCAAGTACTTAGGCAGAACAGAAACTCTATCAGACCTTCTATTATTAGCAACTTGATCTATATTATCAAAAATCACATTTTCAGGTTGATTATCATTCACAAACATGGGTTGATCATCATTAACAACAATATTTTCATTTTGAGAATCATTTTGAGTATTATGACTACCCTCAGAGAGTTCATTATCATCATTATGTGTTGCATCTTGATTAAGTGTGGTAATCTTAGGACTGCCAGGCATGAAACCCTGTCCTTCAGGGTCTGCAGTAGTCCTATGACTGCCAGACACTTTATCATTGTTGCCATCACATCTGCCATTGTCTCTCACTTCATCATTGGGATTTAAGTCATTTGGGTTATCATAAAAAATGTTGTCAAAGAAATTTAAATGAGTAATTTTATCTTTATTTGAATTAGAAGAACCCTTTTTAAGCTTAAAAGGAAAAACAGTTTCATAAAACTTGACATCTCTTGAAAAAAACATATTCTTATTATCTAAACTATACAATTTGTAACCCTTCTTTTCATTAGAATATCCAATAAAAACATAGACACCCAAAAGACTTTAAGTGTGAGAGATTTGGTTCAGAACCATAAATTTTAAAATAAGGAGAATGACCAGAAAGAACAGAAGTAGGAGTCCTGTTAATCAAATAAGTAGCAGTTAAGATACACTCAGTCCACATAGATAAAGGAAGTTCCCCCTGAAACATGAGAGACCATGCAACATTTAAAAGATGCATGTGTTTTCTTTCAACAATCCCATTTTGTTGAGGAGTATAAGAATTAGAAGTTTGATGAAGAATTCCTTTACTTATAAAAAACTGTTTCAAGTCATAATTAATGAACTCAGTCCCATTATCAGACCTAAAAACTTTAATCCTTTTACTAAATTGATTTTCTATAAGTAAAACAAATTCTTTAATATGAGATTTCACTTCATCTTTAGATTTCACTAAAAAAGTCCACACAGCTCTTGAAAAATCATCAACCACAGTTAGAAAGTACTTAAAACCCTCTTTACTTTGAATTTTATAAGGTCCCCACAAATCTAAATGAACAAGTTCACCAATATCAGTTGAGACATGACTGCTCAAAGGAAAAGGCTCTCTTGTTTGTTTAGCTTTGTGACATATTTCACAAGGAGAACTAGAAGGAGCAGAATCAAAATTCAAGGAATGCTTTAGCACAGACAGAACTTGTAACGCCCCTAACTTTCTAAACAATACAAAATGATATCAAAGGAACTTAAAGACAAAAGGACGCTAATCTTATTCCAAATCAAACCAAAGTCAAGCCAAAGTCAACCAACAAAATATTCAAAAGTACTTATAATCCAACATAAAGAACTAAAGCTTGACGAACTCTAAGGCCAAAGGTGCTAAGTCCAAATCGTTCTACACTCTTCGCTCGTTCCCAGTGCCCCCTTGATCACCTGCCGTATAAGAAAGAAAAAGGAATACGGCTGAGCAAAAGCCCAGTGAACGGATATGACAAAAGCAGGAATATAGTATGAAAAGTGAAGACATATTTTTATAAACAAACTTATTTTCGAAACAAACTTATTTCAAATCAAAGTACAAATATGTATAATTCCACAATATATTATACATCAAATATATATATCAAATATAAAACCAAGTTTCATAAAATAATGCATCTAAGAGTCAAACAAATAACTTATCAGGGCCGAATGAAATCATAGGGTAGCTACTCCACTAATCATTCATTTATGGTGCGAAACGCCTCGTATGACACTACGATAAGCGCCCACCGTCAAACTTATCAAAATATACCTAGGACCGATCCATACGCCTCCTATCAAATATAATATAATGAGCTCGAACCACTACCGGGTTATCAAAAGGAGACGCCGTAGATCAAATCAAATACACCGCTACGGCCGGTGCCACGTCATCGGTGTCACAACAACGCGCCCATGGGACCTCCATGGATAGGTTACTCTTATATGCATATCTTAAGAAACCGTTTTGACCAACTTATATATAGATATATCGAAAGTTTTTAAGAGACAAAAGGAATTTTTTTGGACAACTAGAAAAAAATATTTTAAGACATTTAAATATAAACTTAAAATCACATCTCCATCACCCAATTCTCACAAATATATAATGGAGCCATCATGACTCATAATATGCGACTGTATTAATTTTTCAAGGCCCACAAATATGATTAATAATATGCGACTGTATTAATTTTTCAAGGCCCACAAATATGATTAATAATATGCGACTGTATTATCTTTCGGGCCAATACTCGAGGGACATATATGAGTGTACGAATTGGGGAACACTTGTACGAATCACCGCATCAAATGTAACACCCAAACGCAACTCTTTCGGGACTATTATTAAATTGGGTTTCAAGAGATGGTTTTGACACACTTAATATATATATATCAAAAATATTATAATTTTCGAATCAACAAATATATTCAAAGGCTAACAAACAAATGATTTTTCAAATATCGAATCCATACAATTTTCACAAAATTTTAAATAAAGTTTTGAGAGGAAAGATTTTACCGAAAGGATCCTAATACCACCTAGAATATCCGTACCTTATCGCAGCTCACAAATATTGCCAAAAATGAGAGAATCACCGAAGGAATATGATCACCTATCCAAATCTAACAAATACGAAAGTATAAGCACAAAATATATTCAAATAGGGAGTATGTAATATCCTTTATTTATTTAGTTTTGTTGTTAAATTAATATATGATTTAATTTTCGTTTTTAAAATACTTCATATCATCCCCTGGTATTAAAACTCTTCATTCTTTTAAATTTCACCACTAAAGTTTGAAATGTCAAACCAAACTTAGACATGATAATAATCTTAATAGTTTTGAAACGTGATACTAAGCTAGTCGACTTT